>CM068370.1:266606360-267206360 GCA_034769895.1 Magicicada septendecula | reverse complement strand
TAACCCACACACGCACCACCGACTGAGCCAGTCTAGACAAAATCGAACAGGCACCCCTGACCAATTAAACTATGCTCATTCTAATTAAATATAACATCTTCTCTTTTGTATCTCACCAAAAATTCTCACACACGACCTAAAATCAATTTATAAAGTTTCAATCTATTAATTACGCCTACGTGAGTAAGCAAGGTCGACACACTATAACCTGTTTGATGTTATATAAGGCCAGTGCTAATCCATTTAATACTTTAAAGTTCCCCGAAATTACATAATTTTTACTCCACTAGTGCGATGGGCAATTACTCTATATTAATATAGAGTTTAATTAATACTCTATATTAATTCACAAGGCTGTATCAGAGTTTAAGTAAATTAAAATTACATGACAATAAATATACTTTAAGTTCGCACCACGTGGCATGCATATCTAAAACCTATCCATTTACATCCACTCACATAATACTCAAATCCACATTTTATTTCAAGCAAACCATAAGATACATTCTGAATTTACTTACCGCAGATCTGTGCGAGTTTATCTAGCCATAAAGAATAGAAATATACGACAATTGATGAAACTTCAGCCCTGCCGGAAAGATGGGTTATTGTACACCAGGCGGTTGCCCAAAGTCAACTAAACTTAGCGTGCATACGTAGCGCCGAGGAACAGAATTACGCACTTTTCCCACAACAGGTAGCGCTCGCATGCAGAAAGGCACAACGGTATTACAGATTGACACCAAATGACAATTTCGCCGCTGTATTAATAATTATGTATGTAAAAAAAAATCTTTCGTACAAACACCGGCTTCTCAAAAACCCGGCACAATGCAAAACATTATTTGATTCTGTTTGAATGTGCGGCAGTTATCGTTCTTCATAGAAACAATTCCTCTTGTTAATACATTAAAGGTGGCAGGTAAACTACCTCTTTCCCTTAACCGATCTTCACCAAAATCAACAGACCTTCAGTTCTTTACAATTCAGGAGTGTATGCAAAAAATTATTTGATTCTCTTTGAATATGCGGCAGTTATCATTCGTCATAAAAATAAAATTACCCTTTTAAAACATAAAATGTTGCAGGTAAACTACCCTTTTCTCTGAACCGATCTTCACCAAAATCAACAGACCTTGAGTTCTCTATAATTCAGGAAGGTGTGCAAAAAAGTATTTGATTCTGTTTGAATTTACGGCAGTTATCGTTCGTCATAGAAAAAATTACCCTTGTTAAAACATAAAATGTTGCAGGTAAACTACCCTTTTCTCTTAACCGATCTTCACCAAAATCAACAGACCTTGAGTTCTCTATAATTCAGGAAGGTGTGCAAAAAAGTATTTGATTCTGTTTGAATTTGCGGCTGTTATCGTTTGCCATAGAAAAAAAATTACCCTTGATAAAAAAAAATTTGCAGGTAAACTACCCCTTTCCCTTAACCGATCTTCACCAAAAACAATAGGTCTTGAGTACTCTACAATTCTTGAGTTCTCTATAATTCAGGAAGGTTGCAAAAAGGTGACTCTTATCGTTTGCCATAGAAAAAATCTACAGACACAGAGACAGACAGACACACACACAGACACTTTTTGAAAAATGACTTTTTTTCATGTTTTGATGGTAGTACAATCAGAATCTGCAGTTATCTCGATCACAATTTTTTTTGCCATCACCATACTTCCATTTCCTTATGGAACATGGAACTAAAAATACCCTTGTTAAAACATAAAACGTTGCAGGTAAACTACCCCTTTTCCATAACCGATCTTCACCAAAAACAATGGGCCTTGAGAACTCTACAATTCAGGGCTGTATGTGAAACATTATTTGATTCTGTTTGAATTTGCGGCTGTTATTGTTTGCCATAGAAAAAAAAAAATTACCCTTGATAAAAAAAAAGCGTTGCAGGCAAACTACCCCTTTCCCTTAACCGATCTTCACCAAAAACAATAGGTCTTGAGTACTCTACAATTCTGGGCTGCATGCAAAAAATTATTTGATTCTGTTTGAATTTACGGCTCTTATCGTTTGCCATAGAAAAAAATCTACACACACACACACACACTTTTCAAAAAATGACTTTTTTTTATGTTTTGAGGGTAGTACAATCAGAATCTGCAATAATCTCGACCACGATTTTTTTTGCCATCACCATACTTCCATTTCCTTATTGAACATGGAAGTAAAAATTATGATTCTGTTTGAATTTACAGCAGTTATCGATCGTCATGAAAAAATTTCTCTTGTTACAACATAAAATGTTGCAAGTAAACTACCCCTTTGTCTTAACTGATCTTCACCAAAATCAGTAGGTCTTGAGTACTCTACAATTCAGGGATGCGTGCAAAACATTATTTGATTCTGTTTGAATGTGCGGCAGTTATCGTTCGTCATAGAAACAATTACTCTTGTTAAAACATTAAAGGTGGCAGGTAAAATACCCATTTTCCTTAACCGATCTTCACCAAAATCAACAGACCTTGAGTACTTACAAATTCAGGAACGTATGCAAAAAATTATTTGATTCTCTTTGAATATGCTGCAGTTATCATTCGTCATAAAAATAAAATTACCCTTTTAAAACATAAAATGTGGCAGGTGAACTACCCCTTTCCCTTAACTGATCTTCACCAAAATCAATAGGTCTTGAGAAATCTACAATTCAGCGCTGTATGCGAAACATTATTTGATTCTGGTAGAAGGTGCGGCTGTTATCGTTTGCCATAGAAAAATATCGGTATGGAGAACCATACTTGACTTCCATGTTCTAAGATTTATATTTAAAATAATTTACGAAATGAAATGTTTCCATAGAAACTACTTCTTTCCACTTATTGCTTCAGCCTTAACCACAGTACTGTTGTCACTTACGTATACCACCACACGTTATCGCACTCGATTTTCACTGATGATGGCAGTCGACGGCACTGTCGAAAAGACTGGTTTTGCAGAAAACATTGGACTACGGCCAAACAGCCCGGGAAGGAATTTTAACAACAAACTACTACTTTGTTGCCGATAACGTAGTACACATATAAATATTATCTCCTTCCCCTTCAACTATAATTTTCATTTATAGAAAATTACCCCCACCCCGTTCAACTAGCCTCTTCATTTATAGATATTTCATCTACGTTTCTACAGTGGATTATTAAGATCTTCTTATCAGGATACTTTATTTATCAAAATTAAGTACTTTACTCTTGTTACAACAAAAAAATTTTTCAAGTAAACTGCCTTTTCCCGTAACCGATCTTCACCAAAATCAATAGGCCTTGAGTCTTCTACAACTCAGGTGCATATGTAAAAAATTATTTGATTATGTTTGAATTTACGGCAGTTATCGTTCATCATAGCAAAAATTAACCTTGTTATCACATAAAACGTTACAGGTAAACTACCCCTTTCTCTTAACTGATCTTCACCAAAATCAACAGACCTTCAGTTCTTTACAATTCAGGAATGTATGCAAAAAATTATTTGATTCTCTTTGAATATGCGGCTGTTATCGTTTGCCATAGAAAAAAAATTACCCTTGATAAAAAAAAAAGTTGCAGGTAAACTACCCCTTTCCCTTAACCGATCTTCACCAAAAACAATAGGTCTTGAGTACTCTACAATTCTTGAGTTCTCTATAATTCAGGAAGGTGTGCAAAAAGGTGGTGGCTCTTATCATTTGCCATAGAAAAAATCTACAGACAGAGACAGACAGACACACAGACACTTTTTGAAAAATGACTTTTTTTCATGTTTTGATGGTAGTACAATCAGAATCTGCAATTATCTCGAACACAATTTTTTTTGCCATCACCATACTTCCATTTCCTTATGGAACATAGAAGTAAAAATACCCTTGTTAAAACATAAAACGTTGCCGGTAAACTACCCCTTTCCCTTAACCGATCTTCACCAAAAACAATAGGTCTTGAGTACTCTACAATTCTGGGCTGCATGGAAAACATTATTTGATTCTGTTTGAATTTACGCCTCTTATCGTTTGCCATAGAAAAAAATCTACAGACAGAGACAGACAGACAGACACGCAGACACTTTTCGAAAAATGACTATTTTCATGTTTTGAGGGTAGTACAATCAGAATCTGCAATAATCTCGACCACGATTTTTATTTGCCATCACCATACTTCCATTTCCTTATGGAACATGGAAGCAAAAATTATTTGATTCTGTTTGAATTTACAGCAGTTATCGATCGTCATGAAAAAATTTCTCTTGTTACAACATAAAATGTTGTACGTAAACTACCCCTTTCCCTTAACCGATCTTCACCAAAATCAACAGGCTTTGAGCTCTCTACAATGTATGCAAAACATTATTAGATTATGTTTGAATTTACGGCAGTTATCGTTCGTCATAGAAAAAATTAACCTTGTTACCACATATAACGTTGCAGGTAAACTACCCCTTTCTCTTAATGGATCTTCACCAAAATCAATATGTCTTAAGTCCTCTACAATTCAGGGATGCATGGAAAACATTATTTGATTCTGTTTGAATGTGGGGCAGTTATCGTTTGTCATAGAAACAAATACTCTTGTTAAAACATAAAATGTGGCAGGTAAACTACCCCTTTCCCTTAACTGATCTTCACCAAAATCAACAGGCCTTCAGTCCTTTACAATTCAGGAACGTATACAAAAAATATTTGATTCTGTTCGAATTAGCGGCAGTTATCGTTCGTCATAAAAAAAATTACCGTTGTTAAAACATAAAATGCTGCTGGTAAACTACCCCTTTCCCTTAACCGATCTTCACCAAAATCAACATACCTTGAGTTCTCTATAATTCAGGAAGGTATGCAAAAACGTATTTGATTCTGTTTGAATTTACGGCAGTTATCGTTCGTCATAGAAAAAATTGCCCTTGTTAAAACATAAAACGTTGCAGGTAAACTACCCCTTTCTCATAACGGATCTTCACCAAAATCAATAGGTCTTGAGTCCTCTACAATTCAGGGATGCATCCAAACCTTATTTGATTCTGTTTGAATATGGTGCAGTTATCGTTTGTCATAGAAACAATTACTCTTGTTAAAACATAAAATGTGGGAGGTAAACTACCCCTTTCCCTTAACCGATCTTCACCAAAATCAATAGGCCTTCAGTCCTTTACAATTCAGGAACGTATACAAAAAAATATTTGATCCTGTTCGAGTTTGCGGCAGTTATCGTTTGTCATAGAAAAAATTACCGTTGTTAAAACATAAAATGATGCTGGTAAACTACCCCTTTCCCTTAACCGATCTTCACCAAAATCAACAGACCTTGAGTTCTCTATAATTCAGGAAGGTATGCAAAAACGTATTTGATTCTGTTTGAATTTACGGCAGTTATCGTTTGTCATAGAAAAAATTATCCTTGTTAAAACATAAAACATTGCAGGTAAACTACCCCTTTCCCTTATCCGATCTTCACCAAAAACAATAGGTCTTGAGAACTCTACAATTCAGGACTGTATGCAAAACATTATTTGATTCTGTTTGAATTTGTGGCTGTTATCGTTTACCATAGAAAAAAATTACCCTTTTAAAACATAAAACGTTGCAGGTAAACTACCCCTTTCCCTTAACCGATCTTCACCAAAAACAATAGGTCTTGAGTACTCTACAATTCAGGGCTGTATGCAAAAAATTATTTGATTCTGTTTGAATTTGCGGCTCTTATCATTTGCCATAGAAAAAAATCTACACACATATAGACAGATAGACACACAGACACTTCGAAAATGACTTTTCTTCATGTTTTGAGAGTAGTACAATCAGAATCTGCAATTATCTCAAACACGATTTTTTTTGCCATCACCATACTTCCATTTCCTTATGGAACATGGAAGTAAAAAGAATTGAGGTATCATCTGTCACCTCATGGACCAGTGGTTTTACTGTTAACAGAAATAAAGTATGCCTCAGAGGTTTTGATGAATTCTATACACAGTTTACTAATTACGAAACAAGGACTGATTATTACAACAAGATACAGCAAAATCCAACACATGCACAAATGAGAATACAAAATGAACACTCACCAAATCGTTTGAGCCCACTAAGGGTCTAAAACCATCGTAATGGACTGGTTCCTCTTTTCTTCAGTCTGACTCTAGAAAAAGAGAAATGAATGTAATAAGAATATAATATATACTATTACAATGAATCTAATGAGAGGAATGAATGTAGACTGTTCAATACAAGTCTACAATAAATTAGTGCAAATAGGCAACATATCCTGATCATACAGCCATCATAGCGTGATCTGACACATCTGCAAGAGTGACATACATAAGCCTGAAAAGATTTGAAAAAGGGTAGGGCTGTCAGTAATTGTGAATAAAACTAAAACGATTAAGTCAGACAAGATCTAGCCAATCAAGTCAAAAGCTTACTATAGAAGAAGATTGCATAGTAGCAGTCAGGTGTTACACGTATCTAGGAGCAACTGTATAAGAGATTGGAGTGAAGAGGCAGAGAGAAGGAGAAGAATAAATCGGCCAACAAAGCATGTTTTGAACTTATCACAACATGAGATCAATAGATATTCAAAGGGAGTCAAAAATACTCGTAAATAAAATTATTGTACGAGGGCGGCAGCACTATCGTGCATTTTTTTCGTATGTTGGTATTACATCAACGTCAAATTAAGAGATCTCCATTATGAACTCTTGGAACATACTCCTTATTCCCTCAGACTTACACTTTTCCCAAAACTCGAAGTCGTTCTCGCTGGTCAGCGTTTTTCATCGGATCAAGAGGTGATTTCAGCATTAGAGGGGTATTTTGCAGGCCTTACAGAAAACCACTTCAGGGATGGGATATTGGCATGGGAACATAACTGGAATAAATGTGTTACACTAAAAGCGGATTATGTTCAAAAATAAAAATATTTTTAAAATTAATAATTTGTTTTTTTCATTGTTAGGCTGAGCATTTTTCAGACCACCCTCATACGACCCATCCTGTGCTGTAATAGTGAAACTTGGATAGTAACCCAAAGAGCACTGGAATGCCTGACAATATTTGAGAGGCAGATCGTGGGCCTCTATATAGAAATGGTGAGTGGAAAGTATAAGTAAACAAGGATGTTTATTATCATTTCAGTGAGCTAACTGAGGAAATTTACATAAAACTAAGGAGACTGCAGTGGACTAGCCATATTATTATAATGAATAATACATGAATACCAAAGGCAGCACTCATAGGATGCAAGATAGGCAAATTTCCAGGGAAAAGCTGGGAGGATGTTGCCATCATAGATGGGGGGAAGAGAGATGCTAAAAGTCATCCGCTACAGATAAAGTGAGATTGATAGTCAAGATAGAGGAGGGCAGAATCCTGTTTCGCTGTTTCGAGGTATAGTGCTGTAGAAGGAGAGGAGGAAGGGCAAAATGCCACATATGACATGCTAAAGAGTTGTCAGCAGAGGTTTGTTGCCTGCATGCTTCCCAGATTTATGTGTGGGCATCTTGAAGGAACTTGTGTGGGCCTTTGCATAAATGTCCCATTAGGCCTGTGCATAAATGTAGCCCAGCTTACAATTACAAAACTTGTGTGTTACGAGTCCATTATTGGCCCTGACAGACAATTGTTCCCCTTGGTAATTGCTCCCTTACTCCCAAGTGGGAGCTGAAGTAGTAAGATATAGAAATGCAAATTGTCAGTAGAGTGAAGTTGTTGCGTCTTAGAAGCTCTCGATGAATCTTGAGTTGTTCTTAGGAACGCTATTTGGAGTTAGCTGGTCAAAGATGAAATAATTGAGTGGACTGTATAATGTTTCTAGAAATAATTGTTTATTGAGAGTTAAAGAGAGATAATTGATTGCTGGCGCGTGTAGTTTTTTAACGCGGCATAAGTGCCGGAGAATTAAGATAGAAATAAAATATTGGCATACATGACAATGTATGAGCCAAACTTGTCTAAGTAAATTGTAGCATGGTGAGCATGCTACTAGTATTAAATATTGAAAAACTTTAAGTAGCCGCGGCTGGCGATTGAAACGAGTGGCCTGCTCGGAGTCTGGAGAAGAACTGATTTAATTTTGACTGCAGTAACTTAATTAATTGTGTGAAAAGTACATGGTAATTGATATTACATGATAATAAATTCAATAATAAATAACAATTGCTAATACAATAACAACGACATAAAAAATTGACATGTATAACAGTAGAGCAATGACAACCAGAAAATTAATAGTAGATAACCATATGATTAACATACCAAATTCATGTAAGGATTACAAAATACATAATGATTTACGTTACATGGTAATAAAACAATAATAATAAAATTCCATAACACATAAAAACATGGCAATGATACATGAGAATACAACAATCAGGTATAATAATTAGCAGTACATAATAATGAGATAATGATCACGAAAGATTCAATAATCTGTAACAGGTAATAATACAACGACAAAGACATAATAATTTACATGCATGATATTGGAATAACAATCCCCAAAAAATCCAAAAATACATAAACCATAGAGTAAATACAATAGTGAAAAACATAATAATTGATACAATAATATTATAATAACAATTCCCAAAAAATTCAAAAATACATAACCATGAAATGGCACAATAGCAAAAGACAATAATTAATACAATAATATTAGAATCATAATCCCCCAAAAATTCCAAAATACCCATAAACATGATAGTGATACACAATATCAAATAGACATAATAATAGTGTAGTAATCATAACAATATAAATCATGTGATAGCCCCGGGAATGTCCCAGGGATGAAGCAAGGTAATGCGATAAAGTTCACATTGCTGCTACGTGTCGCATGATGCTCATGCGGCTAATCTAATGCCACCGGAAGTGGGCATAATTTATGAATGGGTCAACGTAGGATACCATGTGCGGTGCGAACATCCGCGACGCGCACTATTGAGTCCTGACCCGAATAAACATTTGTGACTACCCCGCATTTCCTCTGAAGGGGGGGGGGGAATTGTCATCTAGAATAAGGACGAGTTGTCCGGGAGTCAAATTTTTTGATGTAATGCGCCATTTGTTGCGCTGTTGCAAGTAATCTTTTGACCACCTGTTCCAAATGGATTGGGTGAATCTTTGGAGCAGCTGCCATCTGCCCAAACGACTGATATTCACTTGGGAATAGTCAGGTTCCGGGAGTGCAGTGAGCGGAGAACCAACTAGGAAATGAGCTGGAGTTAAAGGTTCGGGGTCCCTAGAGTCATTGGAGACGGCGAACAAAGGGCATGAGTTGAGGCAGGCCTCTATCTGAGTTAAGATAGTGTAATACTCGTCGAAAGTAAGAATGGTTCCGCCTACCACACGCCGTAAATGAAACATGACGCTCTTGACTCCGCTTTCCCACAGGCCGCCAAAATGCGGTGCTGAGGGGGGAATAAACGACCAATTAATGCCTTGGGCACTGGTAAAATCCTGGACGGACTGCTCAGAACCCTTAGACTGCAAAAGTTTTTGCCATTCGTAAAGTGTGCTACTTGCATGACGAAAATTTGTTCCATTGTCGGAAAATATCTGATCAGGGATACCTCTACGCGCAATGAACCATTTTAAGGCCGCTATAAAGGCGTCTGATGTCAGATCTGAGACTAGTTCCAGGTGAATGGCCTTAGTGGTCATGCATATAAATAAAGCCTTTGACGTTGATCTTGAACGCTGCCCGCCATGACGTACAAATACTGGACCGGCAACGTCGACTGCAGACTGGGAAAATGGCTTAGCAGGTGTGACATGGGAGGGGGGTAATTGTCCTAATAATTGGTTTGCGCCCCTAGCACGGAATCTAAAACAGGTGATACATTTATGTATTACCGAACGTATATAAGATTTGTCATTAATTATCCAATATTTCCGTCGTAGAGAGAACTGAGTCAATTGTACACCAGCGTGTAATAAACGAAGGTGCTCGCTTTGTATAATTAATTTGCTGAGATGAGAGTGTGGGTGTAGTATGATTGGTGTTTGCTCTCGTAGTTGAGCTGGGAGTGCTGAAGGCATCCTCCTACGCGTAATATTCCTGACTTGTCCAGAAAGGGGTTAAGTGAAAGAATTTTACTGTTATTTGGGATGCAGCGTTGCGCCTCAAGCTCCTTGATTTTGATGCCAAAGTGTGACTTCTGGGACTGGCGAATAAAAACCAAAAGTGTACCATGTAACATGGGAGGTTAAAAAGGAAGTGTTCCTATCCTCTGTGGGAAGCCTAGAGTTCCGAATGAATCGACGGCAATACGAAAACACGCGAAGGAGTTTTGAGAGCGATGAGTAGTTTTCAAAATAATTAGATGTGGATAATGCGACAATCAATGAGGTTTGGACCTGTTTCCGTTGTTCCTGCTCAAGCTCGGAATGAGTGCAGGGAGAATGGGCATCGAAGGCACAGATAGGCCATGATGATGACTCGTGGGATAACCAGGATGGACCATGCCACCATTGTGGGTGACTGTGTAAAATCCGAGAGAGACAACCACGCGATAAAATGTCGGCAGGGTTGTCCAGTGACGATACATGATGCTAGGTACCCCTTATAGTGAGACGCTGTATCTCAGCAACATGGTTGGCGACAAATACCTTCCATCTGGAAGATTGCTGGTGGATCCAGTGTAAGGCTATCATTGAGTCCGAGTAAAAATATAATTCGTCGAATTTGTAATTCACGGCGTCCATAACCTTGGAAGCTAACTGAGCCAACAATAGACAGGCGCAAAGTTCAAGTCTGGGTAATGTTATCTGCTTCAATGGAGCGACTCTAGATTTAGAACATAACAGGTTTGATGAGATGGCGTAGTTTGAATAGACCATACGCACGTAAATATAACACGCGTAACCCTTAGCTGACGCGTCGGCAAAGCCGTGGAGCTGGAATGTAATGATTTGTGAATTGTTTAAACTCTTTACAGACCTTGAAATTTTAAAGTAAGTGTCTGAAACCAGCTGAGAATAAAGTTCTAACCACTGATTAGATAATGAATACGATAAGGGTTCGTCCCAACTTGTACCCGTTAACCACAGTCGATGCATAAAATGCTTACACCAGAATGTAACAGGGCCAATGAGTCCCAAAGGGTCGTAAATTCCTGCGATGACTGATAATACACTTCTCTTGTTGAACACCTCTACATTGACATGTCTCTGGACACTATATAAGAAACTATCTTCGTCCATGTTCCATTGAATGCCCAACGTACGCACAGTTTGATTTTTACTAAAGTCGTGGGAAGAATGAGCGTGCGAGGCTATAATGGCCCGATCGTTGTAGAACCATTTGTGCAATGTAAAACCGTATTGGCTTAATAAATCTGTGATGTCGGATTTCATTTTGGATAGGATGTGCGGGTTGTCTGAACCGGTCATAAGATCGTCCACATAAAAATCGTTCGCGATAGCTGCACAAGCTATAGGGTGTTTACTTTTATTTTCCTGGGCTATTTGAGTCAGACATCTTGTAGCAAGAAATGACGCACTTGCAGTCCCATATGTGACTGTCCTCAAGGCGTAATGTTGGAGTTCCCTATGGGGGGCGTCGCGCCAGACAATACGCTGCAAATTGGAATCCTTCGGATTAACTAAAATTTGCTGATACATCTTCTCAATGTCCGAAATGAGGACATATCGGTGAGTACGAAATCGAGCCATAATAGAGAACAGATCCTGCTGGACTGTGGGACCAACCATCAGAGTGTCGTTCAAGGACAAATTATTTGTCATTTTGTCAGAGCAATCGAAAACAACTCGCAATTTGGTAGTTACGCTAGAGACCTTAAAAACTGAATGGTGCGGCAAGTAAAAGGTGTCTGACTGGTCTACCGACAAATCGTACGCATCAAGCAAAGACATGTGACCAAGAGTTAAATAATAATGCATGAATGCGCTATAGTCTTTGTGAAGGGCAGGGTTCTGCTTGAACTTGAGTTCCAGTGATTGGAACCTGCGGATAGCACCGGAGAGAGAATCGCCTAAATGACAATTATGTAACCTGCGTGGTAGGGATACCATAAATCTACCATCATTATTATGGACAGTATTATATACAAAATGATTTTCGCATTCCGAGTCTTCAGCGGAGGGAGCACGAATAGCAATGTCCTCTAACTTCCAAAAGTCCTTTAGTTGCGAGGAAATGTCATTATTATCTTCACATACCATGAATATGAAACCGGTTTTGTCATATCGACATTAAATGGCAAGTTACCTGCGAGAATGAATCCCAGTTTTGTCTCCTGTATTATGGGGAAATGTGGGCTACGGATAAATTTGACAGGTTCAGTTAATTGTAAGTAATACTGACCACCGAGCAATATGTCGATTTGCGAAGAAAAGTTCAGCTGCGGGTCAGCTAGAAATATGCCCTTTGGTAAGTTTAGGGAGGAGATGTCAAATGATTCCGCAGGGAGATTATTTGTGATACTGGGAAGCACAGCGCAATGTATGTTCAAATTAAAATTCTTATAGCGTGAATGCAACCTTACCCTAGTACTGAAATCAGCTTGAGATAATGAATTATTTATACCCGTGATGGGTAATTGAGATTTAATCAGTTTTAGACCCATTCGGCGGGCGAAACTCATGGTGCAGAAATTAGCTTGCGATCCTGAGTCCAATAAAATCCTAACTGGGTGCTTCCTACCTGCATGGTCAGTTGTCATGCAGACCGCGGTGGATAATAATATAGACTTGTTTGTTTGCAATTTTAATGAACACTGATTGTTCCTGGAGGAAGCGTTATTGCCAGATATATGGATCATTGTGTGGTGGCATTTAGCACAAGTTCTGCAAGAAAATTTGGAGGGACAGTGTGCAAAATCATGGCCTGGGCGTAGGCAATTTAAGCAAAGCTTATTTTTAATTAGAATATTTTTTCGCTCCAGGGGAGTAATCGCTACAAACTGTGGACACTCAGCAAGGCGGTGTTTACCTCTGCACAGCTGACATATGTTATTTCCGATATGAGCATGGAATGTCGTCCTAGAAATATTAACCGGTTTAATTGCTTTGCGATATGGACTCTTATCGCTAACGTGTATCTTGTTTACGAGGCTGGTCGCGCCGTCCAAGTTTTGTAATAACTGCCTTCGGTTATTTAAAAATTTTATAAAATTACTGAAATTAGGAAATCGTTCGTCCGACAAGCTTTCTTTCCAGAGCCGACATGTATGATTATCGAGTTTCTGCGTTAAGTATTTAACTAAAATCATTTCAAATGTATTTACGGGTAGATTTAATGAATTTAAGGCATTTATATTCGCAGTGATCTCGTCAATGAACCTGGAAATGCTAACCCTGGACTCTTGTTGTATGGACTTGACGACAAAGACGTTCCCTATGTGATGGGCTGATACAATTAATTTGCTGTCGTACCTGTTTTTTAATAAATCAATGGCTACCGCATAATTTTCATGGGTGATTGGAAGAGATTTTATTACATTTAACACCTCATCACTCAATGAAGAGTGCAAGTAGTGTAATTTTTGAATATCCGTCAGGTCGGTTCTGACGTGTATTAGTTCCACAAATATATTATAATAGTGTTGCCAATCAATAATGCTGCCTGAGAAGGAAGGCAATGTAATCGGTTCTGACTGTATCGGGGGGGGATGTTTTTGGCGTAATTTCGGTTTGAATCAACGGTTTCTGGTTCACCTCCTCTACTTGCTTTAATAAATGGTGTAACTTGCATTCGATATTGCAGAGATCATCCTCTGTTTGAACTCTGTCACTGACTGATGCGAAATCTGAATCGTCAGCCTCAATTTGAGTCTGAATATTGTCATATTTAGCGGACAATTCCATCAAATGGCGGAGTTTAATTTTTAATGCATGATGATCGCTTATGTCTGGATCAAAATTATCAGCGAAAGTATTCACGCGAGATATGGACGCCTTAATGGTGCCCCGTTTCTTTATTAACGCCTTCACATCAGCCATGACTGAAATTTTAAAATGTGATTTGAAACCGATAATTAGATATAGAGAAGGTGAACAGTTGTTGTAATTTTGAATAATTTGCTACAGTCTGATATAATGTGGGGGCCAGTAATCTGTGTACACCTTAATATATGACTGACTATAATAGGTACTTAATTTGCTTAAAACTAGTTATGAAAGTTATCGAAAATATAAATCATTTGACATGACAATATACCTATAGCCTTATCACATCACTTAAATTTCTTAATGCGTCATTGCACAACTGCGTAAAGGAGAATTTATGTACATATGAAAATCTAAATAAAAATATAAGCTTATGGCCACTTGAAAATAATATCTGTTTCTGTAAATATTATTAATAATGTTGTATTAAATGTTATTAACTCTGTGCAAAAATATTACTTAGATTGCTATAATTATATATGAAAAGATTATAAAAACAAAATGAAAGTTTATAATCACGTGGATGTTGAATCCCGGCGTGCTGAAGCTGGCTTCGGTCCCGCTGCTCGATCCTGTTAGAAGTTGTTGCACCTCTGGTCTCTACCGGTCAGATGACACCTGATGTTGTAGCTCTCCATAATTTTAAAGCTGTGGAACCTTTTCATTGTAGAATAAATGATGCTGTTCTGCCGTGTACCGTTGTCTCTGGTTTGCTGCTCTGCAGAATCTTGCAGTGTTGATTATGAAGCAATTTTTAGAATAATGGAGGCACGCAACTGCCAGCAATCTGAAGTTGAAAATGTTGGGGCTTGAACCAAACGCCGTTTGGGCCCATTAAATGAAATGTTAATGTGGTCGCAGTGGACCAAAATGTGAAATCCGTACCGTGAGGACCAAAATGTGCGGTCGTTGTGGACCAAAATGCGGTCGCAGTGGACCAAAATGTGCGGTCGCTGTGGACCAAAATGCGGTCGCAGTGGACCAAAAATGCGGACGAAAATCCGGATCCAGGAGGACCAAAATGCTGTTGCGTTGGACCAAAAATGCGAAATCCTGCCCGGATGACCAAAATGGAAGACCGGAGAGTCTTAGAAGCTCTCGATGAAATCTTGAGTTGTTCTTAGGAACGCTATTTGGAGTTAGGTGGTCAGAGATGAAATAATTGAGTGGACTGTATAATGTTTCTAGAAATAATTGTTTATTGAGAGTTAAAGAGAGATAATTGATTGCTGGCGCGTGTAGTTTTTTAACGTGGCATAAGTGCTGGAGAATTAAGATAGAAATAAAATATTGGCGTACATGACAATGTATGAGCCGAACTTGTCTAAGTAAATTGTAGCATGGTGAGCATGCTACTAGTATTAAATATTGAAAAACTTTAAGTAGCCGCGGCTGGCGATTGAAACGAGTGGCCTGCTCGGAATCTGGAGAAGAACTGATTTAATTTTGACTGCAGTCAGCCTGTCTCAAGACCGGCTGCAGATAGCATTGAAAAACGTGACGTCACCTACACGGCGCCGCAATGCAGTATTTTATAATACAAAGTTCACATAGGTTCAAAGTTTATATAGATACAAAGTTTGTCCAGAAGTCTTTTTATTTGTGTAGCATTTTGTTAAATGAGCTGTAATATGACAAAACAGTAAGTGTTGTTCACATTAATACTGAATGTCATAAGTAATCTATATTATAATTTATTCAGCTAGTCATAAGGAGTAAAGTATTATTAAATGAGAATAAACCGGGCTGTTAGGCCGTGGTCAGTTGCTATTAGCGACATTGTCTGCTACGTTTCAGTCCTACCCTCGGGGATCTTATTCAGGCTGCAAAGTGACAGAGTATGAAACAAACATGTACAACAGATCTTGGCTGAATGATGCCCTACAACTTTTTCTGGCGGGTGAAAGCAACAGGCAACTGGGAACACAAGGTTACCTGTATAACCTTAGCTTCCAAGTCTCGGCCTTGATGTGGTGGCATTCCAGTATGATCATTGAGAACACCATGCCACATTCTACAAGGGCTATTAGGAAAGTAACCTCCATTTGGCTATAAATAAAACACGGATGTAGATACATAAATTTTATTATATTTAATATTTATAATGAATTTACCTCAAGATATATTTTTTTCCTTATTAGGAACATATTTCAGATACCATCTTGTACCCATCCTCAGCCTTCCGGTTTTTGTGTCTGGTGAAGTACATATGTGTTGGTTGACTATTATTATTGTGGCTTCCTGTTGGCTTCTGGTATTTCAAATTGGTTTTATTGTGTGTGATTGTGGTTTATGTGTTAGTTTTTTGTGTATTTTCGATGTTGAGTGCTTTGAATATTGTGTCATGTTTTGTATTGATTTGTATTTGTTCAGGTATTAGTTTGTTTTGTGTTTTATGTTATATAATTTGTTAATACAAATCATATATCATTTATCATTTATTTTTTAATACCATGGAATTAATGTTTTCCAGGTACTGAGTGTTTGGGTCAGGTCATTCTTTTCAATGGTTAAAACCTTTGAAATCATAATATCGTCTGCTAGATAGTATACACTTAGTCTCCATCAGTCACGTCTACTCTCTCCATCTTAATTAGCGTCTACGCGCAACCTCCCTGCACTTCACCTAACCACCCCCTGCACTAGTGTTGCTGCTTCCTCGCATGGCTTCTCTAGTCCACCATCGCTATTCCCTGACTGGCTTCCCTACTCACAGATTACCCCACTCACTCTCTCACACAAGGCTTGTTAATTACACTAATCCCGTACCGCTAAGAAAACATTTCACATAACTGAACACACACACACACACACACACACACACACACACACTAACATAGGAAGTACTGACAGCCAGTAAATACAAAAATAAATCCCCCCTTAATACCAAACCATAACCTATAGACAGCTCTCCACCATCATCGTCAGAATGCTTGATTGTCACTACCGCATCGCACGAATTATCACCTCAAACCTATGGCCCAAACACAAGAACAAGGGAAAGGTAAGCTTCTCCTAAAAACCTCCTACATGCACCGCTCAAAAACCACCTTCACCTTTCCCTACTACATCCTCTGGAACTAATGAAAAACCCAAAAATCAGTCTACAAATGCATACAACCAAACCACAACTCAAACCCTCATAATACAAAAACACGTAAAGAATCCAAATTACCCTATATTCCTATCTAACTTCATTAAAACAAATTGCCCAAAACTTAGACTTCCTAGAAACTTCTCCCCAAAGAACAAGAATTACAAGAATTCCTTTTCCTTTTCCCCTCCACACAAGAATTACAATTATTCTGCAGCTCCAGCACCACTAATACTTTCAGACCCACCGCAGCATACAGAGTGTTCCAATTCTTCAAAACTACTCCAAAACTCAAAGACCTGCCAGCCTAGTAATCTGTGGTGTCGATCCTTGCACAGACGTGTGGGACTTCCAGGAGCTTCTGGAAGAGTACATGCACCTCCAAATGGCCTTCTGCAGGCGGATTATGTCTGATCAAGGACCAACAGGCCTCATCCGAGTTTTTTCTGTGCCATTGAAACCATTAACCTACTCCTCCTGTGTCGTGTCAGATGGACATTACAAAATGGAAGAATCTATACAAACTGAAATACACATACCTACCCACTTTACGGACATACTGCCCCAACTTGTTCATATCAACCATGCTGTCATGTTTGTGGCCACAAATCTCCAACCGCCCTGTGTCCACACAAAAACCATGACTTCAGCTTGCCATTCTGTGCAACCTGCAACAAAACATCCGACCACTACACAGGACAAACTAAGTGCCCAAAATACCCAAGACTAACACCGGTCCCTGCTGCCAAGAGCTCCCATAGTCTCTACCTCTCCCCAAATGTTAACCCTTGGAAACCCAAATCCTCCAAATTCCCCTCACTAATCTCGGCACTTGGCACAGCTGAATCCACAAACCAGCCTTCGACTGACATCCATGACCTAGAAGAACCCACATCTGACTCAGAATGCCAGACAGACCAACAGAGTGACCTCAAGACTACTGTCCCCCGTCGACTCATCCACATATCTTATCTCTGTTCAAAACCATGATGGCAGATGTCCAGAGCATGGCAACAGACATGACTTGATTTGTTTTTGACTCTCTGATAGGACTATATACAACCTAACAGAGCCCTCCACTCACACAAGACTTTGGATAAGCATGAACCAAATCACTAAAAGACACTTTGATACTCGGACCCTTTTCACCTGAACCCCTGAAGGTCTCACTATCCTTCATTCCAAGACTAAATGGTAAACTATGATGGGAGAAGATGACAACACAGTTCACAACAATTTTCTAACCCTCCTACATCTCAACTGTCATGGTCTTTGGGCCAGATCGGATGAGCTAGTAAACCTTCAGGAAAGGTCTGGATCCGCAAGTCTACCATCTAACTACCATCTTACTAACCACCATCATCAGGACAAGCCCAGTAGTCCGATGACATGGCCTACTGGGTCTCCTCTGGAGTTCACTGGCAAGCCCTTTTGAGACTACAAATGTTTTATAATCTTTCATCGATTACTGCAACTCTTGGAAGATTTCTGTAAACGCATACAAAACCAAATTTGTGTCTTCAACTCAATAGGACATAATATGAATCACTTTGCCCGGTCCACCAGTGTCTTCAGCACGGCTTGCTTCTGCCTGGGGTGATGGTTCGACAATTTGTGAAGATACATGAAATGCCATCTGTTGGCCCCTCTCTGTCTCCATTGTGAATTGGATCCGCAGGTGAACACTTGATAAGAAGTGTCTGAGTTCCTCCTCCCCATGACTCCAGACCATGTAGGTATCATCAACGTATTCCAGCCAACACTTTGGTGTCAGTGGCGCAGATGTAATGGTTGTCTCCTCGAATTTCTCCATGTAAAAGTTGGCAACAACAGGGCTCAGTGGACAACCCATCGCAGTGTCGTCAGTCTGCTCATAAAATCGGCCATTCCATTGTAAGTATGTGGTGGTCAGTAGTTGCCGGAAGAGACAAGTTATGTGTGCCAGGAACAGCTCTCTGATGAAGCCCAAAACCTCCTGGATGGCAACCATAGTAAACAGCGAGACGACGTCAAAACCGACAAGCGTATTGTCACGCGCCAATTGCAGACCACCCAACTTCTGCAAGAAGTGCAAAGAATCCCTTACGAACGAGTCTGTGTGCTCAATGTGCAGCTTGAGGAGAGTTGTCAAATACTTCACCAAGGAGTAGGTCGGCGATCTGATAACACTGATAGGCTCCAGGGGAATGTCTGGCTTGTGTATTTTCAGCAGTCCATAAGGCGAGGTGGTAGTGCCTTGGAAAGCCGGACAACAGCCTTCGCAGCAGGTGCCATAGAAGATTGCTTAATCAGCACATCGGTCCTTGTAAGGACCGTTGGCATGGGATCCCTTTTCATACATTTATAAGTAGCTGGATCCAATAGTTCGTCAATCTTCCTATGGTAGTACTGGGTATCCATGACTACTGTTAAACTTCCCTTAAATGGCAGGTTGATGACAATGGTGTTGTCCTCTCGCAGGTTCCGTAAAGCCTTCAGTTCATGTGGCTCTAGGTTACACTTAGGAGGCATGGCCCTGCTAAGGACCACAACTGTCGTCAACCTGATGGTGTCCACTTGTTGCGTCAACCCGTGAATGCCCGCCTCCATGTTTGTGATTATACTTCCACGGGCACTCTGTTCAGTATCACTGAGAACTTTTCTCCCCTGCTAAGCATAGTGTTTCCGCTCCCATCAGAGTTTGGCTGAATATATTGGTGACAGTCTTACTGGTGTCCACATTGCTGTGGGTCTCTCTATTGTTGTGTATGGGATGTAGACGATTGTACTTTTGACGCCTTGCTGCGGTACTTATCTGGACTGATGCAAAGCTGTTATACATCAGCCCGTCTAGCAGTGTGCAGTCTCCGGGTGTGGTGAATTCTTTCCCGCAGCATGGCTGCCTTGGCCTGTCCGTATATTCTATTCTCCTAGGGTGTCCTAATAAAATATTTTATTCATAGGAATTTCGGAATAATCCCACAATGCCTTTGCATAAAACCGAAGAACTTCGGTGAACACAACAGGTGAGCCCTCTTCCTTCTCTGTCTTCGAACAAGCTTACAGCTTTTAAAACATCCTCCCCATAGAGGTGTCCTAATTTATAACAAGCTTACATGGCTGGTGTCAACATTATTAAATTGAGGAAAAAACCGGGCTATTAGGCCGTGGTTGGTTGCTATTTATTTGCAACATTGTCGGCTACATTTCAATCCCACCCTCGAGGATCTTCTTCAGGCCGTAAAGTGACAGTATGAAACAAACAAGTACAACAGATCTTGACTGAACGATACCTAATAACTTTTTCAGGTAAGAGCAACAGGCGGGCAGTAACTCAAGGTTACCTATGTAACCTCAGCAGTCACAAAACTTAGCATACATAGGTGAACACAGCCACTGCTGCCATCTGGGCCAGCCGGAGAAGTCTGCAGTTGCTGAACATGCCGTCTACAATGCCTACCATCAGGTGTTGTTCTATGAGGTCAAGGTCGTGTCTTGTGTCCGCAACTATTATCCTCACCTGCACAGAGAGTTGATTGAGATATATCAGCACCAGGCAGTCAGTGAATTGGCATGGCAAAAGCCTGTCATTAAATACAATATGGCATGGTGTTCTCAACGATCATATTGGAACACGACCAGGTCAAGGCGCTATGGTTTGCCAAGACTTGGGAGCCAAGGTTATATAGGTAACCTTGTGTTACCAGCCACCTGTTGTTCTTGCCCAGAAAACGTTGTTGGGTATTGTTCAGCCAAGATCTGCTACACTTGTTTGTTTCATATTCCTTCCCTTTAAAGCCTGAAGAAGATCCCCGAGGGTGGAATTGAAATGTAACCGATGATGTCGTTAATGAATAGCAACCGACCAGGTCTCACATCCTGGTTTATTCTCAATTTAATAATGTTGACACCGGCCACGTAAGCTTACATTATAAATAAAGTATTATTTATCAAACATGAAGATGCTTTGCCTAAAACAGACTATTCACTTGACGGAATGGCATTGCAAGTTCAGATGGTCATATGCTCCTGCCATCCAACCATATAGGAATTTATTAAGACCCTTATATCAAAGCAGTTTGCATTGGAGAAGAAATATGAGGGAATGGGGAATGGGAATGGGCTGGAGGTGAACCTGTGAAAGGATTGTTATAAATGAAATGAATTCAATACCACTAAATGTATGTGTATGTGTGTTTAGGGGGGGGATGTGCTCACACATGTGCACTTGTATGAAGAAAGAAAGTCACTTTTTACAATGTTGTGTGTGTAATGTTGTGTGATTATGTAGTGTAATATAATTAAATTTTTATCACAGTTTAGAAATGAGGATAGTATGGAGTTTATGAATGAAGACGGTGATGATGTTACTAATGAAGATGAAAATAATGATGAAGATGAGGAAGAAATTGATAACGATGATGATAATGATGAAGATTTTAAAATTCGTGATGACAGTAACTTATCATTAGAGTTTCCTATAGCAGAACGCAGTGAGTATTTTATATTTTGCAGATATTCATCAGCCGTTTAAAAATACTGAATGTTTACAAAACCTACTATTAGAAACAGTAATTTGTAAGAAATTGTACTAATCAAATGTTCACTCGGCACTTGGTTGAACATTTTAGTAATACAATAGAGTCCCACTAATCTGAAAGTCTGGTTAGTCTGAAACCCATATTCAGTGAAATAAATAAGGTTTGGAAAAGGAAAACACACTTTATAACAAAAACCTGACTGTATTTTTTACAGACTAATAATAGAACA
This sequence comes from Magicicada septendecula, assembly GCA_034769895.1. NCBI lineage: Eukaryota > Metazoa > Arthropoda > Insecta > Hemiptera > Cicadidae > Magicicada > Magicicada septendecula. The sequence goes on along the minus strand of CM068370.1, from coordinate 267,184,632 downwards.
GTTGAAATTCATTGTGTAAATTAGTATATACGCAGTTCTACACTTTTGTCACAGCTACTGTATTAATAATCTTTCAGCTTTTACTTTTTAAAAAGTCTGTTATATTTTTCTGGCAAAGTGACGAACACCTGCAAATTGATGTGATATTGTGCTAGCATCTTAAAAACATGATGATGTCTCTTGGAGTAACAGCAGCGTTAGCTGGAGTAACACCAGACTCTTTAAGTCACCATTTTTACAATTTCTTGGTCTGTGAACACTTCATCATCCTCTAACATCCACTCATCAACATCATTAACATTTGCTTCTTCACAACCGAGAATACGTTGTACGAGCTCAGGAACATTGTTTCATTGATTTTCCTGGTCATAGCTGTTAACATAGGTGAGAATAGGCCAAAGATTTTCTCAAGATTTTCTTCAAAGTTGTTGATTCAAATGATCCATTGACTCCTCCACGTAGTAAATAACATTCTTAATGATCACTTTCTTCAGTTTAGAAGAAGAGAATTATCTTCATCTTCAATAAGCATTTTCTTGTAAGAGATTTTAATGTTTTGCAGCACGTTTTGGTCCATAGGCTGCAGTAAATAAGTGGCATTTGCCAGTAGGAAAATTGCATATGTCACCACAATCTAACTCCCCATCAGAAGGGTGACAAATAGCATGGTCAATAATGAGTAGTGCCTGTGGTGGCAAGTCATTTATTTCACTGAAACGCTTCACTGCAGGAACAAATTGTGTTTTGAACCACTCCATAAAAAGTGTTGCATCTTGTCTGGCTCCTATAGTACACTGCAAGAGACTTTATGTTTAGGTTTCTGAAGGCCCTTGGTTTTGCTGACTTGCCAGTAACCATAAGAATAATTTATGTGTCCCAGCAGCATTACTACATGCCAAAACAGTTACACGCTTCTTACTCATTGTGAAGCCAAGTGCACTTTCTTCTTTTTTGGAGGCTAGGCTTTTCTTTGGAAGTGGCTTAAAATTTAGGCCAGTCACGTCGGCATTATACACTTCCTGGGGTGAATAGTTTCCTCCTGCAACCATATCAGCAAATTCACTTACATATTTTGCTGCTGCAGCATGATCGGCAGATAATCGTTCACCCATAATGGATAACTCAACATATGCCATGCCTTTTTTCCATCGATCTAGCTATCCTCTGCTGGTGTGACTGACACATCCCCATTCATTAATTTATTAAGGTGAAGTACCTTTTCCGTGATAAGTGGCCCACGATTGGAGTACCTTTTTCTCTCACCAGGGAAAACCATAAAAAAGTGCCTGGTTGAGCTTGTTAAATTGTGAAACTTTAGAGGTCTAGGGGTTTTCAGTACAGTCAGCTGAAGATGATGCACAAAATTGCTCTATCTTAGTGCGGTTGTTCTTCCAGTCCGTAATGATTGCATTTCAGATACCAAATTTAGCTGCTAATTTCAATGCACTTTCCCTGTTATCCAAATGTCTTAAAACTTCTAGTTTGTCTTTTAATCAACACGAAGTATGTTTTCGTTTAGTAGCCATTTATATGCTTTTTAAAACTCCCCAACAAAAACATCACTAGTATGGACTAAAAATTTCGGAGCACTCACTCAGTGTCATTGTAGTAAACAATGACTGTGCGTGCTTTTAGAGTGTTAGTGTCGGCGCCATCATCTTCCACTACCCCCACCCATCCATAGTTACCAAGCAAGGTTACCTGTGCGTAAGAGTTTACACAGCCATACACTGCACGAATAACTGATATGTATATATGTTCGATTTGGATTTAAGCGTATTGTAAGAGCAATTCCGGTCACTCCAAATACTGTATCTGCTAATCCGTAAAGGTTGCAGTATTTTGGATGAGCAGGACTCTACTGAATTTAAATTTAAATTAGACACACTGTTTACTTTAGATATTAATTGAAACACATAGGTCACATACTTATGTTTCAGTTTAATGTAATGTATTATAAACATGTTTAACAGTAAACCTTTGTGTGAACAGGATCATCTCGGAGGAAGTTAAGAACACCAGTTAAGCGGACAAGTCATTCAGATGAACAAGATACTCCAGGAGAGAAGCAGTCTAGTGACAAACCTGTACTTAAAATAAAGCCATTGAAACGTACTACTGGCAAAAGAGGAAGAAAGAAAGTTAGTACAAAAAGTAAAACAAAGAATGAAAATACTGAATCTAAACCAACAGCTAGTAGAGGTTAGTACATTAAATAGTTTTGGTAATTTTCATTCTTGTAATATACATTATTTATAACCAAAAAAACTCATTCAGAAGATAGAAAGGTATTATGAAGTATCTAAATAACTGTGTGTGTGTGTGTGTGTGTGTGTGTGTGTGTGTGTGTGTGTGTGTGTGTGTGTGTGTGTGTGTGTGTGTGTGTGTGTGTGTGTGTGTGTGTGTGTGTGTGTGTGTGTGTGTGTGTGTGTGTGTGTGTGTGTTTTCAAGTTGTTTACATTTTCTAATATAAAATTCAGAACTGAACAGTATTTTTCCATTTATAGCACAAGTGCCTGCCTACACTTTTTATAAAACATTTGAAGTATGACCAGCAACATGAATGTTTCAAACATTATATTAGAAATCCTTACAATACTTAACCTTGTATAGTTTTACACAGGATCAAGTACAAGTAAGAATTACTGAGTTGTTTGTTTGTTTGTTTGGAATAAGAGAAGATTAAATAATTTAAATTTTTGGTAACAGCTTGTGATAAATATAATAACTTATTATGTCTTGTTGAATAATAACTTAGTCTTGTCTGAGCATTCAATAGTTTATATACATTAGGTGTTCAAAGCTTCAGTCATTCACTTAATTTAGACTACAGACACTCCACGTAATTAAAAAAGAAAGGAAAAAAAAGCGTTTCAAGGAAACTGATTGATGCTGTAATCAAGGGAATCAGGAATGTCCACTTAGGGGCCACAGTGAGTCTAGCAACTCCACAAATAAAGACATGTACATAGAACTTTTGGAATTTTCATCAGCATATGATCAAGTAATAGAGTATCATTTTAAGAACTGAAAAACATTTTCAAGGAATCATACTGGTGATACCAAACAATTTAATTAATGTAGTAGGTAGCATAATTATAAACAAAATAAAACCAGAAAAATCTATTGCAATTTTCCTTTTAGTATGTTATGACATCTGTCATAACCAATAAAAGTCAGTTATCAAGAGTTTATTGCAATTTGTAGATAATGAGGGAAATTGACAAGAACAGTTTTTGCACTTCACTGATGTCTGTTTAGACTGAATAGGACAAGAATTATTCCAGCATGTCACAAAAGGTTTAGTCAATTTACAGCGTTTAAAAAAAAATTTGTAGCCTAAACTTTCAATGGAGCAGTTGTTATCTATCTGGGCTTCAGACTATAGTAAAAAAATAAGTACCCATCTTCAAATTTTATTTATTCCTATAGTCATAGACTGAACTTGGTTTTGTCAAAGTCTAAAAATTGTATAGCAGAATATAAACAGACCAGGGCCAGATTGGACATTGGAGTTAATCCTTGGAGTAGATGATGAGGATGTAAATGGGTTTTCATCACTTTACAGGAGCTTTTTTTCATGTTCTGCAGTTGGAATAATTGCTCTAAAAAACTTTATGGGGAAGAGACTACTGGGATAGCATCAACAAGGTATAATGTCTTGTCAAGGCTTGTAAAAACTATCAAAGAATGTAGGGGACCTCTTATTTCTTTTCATCGGTAGAAGATATATGTGGTGACTGGATAGATGAAAAAGTGAATACTGCTCTTTGACACTAGATTTCGTGCTCTCAGCATAATGTTTGCAATTTCTGATGTTCCGTTTGATAAATTGCAAAATAAATGTTTGGAGATTTCTTACCACATCAAAAAAAAAGTGGATTCTATTTCTGTACTGTATTCTGATAACGCAATTTCATAATTATTGTTGAAGTATTTATCATTATATAACTAAGACTGGACCATCATGTTGTTACAGTATCACCTCACTTCAAAAAACCTGGAATGTAAACACAAGAACCCCTTGAGGAGTTTAAGTTGAACTCGGGATACGCCACTCACTTGTGCTATATGGAGCTTCTATAACCCCTGAACTGCACATGTTCAGCGTGCATAAATAATAAATGATAAAGTACAGTTTGTCTGTATTTGTAGCCTACTGTCAGAAATTATTTTTTATGTACTTGCAGTCATGTGTGTGTGTGTGGGGGGGGGGGGGAGAGAGAGAGAGAGAGAATGGAGTTGATGTTAAGTAGCTTTGAAAATTGATTCTAGAGAATGTGGAATTAAGATATTGTTTATATTTTCAGCATAAATTTTTGTGCCTACATATTTATTTTAAGCACTTAAAGATGAGTGCTAAATCAAAGATGACAACCCAGTAAAAGTTGGTAACATGATGTACGTAAGTTTCTGATGTACTGTCTACATATTTATTTCTACTGTGCTGTTAAACAGGTTCATTAGAAGGTTATGTGTGGAAATGTACCGACTGTCCTGAACAGCTACCAACATTATCAGCATTAAAAACACATCATATTGAAGTGCACAATCAGCCACCAAATTTCAGATGTTCTCAATGCACCAAGGTGTACACAAGGTACAGAAGTTTTGCAAGGCATGTCAAGTTACATGGGAATCCTAAAAAGTTCAGGTAAATATGAATTACAAACAAAGAGACATTTTGTAAAGAGGACTTGAGACATTCATTGGCAATTAATTTCCATTTTCTCTTTACTTCTTTATAAACTTGTTCCAGTCTTTTTACTTTTTTGCTTTCCAGTAATTTCTTTTTGCTTCCAACCATATTACATCTTTTTTCCTTTGTAATCTTATTCAGCGTATGATTCTGTGACTCCAAGGCCTTCATTTTTCCTTTTGGTTTTGCTTTCCAAATTCTTGGTTGGTTATTTGGCTAAGAATAACATGGTTAAGAATTCAGTCTGAAACAGTAATAAGGCCCTGAAACTTACTGAACAAAGTCTACCAAAAATCATAACAAACAAAAGCTTAGGGTTTCCGACCACATTTGATAGTTAGTATATAGTAACTATATTACTATCCCTTAAAATAATTCTCCTCAGGTCCATTAGACGAACCCACTAAACATAGATAGATTAAAAGAACAAGGTGACATTACCATAAACTAACTCATAGTAACCTATCATACTTGTTAAGGAAATATATCATTTAATTATATGTTGCATTGTAATAGGACACTTTACTCACTGTATTGCTGAGTGTGTGAAACAGAACATCAGCCTGCACATAATTTTTATGCGTGGTTTGAGCCTGGGAAAGTGCGTAGTTCTAACATGAGTACTGTACATGCTCAAAATGTATTTTCACACACGTAGAAGTTTTGGGTCAGATGAAAAGGAGTTGCAGGCGTTAACGGTTCCTATGGAAGAGCCAGAAAAAAACAGGGTGGGATCCGAGTAAGTGACACCTAGTCCTGTAGGCAGACAGTTGTCTTACAACCTACACCAAACAATGTGCACACAAAAATATGACTCGGTGCCCATGGGGGGGGGGCTTGTAATATAAGCGTACATTATAAAAAGAAATTACAACCGTGGATGGCACTTATCACTTCACTACTCCAGTAACATATCTAAGTATCTCAGCGAAAAGTTGGTAATTAGTAGTGTGGAAATCGGGTCAGTGACTCAAGCAATCAATGAGCGCATAAAAATGAGAAGCATGTACCGCATGAGTAAACAAAATCTTGACATCAAAGACGCAGCATGTACTACTGTACAGATAAGTAATAAAAACTAAACTACTGAGTGTTGGAATGTGGGCAACAAAAATGAAATAAATTAAATGTGGGCAATAATGTGTGTGTGTGTGTGTGTGTGTGCATGCGTGAGAGAGAGAGAAAGGTTAATCAGAAGTACTGATTTTCATTGATTTGTTTTGTAACAACTATAAAGTTAACAGATTAAAACTGTAAAACTTAAAATGTGTAAGTGTAAAAAGAAAATAGGTCATATGAGGTTCATTGAGTTAGACATACACAATTAATGCACAATTTATGAACCATAAAGACCTTGAACATAACCTTTTTAATTATGTAATTATATTTTGGTCAGAGTATTTTTTCCCTTATTGATGTCTTATAACCACAACTAACATTCAATTTAAATCATAGTCATGGATGTTTAAATTCGTAAGAATGCAAGTAAATAATAAAGATTGTGCATAATGAATACAAATCACAGTAACTGATAATAAATGAGTGTATATATATAATGTAACGGGGCAAATTAAAGGGATTTTTATTTTCTTAACAATGGGGTTTTATTGTATTAAAATATTGTAAATTCATTTCCATCTGTGTGGCCAGTACCCGGTTGAATCTAAAGCGTAGTTTCTAACAAAGGAACTGTGGTGAAACAATTGGAAAGGAATGTGCGGTTGACACAATTCTAAGAACTTTGCGGCTGTGTGACACCCGTGCCCAAACGCACAACACCAGCATGTGCGCAGACCCACGCTGACTAAAAGACGCTCAAGATGGCTTGGCGATGAATTTCGTCTTACACATGAGCCTAGCTGACGGAAATAAAACTAAGTCCAGCCCACAATTGTGACGTCGGCCAGTACACACCAAATATCATCCATGACTACAACACGAAAAAACCATGTGTCGAATGTGTCACCGCTATGACTACCAAATAGAAGGCATTGCTTTCCGTCTTCTTCAACAAATAGATCGAGGAGAGGGGAGTTAAAGACGCTCTGGCAGTCCCTCACAGACTTCAACCTGCGCCGGTTGCCCAGCAACCCGGGGTTAAAAGAAATAATCTTCTAATATCAAATAACAGTGAGTGGAAGTTCGGTAACATCCCATAGTGAGAAAGTTTACGAAAAAATGAACTAATGAAACGTTTTTCGTAAATAACAACAAGAAAATTGTGGACGAGTCAACGCGAAGTCAGGATGACTCCACGTGGCCGGCCGGAGTCTCAATAGATGTCCAGTTTAATCTAAATGGGGTTTTAAAAAATAAAGGTATTTTAAAAATGTAATAGTGTGAGTGTGAGAATGGGCAGACTGGGCTGTCTGATATATATCATAAGGTAAGATGTAAAATAAGTTTAATGATACAATATAATGTTTCAATTATTTCAAGGAAGTTGTATTCAATTCAAAAGTTAATTAAAAGTAATAAATTGTTTTTAAACATACAGAAATGAATAACGAATAATTTGACATAGAACATTTTAAATAAACAATAAAATTTAATTAATTTCTCTTCATAAAAAAGCGAGTTGTGTAAGTTATTCACATAACCTGTAAACCATGCTTGCATTCTAACGTTCGTGTGACGAGACCTTGGAGAAAACAGTCTTAAGGTAGGTGAAAAATAAATAAATTTATGTATTTGTATTATTAGAGATAAACATGGCACCCGAACAGGGACAATTTTTATAAATTAAAGAATTAAATATAAACCACACCTACAAATAAAATGCAAGTATGGTTGGAGGGTTAAATAACGGTACGTAACAATTATGTAAGGTACGTAAAACAAGAAATTAAAGTCAGACCAGATAGAAGATGTTATAGATGTAAGTTCAAGAGCAGTATATGTAAATTAAGAAAATTAGTAAATTTATAATATAAAAATGGAAGATAATAACGAGAATGTCAGCCTAACTGACAGTGCAAATGAAAGCCAGACAAGCGTGACTGAGTCACAAATCATGAGTGAAGGAATTATTCATTCAACGCCAGTCCCGACTAACAGGGCTGAAGATAATGAAATAATGAAAATGATGCAAATGCTTTTTAATCAAAAATTTAGTAAACTTGATGAAAAATTTAACGAACAGAAAAGTGAAATTAGAGAAGTCCAAAATAATTTTAACGTAAAATTTGATGAAGTAAAAAATGAGATCAGAAAACAGAATGTTAATTTTGATAGACGAATCAATGAGATAGATGTACGTTGTACAAATATTCAAGAACAGGTAGTAGAAATAGTTAATGAGAAATTCGATGCTAAAATAAATGATTTAGATGACAGAATCAATACAATTAATGAAACAGTAATTAACAAAGTTCAAAACCAAATAGAGACACAAAGTAAAGAAATAGAGAATAGATGTTTAACCACAGTTAATGAGCAGTTAGAGAGTATTTTTTTTTATATATAAGAGTAGAATGATGCGAATTGAGTTAAGTAGTAAGTTGGGTTAAGAGAGTGTTTGATAGAGGTTTTGATAGAGATGGGTGTCATGTTAGTTAGAGTTGTTAGTAATATTAAAGTCAGAGGGGTAAAGATTATAAATGTATACATGCCATGTTGATACCATCAAGTTAGTATAAATAATTAAATCACCCAACTAATGGCGAATGAGGATATTAAAGAAAGAGAGTCATAGTAAAAATATAGAATTTTAATTGAAACAAGTGACACTTTTAATAGAAATTGAGAATAAAGTCAAGTGGTAAAATGTGTAATTTTGAATAATTTAAATGTCAATTTTATTGTTAATTGTAATAATACTGTGGTAATTTTAAATGTCTTATTTATTTATGTTTTTGTGTTTCAAGATAGAATTTTAAAGCGGTTCAATGTATTTTCTGATGAAACTTAGATATAACTTGTGTAGGTCAAGGTTGTTGACTTGACCCAGTATGATCAGCTGATGAGTGATGTTATATACTAGACCCGTTTTGGCAATGAAGTAATGCCGATTTTGTTTCTTAATTAATTCAAATAAATTTAAATAATTTTAATATTGAGAAAAAATATATTTAAAAAAAAAAATTTGATTTTTGTGCCTGCCATCTAATTGATGTTTTGAATTCTGATTATGATATTGTTTAGGTGTATTAATAGTGTTTTTTATTGAATTGTATTGTTTAGGATATACGTCTAATCAAATGTTAGGATAAGGAAGTTCATGTTTTAACAAATTTTCCATTTCTTTGTTTTCTAATTATCAATAATAACGAAGAGATTTAATCAATTCAGATAAAAGATTTTATTTTTGATTTTGAAGAAAATAGCTGTTTGATTTTAACTTAAATAAATTTTTAAAAGTAAGAATGAAATTGTGGCTAGGATGTAGTTGTAAGTGTGTGTACAAGCCCAGTAACTGCTAAAGGCAGCCCAGTGTGCATGAAAAGGGGGAACATATCGGTTGAGGATCTGGCATGATATAAGACCAGGGATTTGGATTTTGGGGTTGCATGTTAGACGGTGAGGTGCGCTGTGGTGCGTGTCTGTTCGATTTTATGGTGTTGGGATCTCGTACAGAGAAGTCCAGTGATCTCGTTCAGATGCGGCCATGGTCGCCGAGCCAGGGGGGTTGTTTACCCATGAGGTATAAGAACAAATGGGGGGTTGTTGGCACCATATCCTCACCGATCCTCTTAGGGGTTTTAACAATGAGATTTCTTCTGTTTCGACAGAAGACCTCTCATTGGGGGGGTATTGTAATGGGGCAAATTAAAGGAATTTTTATTTTCTTAACAATGGGGTTTTATTGTATTAAAATATTGTAAATTCATTTCCATCTGTGTGGCCAGTACCCGGTTGAATCTAAAGCGTAGTTTCTAACAAAGGAACTGTGGTGAAACAATTGGAAAGGAATGTGCGGTTGACACAATTCTAAGAACTTTGCGGCTGTGTGACACCCGCGCCCAAACGCACAACACCAGCATGTGCGCAGACCCACGCTGACTAAAAGACGCTCAAGATGGCTTGGCGATGAATTTCGTCTTACACATGAGCCTAGCTGACGGAAATAAAACTAAGTCCAGCCCACAATTGTGACGTCGGCCAGTACACACCAAATATCATCCACGACTACAACACGAAAAAACCATGTGTCGAATGTGTCACCGCTATGACTACCAAATAGAAGGCATTGCTTTCCGTCTTCTTCAACAAATAGATCGAGGAGAGGGGAGTTAAAGACGCTCTGGCAGTCCCTCACAGACTTCAACCTGTGCTGGTTGCCCGGCAACCCGGGTTTAAAAAAAATAATCTTCTAATATCAAATAACAGTGAGTGGAAGTTCGGTAACATCCCATAGTGAGAAAGTTCACGAAAAAATGAACTAATGAAACGTTTTTCGTAAATAACAACAAGAAAATTGTGGACGAGTCAACGCGAAGTCGGGATGACTCCACGTGGCCGGCCGGAGTCTCAATAGATGTCCAGTTTAATCTAAATGGGGTTTTAAAAAATAAAGGTATTTTAAAAATGTAATAGTGTGAGTGTGAGAATGGGCAGACTAGGCTGTCTGATATATATCATAAGGTAAGATGTAAAATAAGTTTAATGATACAATATAATGTTTCAATTATTTCAAGGAAGTTGTATTCAATTCAAAAGTTAATTAAAAGTAATAAATTGTTGTTAAACATACAGAAATGAATAACGAATAATTTGACATAGAACATTTTAAATAAACAATAAAATTTAATTAATTTCTCTTCATAAAAAAGCGAGTTGTGTAAGTTATTCACATAACCTGTAAACCATGCTTGCATTCTAACGTTCGTGTGACGAGACCTTGGAGAAAACAGTCTTAAGGTAGGTGAAAAATAAATAAATTTATGTATTTGTATTATTAGAGATAAACATCACAATAACAATGCTTATGAGTTAAGTTGTTTCGAACATCACCTTGCCTTAACCTAACCTGTGTTCAGCGAGTTCATCTAATGAGCCTGGTAAAATTCTTTTAATTGGGAAATTGTGTTTTTTAGTGTTGGTTTCATTTAATAGAGAGAGTGATGTGGTTTTCACATACCGCCTGTAAAAATGTGGTGGCGACTCGCTTTTTTTTGGATTTTCTGGAAGGTAGGTAAGTATTGAGGCCTTTTACTAATACTGTTACAGCATTAGTACACAAAATAAACCCTCCAGATATAGTAACAAAAGAATTACTTTAATTACTATTAACAGTTTCTTAAAAATAATTGAATCAATTTATCTAATATTACATTATATTGAGAAAGCATCGAATCCTCAATAGTTTTATTTTATAGACCGATGCATGATGGTTCAACCAATTAAATGATTAAACATCCAAATAGACTAAGTCATAGTTATGTTATTACACACTTTGTTACTTACTTCATTCATGTTTTTGAAATTTTGGTTATTGAATCTTACAGTTGAAATAATCATTGACAGAAATTCTAACCTCATTTTTAAATTAACTCAACTTGTACATTCTTCTTTATGGATTATTGTGACTTGTATTTTATATAACTCTTCAAATTGTTTCAAACACAGTTACATGACAAAACATATTATTCTTTAGATATCGTTAACATATTATACAATACACATGGTGTTAAACTAGTATTACCATAATACATAATAATTATGAAACAAATTATTAATTGAAACTCAAACAAATTCAGATTAATGATATATATTATATAATCAAAGCAAAATAGTGCTTTTTTTTGTGCCTCTCCCTCTTTATTTTAAACACACCACACTTTGAAGTATACCTCCACTCATTACAAATTATTTTAAATTGTATGCCAAATTGCAGGTCTCACACATTTTTATACTTTTAGTTTTTTTTTACCTGTTGTAGTTTTGGTATTGTATTTATCTTGTTGCTGCACCATGTTGAATACCATAGCATGCAGGATACCACCACAAGACCCCAGGAGCATAGGCGTGCAAGTTGAAAAGCAACTGCCTTGTTGAAAGGTGCTTTAACTGTGTTTCTCATGTCTTAATCCATTGTAACAACTGGTTGACTAGTTTTTTTTTTCAGTTTCATGTGAGGGAACTGATCACCTGCATGAGTCTGATTTCATATGAATCACTGTTTATGAGCATGTGACTTTATGCTTTGAGAAGGTAGACATTATGGAAGACGCATTTCCCTGTTCTCAAGTCATGTAGACAAATTCAGTGTGGTTCAGCGTTACGCTTCATTATGATTCCAAACACATGAAACCTAATGAGCTGTTGCAAGTCGTATCTTCTCTACCTAAGATTTGCACTTATGATTTAGAATTGGGAGTTTGATGTTATTCTTAGTTCACAAAAGTAAACAATTACAGAAGCTAACCAGTTAACCAATAAAAATTTACAGTTAAACATTTTACAAGTTGTGTACATTACACCTCTATTTGAAGTTATATTCAAGTAGTCAGAATATTGGCAGATGTGTACAAACTGGGACTAAATTGGTTCAACAAATAATTATTCAACTTGAATAAATACTACAGCTTTAGTATAAATTAATTTAAATTACTCTTCTTTTTAATTTTTCATCAGTTACACTGTAAGTCAGTTCATATTATTCACATTCATTGAAATCATTAATTATTACTAAAACTACTTCGTGGGGTTCAGGCTATGGTCTTATGTTGTTAATTCCAGACGTTTCAACCTCACCAGTGTAGGCCATGTTCAGTGTCTGAACAGTCTCTGTCAATAGAGGCTTTGCCACAGCTGTTATTGGTATTAACAATTGATGTGTCAATGATATGAACCAAATACACACTCACTTATCATCTGATGCATGTAAGGTGGGAAAGTCAAATTCATTTGGACAGAGTGAAAAAATGATGGTGAAAATTTTGATTTGAATAAGCCACTATCCCAGATTTTGACACTTTAAAAAAAAAGTATGGGGTATTCGAGGAAATATGGTATTTTCACATTGCTCACATTTTAAACAATGCTTGTCTATATTTTGAATTTTATGAATCCCCGGCAAGTGTCTTCTGATGTACTTTGCACTTATCTTATCCTTTGTCTTGTTTTTTCTTACACTGACAGTGCTGCGTCAGCCTTTTGTATACTTCTCTAATGCCCTGCAGCATTTATTGCATCTTTAGGTCTTGTACATGAGTACACATACTGCCACTTCAGACTTCCATAAAAATCTGCATCTCATTATAGTTCTATCACTGAAACAACAGACTGATTTATACTCATTCAAACATAATGTTTCTAGCCTTACTAAAACAATTTTCAAAATTCTGGACCACACTATACTGTTCACACTCTTGTTTGGATTTTGAATAAGGCATAAGTGCTATTTTGTAAACATTATTGTTCATTGTGATTTGTACCAGCTGCTTTATGACTAACTCAACTCCTGAAGGAATAAATATCAGTTTGGGTAATATTGCATCAGTTTGGATGAAAATCATGATTTGTGACAATACAGCTATTGAGAAGAAGCTCTGTAATATTTTTTTATCCGTCTAATTTTAATAAATCGTGTATCATTTCAAAGAAAACCTTTTGAGAAAAACATGTTTTAATTCTCAAAAAGTTATTTTTTTCCTGTAATTCACCTTCCGATTGCACTTGAAAGAACTTCCAAAACTTTTGGAGAAATAAACTTTAATATATAGAGTAATTATTAATACATAATTTTTCTTAATCTTTGTAACTTTTTTAAGTTAACTAGGCGATGTAGGTGTAAATGTAAATGTAGGCTTTAGTTGTAAAATGTAAAAGTACGTACTTTAGGAATTTTAAAATGTTTTTTTTCAGGAGGCCTTTTTAAAAATACTGAACTCAAGTGAACCACCTCCAAAATGGAATTTTTAAATGAGAAAATGAGCAGAAATTTAAATTTTTTTATAATATCAGTTATAAATTATAAGAAACGTATTTTAGTAATGAGACGACAAAAAAAAAACAAAAATTTATTTTCACAAAATTTCACTTCTTTCAGAATTTTGAAATTTCAGATTTTCACTCTCTCTGGCATTTGTTTTAAGCTATTCCATAATCATATTCCACAAACTTAGCAACCTACATAAAACACCAGGGTAAGGTAAGACTTGAAAAGTGTCCTTTAATTTACGAGGTGTGGCTAGAAAAAACCGGACTGTTATTTTTACTGCGGAATGGCAAGCGCGTCACAGACGACTGTTGTGTGGCAGTGTCACGTGTTACCCCCTCCACCGTCTACTCAAGTTTCAACGCAGTGCATCGCTTAGTTCGGCCGTAGCCTTCATTAGAAGTGGTTTGTGCAGTTATGCTTTGCCGAAAAAATGCTAAGTGTTCACAAGGAGCAGCATGTTAATGTGAAATACCTTTTCAAACTTGGGATATCTGCAACGGAAACTTATTTAATGTTGCAACAAGTGTTCGATGATGAGTGTTTGTCACATACACAAGTTTTCGCGGCAAATTTGAAAGCACGGATGAGCAAATCGAAATTTAAAGTGATGATGATTGTTTTTTTCGACATCAGAGGGATTGTGCACGTTGATTGGGTACCCGAAGGTCAGACACTCAACCAACAATACTACAAAACTGTCCTGACTACTCTACGTGAGCGCGTACGGAAGAAACGGCCTGATTTGTGGAAAAACCAGACATGGCTTCTTCACCCCGGCCCATAACGCAGTGTCTGTCAAGATGTTTTTGGCCAAGCACGGAATCACTGTCTTGGAACACCCACCCTATTCATCTGATCTCACCCCGTTGACTTCTTTATTTCCTTAAGTCAAGTCAGCTCTACAAGGAACCAGATTTGAAACTGTAGATGCAGTAAAAGCAAAGGCGGCGGAGGTCATGAAAGGGCTTTCAGAAGATGACCTGAAGCACTGCATTGAACAGTGAAAAATTCGTATGGAACGGTGTGTAACAATATAACTTTTATTACAAATTTATTTTACTTTTATTGAATTTCGTTTGTTTACAAACGTAGCTGTTTTTTTGTCCATATTTGGACGCCATCTTTAATTATTGCCAACTATGAAAAAGTTTACTTACCAATGCCCAGGATTCGGTTAGACAAACTAGAGAACAGAATTAGGTTATTTAAAGAAAAACAGATTGATTCTTTTCATACACTTCTTGCTCTCTCTTATTTTTCTTTGTCTCATTTCTACATAACTTCACTTTCTTTGTTAGAAACAATTTACATTTCTTTCATTATCGTCATAAACCCAAAATACGTTTTCTCCCTACCTTACATCTATTATGCTTTAAGCAATACAACAAGACATTGATTTTATTATTGGTTGTACGCAACTTTCAAATTAGAAAAGGAAAACAAATTTATAAAATTTATGAATTTATTATATCAACTTAAATCTATTTAACGCAAACCAGTGCTTATTCTGTAATCTTTCATTCACACACACACACACACACACACACATCCCCGTGCCCTTGTGAGATCTCAATTCTGTTATTATTTAATGGCAACATAATTTTGAATGTCAACTATTCCCCAAATGGTTACTTAGCTGTTACATGTACAAAAGAGTCCAACGTCATGACGTAGTTTTGCATCACTCCTCACATTTTTTGTTTTTTTCACATCTTGCACCGAAACTGTATTATTTTCTTTAGACTGATTACTTTCACATTTTAAGTTACATTGTTAGTTACGGGTGCCCATAAATTTGTTCCAGAACTTTTTTACGGCTGTACAGCACGAGAGTATATTGTCGACTGGGTTTTTGCGAATTTACGAGCGAGCACATGGCCCGCGTCCGCCGCCGAAAGGTGTTGTATGACGACTGACTTTACGCCAAGCGCAGATTGTTGGCGTCATCCTGCATTCCAATGTGTGACGTGTGATGGGCTCGGCTCCTTACGTATTATGGCGTGATCTCAACTGTGCATAGTTCAAAGTTCAAGCGGTTAAAAATATAACTGTCTCCAGCAGCTTGGTCGCCCGTCCTTGACACTAATACGTTCACATTGCGTTGTTTCTTCATAACATTCTCAAATACAATTTATTATTTTAAATTATTACAAAATATCCCTGGGTGGGTCTAACTGTACTGTTACAATACCCCCTCAATGAGAGGTTTTATGCCGAAGCATAAAAACTCATTGACACTCACATACTTCCTAAAGGGATCAGTCTGGATATGTCACCATAACCCCCTTTACAGTTTTATTAAAATCATGGGTAACTTACCCTCCTGGTCCAGTGACTGTGGCCGCACCTGAATGACCTTACTGGACTTCCCTTTCGAGATCCCAACACCGCAAGGCCAGACAGGCACTTGACACCCTTGCTCTGACGCGCAGGCCAGCACAGGACCGCCGCAACAGCATTACCAGACAGAAAACATAAAATCAAAAATATCAAATAGCGGCCTTGTATAATACCATATCCCTAACTGATCTGGTTCCCCTTAGCTGGGCTGGTTTGCGTTAAGAAGCACTGGTTTTTTACTTCCATATTCCTTAAGGAATGGAAGTATGGTGATGGCAAAAAAAATCGTGTTCGAGATTATTGCAGATTCTGATTCTACTACACTCAAAACATGAAAAAAAGTCGTTTTCCGAAAAGTGTCTGTGTGTCTGTCTGTGTGTCTGTCTGTCTGTAGATTTTTTTTCTATGGCAAACGATAACTGCCGCAAATTCAAACAGAATCAAATAATTTTTTGCATACAGCCCGGTTTTGCAGAGTTCTCGCGACCTATTGTTTTTGGTGAAGATCGGTTGAGGGAAAGGGGTAGTTTACCTGCAACGGTTTTTTTTTAGCAAGGGAAATTTTGTTTGTTTGGCAAACGATAACAGCCGCAAATTCAAACAGAATCAAATAATGTTTCGCATACAGCCCTGAATTGTAGAGTTCTCAAGACCTATTGTTTTTGGTGAAGATCGGTTAAGGGAAAGGGGTAGTTTACCTGTAACGTTTTATGTTTTAACAAGGGTATTTCCTATGGCAAACGATAACAGCCGCAAATTCAAACAGAATGAAAAGATTATTTGCATACAGCCCTAAATTGTAGAGTTCTCAATACCTTTTGTTTTTGGTGAAGATCGGTTATGGGAAAGGGGTAGTTTACCTACAACGTTTTTTTAACAAGGGTATTTTCTATGGCAAACGATAACAGCCGCAAATTCAAACAGAATCAAATAATTTTCTGCATACAGCCCTGATTTGTAGAGTACTCAAGACCTATTGTTTTTGGTGAAGATCGGTTGAGGGGAAGGGGTAGTTTACCAGCAACGTTTTTTATCATGCGTATTTTCTATGGCAAACGACAACTGCCGCAAATTCAAACAGAATCAAATAATTTTTTGCATACAGCCCTGATTTGTAGAGTACTCACGACCTATTGTTTTTGGTGAAGATCGGTTGAGGGGAAGGGGTAGTTTACCTGCAACGGTTTTTTTTATCAAGGGAAATTTTTTTTTTTTTTGGCAAACGATAACAGCCGCAAATTCAAACAGAATCAAATAATGTTTCGCATACAGCCCTGAATTGTAGATTTCTCAAGACCTATTGTTTTTGGTGAAGATCGGTTGAGGGAAAGGGGTAGTTTACCTGCAACGTTTTTTTAACAAGGGTATTTTATATGGCAAACGATAACAGCCGCAAATTCAAACAGAATCAAATAATGTTTTGCATACAGTCCTGATTTGTAGAGTACTCAAGACCTATTGTTTTTGGTGAAGATCGGTTAAGGGGAAGGGGTAGTTTACCTGCAACCTTTTACGTTTTATTTTCTATGGCAAACGATAACAGCCGCAAATTCAAACAGAATCAAATAATGTTTTGCATACAGCCCTGATTTGTAGAGTACTCAAGACCTATTGTTTTTGGTGAAGATCGGTTAAGGGGAAGGGGTAGTTTACCTGCAACGTTTTTTTATCAAGCGTATTTTCTATGGCAAACGATAACAGCCGCAAATTCAAACAGAATCAAATAATTTTTTGCATACGTCCCTGAATTGTAGAGGTCTCAATGACTTTCGATTTTGATGAAGATCGGTTAAGGGGAAGGGGTAGTTTACCTGCAACCTTTTACGTTTTAACAAGAGTAAAGTACTTGAAAATTTATTTAAACTTTTTGAAACAATGGTAATTGTTAAAAATAAAATAATTTTGTTGCCAGGCAATAAAATTATAATTTTTTCATTTTAATGTAATATAATATTTTTCATTTAATACAGCAATAAAAAGGCAGGTAAGACACAGCCTGGCTGTTTGGCTGAAAATGATTTTAAATATAAATCTTAGAATATGGAAGTCATGTATGGTTCTCCATACCGATATGGAAAATGGAAGTATGGTGATGGCAAAAAAAATCGTGTTCGAGATTATTGCAGATTCTGATTCTACTACACTCAAAACATGAAAAAAAGTCGTTTTCCGAAAAGTGTCTGTGTGTCTGTCTGTGTGTCTGTGTGTCTGTCTGTCTGTAGATTTTTTTTCTATGGCAAACGATAACTGCCGCAAATTCAAACAGAATCAAATAATTTTTTGCATACAGCCCGGTTTTGCAGAGTTCTCGCGACCTATTGTTTTTGGTGAAGATCGGTTGAGGGAAAGGGGTAGTTTACCTGCAACGGTTTTTTTTTAGCAAGGAAAATTTTGTTTGTTTGGCAAACGATAACAGCCGCAAATTCAAACAGAATCAAATAATGTTTCGCATACAGCCCTGAATTGTAGAGTTCTCAAGACCTATTGTTTTTGGTGAAGATCGGTTAAGGGAAAGGGGTAGTTTACCTGTAACGTTTTATGTTTTAACAAGGGTATTTCCTATGGCAAACGATAACAGCCGCAAATTCAAACAGAATGAAAAGATTATTTGCATACAGCCCTAAATTGTAGAGTTCTCAATACCTTTTGTTTTTGGTGAAGATCGGTTAAGGGAAAGGGGTAGTTTACCTACAACGTTTTTTTAACAAGGGTATTTTCTATG
This sequence comes from Magicicada septendecula, assembly GCA_034769895.1. NCBI lineage: Eukaryota > Metazoa > Arthropoda > Insecta > Hemiptera > Cicadidae > Magicicada > Magicicada septendecula. The sequence continues at coordinate 267,165,987 of CM068370.1, read as the reverse complement.
GCAAACGATAACAGCCGCAAATTCAAACAGAATCAAATAATTTTCTGCATACAGCCCTGATTTGTAGAGTACTCAAGACCTATTGTTTTTGGTGAAGATCGGTTGAGGGGAAGGGGTAGTTTACCAGCAACGTTTTTTATCATGCGTATTTTCTATGGCAAACGACAACTGCCGCAAATTCAAACAGAATCAAATAATTTTTTGCATACAGCCCTGATTTGTAGAGTACTCGCGACCTATTGTTTTTGGTGAAGATCGGTTGAGGGGAAGGGGTAGTTTACCTGCTACGGTTTTTTTTATCAAGGGAAATTTTTTTTTTTTTTGGCAAACGATAACAGCCGCAAATTCAAACAGAATCAAATAATGTTTCGCATACAGCCCTGAATTGTAGATTTCTCAAGACCTATTGTTTTTGGTGAAGATCGGTTGAGGGAAAGGGGTAGTTTACCTGCAACGTTTTTTTAACAAGGGTATTTTATATGGCAAACGATAACAGCCGCAAATTCAAACAGAATCAAATAATGTTTTGCATACAGTCCTGATTTGTAGAGTACTCAAGACCTATTGTTTTTGGTGAAGATCGGTTAAGGGGAAGGGGTAGTTTACCTGCAACATTTTTTTATCAAGCGTATTTTCTATGGCAAACGATAACAGCCGCAAATTCAAACAGAATCAAATAATTTTTTGCATACGTCCCTGAATTGTAGAGGTCTCAATGACTTTCGATTTTGGTGAAGATCGGTTAAGGGGAAGGGGTAGTTTACCTGCAACCTTTTACGTTTTAACAAGAGTAAAGTACTTGAAAATTTATTTAAACTTTTTGAAACAATGGTAATTGTTAAAAATAAAATAATTTTGTTGCCAGGCAATAAAATTATAATTTTTTCATTTTAATGTAATATAATATTTTTCATTTAATACAGCAATAAAAAGGCAGGTAAGACACAGCCTGGCTGTTTGGCTGAAAATGATTTTAAATATAAATCTTAGAATATGGAAGTCATGTATGGTTCTCCATACCGATATTCTTAACTTCTAACACACATGTATATATACTTGACATAACATAAAACATTTCAAATTTTACTAGCAACATTCTGTATGCCCCTCCCTCGTTAATTCTTATCCCAAAATTCACAATTTAAATAACCACTTCCCATTACAACATTACAAATATCTTTCCTTTCCCACATTACATCTCAAATATTTAAATTTATTTTTAAAATTCTCTTAAACACATTTAAATTAACTACATAATAACAAATTATTTACTCATATCTTTCTCAAAATCTGTTAATCATCTCCACAATACTCCTCAAAACAATACAAGAATCATTTAATTACATCATAAGATAGCTCCATTTAACAGGTGTATAAAAACTCACTTATTTATACATTTATTTCATTTTTTCGTACTTACCGTTGTTCCTAAGGGTCCCCCCAGAGCTCTATAAGCGAGATCAGAAACAGTGTGAGGTTACGAAATAATTCTGAATACCCATTTTGAATGAAGAGAATTTAACTTTTACTTTTATTTTTAAAATCATTTGACAGAATTGAAATTTTTGCTTTTCCTCCAACTATAGATTTTACATACTTTAAAAATATTATGGTTTTACAGGTTGTGTAATCATTATGTCTTACGTACTATTCTTATTTTCTACTACTTACATACATTAAACAAGAGAGCCCAGCCTGCCATTTTCACTTAAATTAATTTTAATTTATTTGATACCCCATACCTTTATAAAACCCCAACCCTTACACTTTCAGTAGACGAAATAACCCCCGGCCACGTGGTCTTCGCCCACATCCATTTCTTTTCTAATTTCGTGTGAAATGTCCAAAAGGTGTTTAATGTTGTTTTACATTTTTCCCGACCGCAGTCACATAAACTTTTCCAGCTATTTCACTGTTATATCAGTTTTAACAAAAATTTGTTTCTGAGCCCGGTTGACGGGCGGCCTGGGCAGGCGAGAGTCGACCAAAGACTGACTGCGTCTCTCAGTTCCCCACTCCAGGAGCATTTTAGTCAAGACGACGGACATCAATGCCTTGTATGTAGTCGTCACAGTTCCGACTCATGTTAGTCATGTAGTTGTTGGAGTGACGATAGCAGACGATTTCAACTAGGCACTGGCTAATGTCATAAAAGTGGGTGGGACTTAAAACAGCACTTCCGCAAAGTTTTGGAGAAGGCGATGAATATTATTCTCTCTAGCCATCTTGGTTTTTTACCATGGCTTGGGTATGCGCTCACACTCGAGTAGTGGCGTGTGTGCACTGCCACACCAGTACATATTTCTGCGAATTTTTAGGGTGGCGCGAATTCTCTGCCGCATTCCTCGACAACAACTGCGCCTTACTGCTTTGTTTCACTGTTCTGTTATACTGACAAATACGTTGCACAATAATACAGTTTTACAAATTTATTATACAAGTCCGCCCGAAAACGAAATAAGTAAAAATATATATATATGTCCCAAACGGTTAAAATAAAAACACCCAAAATTTGACCCGCTACACAGGGTTGTAACGGGACATTTAGGCCTACCTGGGGTAATATAAAAAATATTGTGTTTTAATAGAAATCTAATGTTGTCTTATAAAATAATAATTTGGGGAAAAGTAAAACTTTATGTCATAAATTATACAACGCAACAAGTATTGAGCAAAATTGTGCCAAGGTCAACTCCAATGACAAGCAGAACAGTTATTTTTAGATGAGTGACAAACATATTATGTAACTTAACGGATCGTACGATGTTATGTCAGTTCATATGTCACGCTGGAATGTAGGTGTGTCAACGCCAGCAGTTTTGTTGATGCTTGGAGAACAAAGCCAGTCGACTATGAACATCCAATAAATACGGACGCAATCTGTCTGCGCGTCAGCCGGCTGGGCGTAGTTTTCGTCTCGCCCGCATGCACATAAAATGTAAAAGTAAATAACAGTTGTGTTTCAATTAACAGTTTCAATATGTCTGGTGAGAATTACGGTAAAATTATGAAAATGTGCGGTTTGAGGAACCAAAACACATACGGAGACTGGACTGATTTTGGGACACAATGGCAGATAAGTAAAAGCGTGAAAGAAAATAAAAGAAGAAATTTAAAATTTACACCCATTCAAAATTAAAGAGAAAAAAAAATGGCACCCTAATATATATGTTCAATTTAAAAAATAGTGAGCTCACAAAAGGGGTTTTAAAATTTTATAAGTTGTAAAAGAGTATATGTGTGAGTGAAGCGCTGGTTTGTGTTCAAATAGTAAATTTATTTTAAGAGCTTATTGTTTCATTGTGAGTGTAGGTAAACTCGTATATAAGAAGATTAAAGGTAGAAATAATTATTGCTCATTAACAAGTTTTGTCACTAACATGATTGTCTTTTAAATGTGTTAACCGGGGTAAGGGAGAGAAAAGAATAATTTGTTTATGATAAAATTGAAATACTTTAGTAACCAATAAAACTTAAATCATGGGAAACAAGTAAAGTTTTCTTTATTTCGAATAACTATAATCTGTTCTCCTGTTCGCCGAAAAGAACCTGACCCACTGGTAAGTAACAATTTTTTTTTATATATGTAGTTGGCAAACTTCAAAGATGGCGTCTGAATAAATAGACGTAAACAAGTGAAATAATAATTCAATAATAAAGTGACGTTATATAATAAATTATTGTACAATTGACTGCCCAAACAGTGACGTAATAAATTATAGTACAATTGACTGCCCGAACAGTGACGTAATAAATTATAGTACAATTGGCTTCCGAACTTAGGGACATTTATATAAAGAAATTTTATATAAATATAGGCCTACTTGGGAGAACAGAATGGTTGTTTGAGGTAACTAAAAAGTGTGTAAACGTAAGTAATAAGGTTATGTTGCGTTTGATTATATGTTAGATACACAGTAAGATGTTAAAGAAATATATTTAAAATTTTAAATGGCGAACAATAATGAGAGTGTCAGCCTCACTGACATTGTAAATGAAAGCCAGATAAATGTCGAATTAAGTGTGACTGAGTCGCAAATTATGAGTGAAGAAATTCATTCAACGCCAGTCCCGACTAAAACATCTGAAGATAATGAACTAATAAAAATGATGCAGTTACTTTTTAATGCACAGAGTGTAAAGTTTGAAGAGAAGTTTAATAAATTCGATGAGAAATTTGATGAAGTAAAAAACAAAATTGTCAATTTGATAAACAAATAAACAGAATAGACGACATAATTAATAAATTGAAAATGAAGAAAGTAGATGACAATTATGAGATTAAAATGGGGGTAGAGAATAGTGGAGAAACAAATAAATTAAACGAAAATAAAGACGATCAGATGACATATAATGAGGTAAGTAGGGGTGAGAATTACGATGATATAATTAAACATGTGGTGTTAGAGAGTAAGGTTGTGAATATTGATAGTGCTGATGAAGTTTTAGTGGAAGTAGGATGTAATAATGGAATGTTAGTGTGTGTTGATGAGTCAGAGAGAAAGTGGAGAGAGAGTATAGAGGTAGAGGGGTTGCAGTGGGTAAATTTTCCCCAGGTTTATTGTGAACCAAGGTGTTTACAAATGTTGTTGTTGAAGGGCAAGAGTCCCTTATTATTGGAAGACATGAGGTCTTTGAGTTGTTCCCTGAATTTTTATGAGTTAGTGCCCTCTGTATGGGATGGTAGTGAAAGTGTGATATGGCGTTATGGTGAGAGGTATTTAGAGAGAGAGTTGTGTGTAGATAGAGAGATAAAATTATTGAAGGTGAATAGAAATTATGAAGAATTTGTGGAAAGGTTAGATGTAGAGAGAGCTGGTAATTATATAGAGTACTCACCTTGTATTGAAACTGAGGTAGTAGCAGAAGTAGATGATAATGTTGACTAATTATTAACTTACCTTACTTTAACAGAAAATACTAAAGGAGAAATTACCATACCCGATGTTGACAGGAATTTTGAATTGATGGTATGCAACATATGTGTATTATCAATAGTGTTGATACAATGGAACAAAGTAATAATGATGACTATTATAATTGCATAATGTATTATAATATATAATAGCAATATGTATTTGGTTGTAAATGAATGGTGTAGTCATAAGATCAGATTATTATATGATGATGGGGGTTAAATAAAAAATCAGTGAATGGACATTTTAAATATTTTAGTTTATGGTAATGACCTGGCTAGATTATGTAATGAGGTGTGGTAAACAGAGAAGTAATGACAAAAAATTTGTAAATAAATTTGTAGTAAAATTAATTGTGTTTGTGTTGTGAAATATATTTTAGGTAAACAATGTGTGTATGTAGTAGAAATTGATTTTAATAAATATAATATTTCAGCATATTAAATAAATAATGAGAGTTTGTAATAAATGAATAGTAATTGTTTTGGAAGAAAGTAATTAAAATAACTTGTGTTTTCAAGAATTGATTGAATGAAATAATTTGAGATGAATTAATTGATTAATGATTGTTATACAAATAAATTTTGATAATGAATTTAAATGATTTTCTGAGATTTAGATTCTATAATGAATAGAAAATGATTACACATACAATATGTTCAGGTATCGAATTATATTGGTATTATGAGTTAAGTGATGAATTTTCAAAGGTAATTGTCAATGATCATGTTAAGGTAAAATGTTGTAAAAAGGTTTGGGTAAGGATGATTATTTAAATAAGGCATTAAGACAGTCAAAGTTATTTTAAATGGGTGTTAGATAAAATAAGAATTTTGGAATAAATATAAGTAATACAGAAACGGGTTAATAGTAGGGACACAGTAGCGACAGTGCATATATGTAGAGAAGGTGAGTAATGTAAATGGTAAGTAAATAGTTGCTGGTGATATTTTGTAGATGAGGGTGAGGTGGTAAGGAGTGATCAACGTGCGTCGTTGGGCAGGTACAGTACGAAGGGTCGAGGAGTGTTTGCCGAGATTATGGGAAGGGCAAAAGGAGATGAATGGAATTGCCAAGGTCGGGAACACACATCCTAAATACAAAGAGGGTATTAAGATATTTTATTATAAGAGTAGAAGGATTTAAATGGAATTAGTGTTGAAGGGGGTTATTATTGAGAAATTGGTGTCACCCTATGCAAATCTGTTAGCGGTTGTTAGTAGGAAGAAGGTGAGTAAGGTTATATATGTATAAATGCCAATTCAATAAATCGAATCATTGTGAATAATGGAGAATCACCCAAACAAATGAATGATGAAAATGATAAACAGAAAATCATAGTTAAAATGTAATAATAAATGATAATGTTAGTAAAATTTGTTGTAGCATATAATGGTTTGCCTTCTGTGAATTGCAGTAGCAGTGTCAGTGTAAACCTTGTATGTCTTTTTTGTAGATTCCCCAACTTTCGGGTGGTCACGGCTTCACCAAACCCTGACCGTGGATTTATAATGTAAATATAACCAATAAATTGGTGAACATAGAAATTAACCGGGGGATAAATCGGGGGAATCTACATAACTATGGAACAGCGGCTATCATCGAAGGTGGTGATAGTGCCGTATTAAGGGCGTATGAATCATTATAGTAGGATTACTGGTGTCCTCGGACATCAGTAATGCCGAATTTTTTTATATAACGCTGAAACAAGAACGGGGTAGGCAGCGTCTACACCCTAATTAAAAATGCAGTTCTTGTGGATGCAAATGGGCGCTACAGTCCACCATTAAGTAAACAATAGTGTGTGGAAAGGGAGCTGGCTGTTACAAGCCAGGGGCATAAACAATAGAGTGTTTATGCAACCAGGTAAATGCCTTGCACGGTTTACCTGTGAGCCTATTTACCTAATTGTAACTGGGTTATAGGGGGGATATTAGATTTTGATGTAGAAGGAGGTTACTAAACTGTTAGTAATGAGTTATTGAATATTAGATTGAATTATGTCGATGATGTAGAATATGTAGTTGAGTTTATAATGTACTTAAATGATTTTGTGTTGATTTGAGATGTTTTGAGGAAGATGGTTGTTACGTTCTACTCTTTTTACTTACCTTATGCTCACGCGAATCTGCCTTACCGCTCACAGAAGATCCCCCAACATTATTTTTCGGTCGCCACGATTTTTTTTTTTTTTATGGTTCAAAATTGAAACCTTTAAATTAACTTTTAGCCAGATTCGTTAAGCGAAATCTTCCATACTGGATAGGTGATGGTAATGTGGCATAATAATTAACTTAAAACATTGTTATGCTACTAATTCATTTTATTAAATTTCATTTTTAATTTACGTTCTCATTCAGTTCTAAATTTCAACCAACTCTTTACTGCAAATTATTCCTTTAAAAACATTTTAATGAAATTACATGGATGTTAAGTCTTGTTTATTCTAATCATGAAAAACTGAGATAATTTTAGCGTTATTTTTTCTAATTGCAAACATATACTGATACAACAACAAAAGATACATGTTCTAACCTACTTACTCTACATTCTTTATTTTATCATTTTAAAACGACCCAGCAATGCCCACGCACAACACATACCATTTCACCCCCTCATTTCATTTATTAATTTTTTGGCCCCATTAAACTGTTATGTAAAAATACGTTTACTTGGGTAACGGCGTCTCCTATCTCGTATCTAGTAGCGTGGCCCGCACCAAGTCCTCGTTCACATGTCCAAACAAAAAAACTATGAGTTCATCTTCTTAACTTCGAATCACTTATAACAGTTGTGGTTTAGCTAGTGCACTTTTGACTAATACTCCGGTTTTTTACCGGTTAGGTCAGCCTATATAATTACATTTTATAAAATAAAATTTTAACCGGACCGCAAGCGGTCGGTAGGTGAGATGCACTGGGCAGAAGTTTTCTCTCGGTTCCCTCTCCACAGTTTTACAATACGGGAACTCGCTGCCTGCTGGTGCGAAGTCATAGTCACTGTTTATGGTATTACGTACAATGCCCGGGTGTTGGACGTTCATGAAATTTGGTGTCCAGAGGTTTACGTCACTGTAGTGGGCGTGATTTAAACTTATATCCTCCAGCTCGGACCACATGCGAACAAAACCTTCGTCTCCAAGCCATATTGTTTTACCAATTTGGCGTCAGTTGTGCACCTGCGGGAGTTCGCGCGCTTGTGTGCGGGTGTCACACAACATCAAAATTCCAAGAATTGTATCACCGTCAACAACACGACATTCCATTGCATTGGCATCACCTCACAAGTCCTTTGTTCTAACTACGCTTTATTTGAACACGTGGCTGTCCACACAGATGAAACTGAATTTAATAATATTTTAATAAAATAAAAACCCAAATTTAATAAAATAAAAAACCCCTCCTTTTGCCCCGTTACAATACCCCCCCCAATGAGAGATCTTCTGTCGAAACAGAAGAAATCTCATTGCTAAACCCCTAAGAGGATCGGTGAGGATATGGTGCCAACAACCCCCCATTAGTTCTTATACATCATGGGTAAACTACCCCCCTGGCTCGGCGACTATGGCCATATCTGAACGAGATCACTGGACTTCTCTATCCGAGATCCCAACACCATAACATCGAACAGACACGCACCACAGCGCACCTAACCTTCTAACATGCTACCCCTAACTCCAAATCCCTTGCCTTATTCCATGCCAGATCCTCAACCGATATGTTCCCCCTTGTCATGCATACTGAGTCGCCTTCGGCAATACTGGGCGCATACATATACTTATTACTACATCCTAACAAAAATTTTATTCTCACATTCAAAAGTTCATTTAAGTTGAAAGCAAACTGCTCTATCTCCATTACTTTCTTCAAAAACAAAAAATAAAAATCTTTTATCTGAATTGATTAATTCTCTTCGTTACTATTAATAATCAGAAAAACAAATAAATTGAACATCTAATTAAAACATGAATTCATTTATCCTAACCTTGGATTAGACATACATACTAAACAATACAATTCAATAAAAAACACTAGTAATACCCCTAAATAATAATACACTTAAAACTCAAAACATCAATTAGATGGCAGGCACAAAATCAAAAAATTTTTTTTTTTTTTTTTAATTTAAATGTATTAAAATACACTTTTCTCAATATTCAGAAAATTTAAAATTATTTAAATCAATCAAACAACAAAATTTGCATCACTTCATTGCCAAAACTGGTCTAGTTTATAACATCAACCATCAGCTGATCAAACTGGGTCAAGTCAACAACCTTGACCTACATAGGTTATACATAGGCTACATCATAAAATACATTGAACATCTTTTAAAAATTCTATCTTCAAACACAACAACAGAATAAAATATGACCTTTAAAATTAACATAGTTATTACAATTAACAATAAAACTGACATTTAAATTAATTAAAATTTACACATTTTATAACTTTACATTATTCTCAAATTCTATTAAAATTCGTCACTTGTTTCCATTAAGTTTATATTTTTACTGTGACTCTCTTTCTTTAACATTCTCAGTCTCCATTAGTTTGGGTGATTTAATTATTTATACTAACTTGATTTACAACTTGACATGTGTACATTTATAATCTTTACCCCTCTGACTCTAACACTCATTAACAGGTTTAACTAATATGACACCCCTCTCTATCAAAAATATCTATCAAACATTCTCTAAACCCAACTTACTACTCAACTCAATTCGCATCATTCTACCCTTATAAAAAAAAATACTCTCTACCCCTTTGTACTCAGGTTGTGTGTTCCCCCCCATAAGCTCATTCCCTTATCTGGTCCCTGGACTTCATTCCTAGGCAACCCTTTCCGGCGCTAAACGGTCCCTTCCCGTCCCAACCACTTTTGTTGCGGACTCCTACCACCCCATCACCCTTACAAAATTCCCATCAACTCCAATTACTCTCCCAATACAATACTCTCATTTACAAAATATCTCCATTTACTTATTACATCAATATATCAATCAATTACTCTACATATTTTCCCCTTAGCTACTGTGTCACTATCAATACTCAACTTCTACATTACATTAATTCACAACAATATTTATTCATCTCTAGTACCGCTTTAACTCCACTTGGACTGATCTACATGTCCTAACTCAATATTACTCACCCAAAATCTCCCATCTACTATCTTTTACACATCATTTAAAATTCTTAACTATATCAAATTACTTCCGTCGTTTAAATCAAAATCTTTTAACACATTAAAATCATTATATTCAAACATTAGTTACCTTGGAAATTTGCAAACAATTTATAAGTGACATTCTACAGCGGATCAGCTGATTTTCTAGGCAAGGCGAATGACCTTTGTTCAAAAATGCTACACAAAATTATATAACAAAAATACATAACACATATTTATAATTCTTACACTCTAACATAACAAGATTAATGACCTACTAAAACATGATAACCAAAACATAATAAACATCTACAGTATCCATTCTCTCAAATCAAACAATTATTTAATTACCTCAAGAGTGAGTTGTCATCCTTAGGTTACAAAATTTTAATTTGTTGCTCCCCTGAGCAACCACCCTGCCACACACACTATTATTTTTTTTCTGGTGGACTGTTGCGCCCATTTGCTTCCACAAGGACGGCATTGGTGGAAGAATTTATCATCTCCGTGTCCTTGCTTCAGCGTTACATTTAAAATTGATAGATATCATTATATCTTTGTTATAAATTTACATGCCCTTAAAACGGGTCTACCACCTGGCCTTGCTGTTCCTACTCGAACAGAGTGGTAGCCGCTGTTCCATAGTTCCAGAGATTTCCCCTAAATTCACCCCCCATCAATTTCAAATATAAACCAATTTCAAGCCAGCTATGGTCAAGGCTCTTAATTTATGGCCATAGCTGACCGCTAGCCAAAACCACGATTAGTGCTGGTAAGGCAGTAATCGCCCGAAAAGTCGGGGAAATCAACTCTAATTTCAGGCATGTTATCATCATCATTATTATACACGGCACGGCAATCTATCAGGATACAATATAAAATTGTATAAAAGGGTGTGCCGTATATTTTGCGCCATTTTGGCCTCCGATGGAGGTAACACTCTCTGTCACCCCCAACACTTACAGCTACCTACAGTGGCGTGGCACATGCTACCACTGTACCAGCCACTGAATAACTAAACTAAACTTTTTTCACTTGCAGTTTCTACACTTCTATTAACACCACTCAACCCCCCGAAAATTTACCCACATATCTTGTATGACAACAAGTTCTAATTTATTTTACACACTTCAACACGTTCCAACTCTCACTGATACTATGAACCTTACAATTATTTGGTCACTTATTTACTAAAATTGATATAAATTTAAAATTATAAACATTCCAAATTATATTTTGGTATCTATTTACACGTGGAGGCTGTCTAATATTCCTATGATAAGTGGTAGTAAGGCAGTAATCGTCCTGAAAGACGGGGTTTATGCCGCAAAGAGGATAGGGACCCGGTAGATCTACTGCGTGAATTTACGTCCTCTTTCTAACACAGAACCCATTTCCTACAATCTCCCCTTTACTCTAACCTGTCATCTACCTGTTCCCCATCCCCCTTGCCACAAAACTCAATCTTTTCAGATCACACTAGAACTGTTGTCAATGGCTACATTTAGTTTTGCCGTTGACACTAAAATTTTAATTTGTATGCACTGCCTTTCTTATATGTGCAGCCTCCATTATTTACAAACACTCTAAGGCAGTGCAGGTACGTGACAGGTACACCTGGCCGCTGCACCTTGAGTGTATTAAAAAAATTAATTTATGTCACGTACCTTTAGGGGTCCCCCTCCCCGTTCAAATGTGGTGTAAATTTCAAATTTTGTCCAATTTTGGTGGAGCCGGACCATCGTTGTTTCACCACCCGAAGGAAGATCCTCCAACCATGGCCCGCCTCCAAATGCCGAAAACCACGGCCAGGACTGGTAAGGTCGTGACCGCCCGAAAATGGGGGAGAGTCCCTTCTGAAAGCAAATTAACAACCATTAAAATTCAAATTATCATTAGGACCAATATAACTTCAAGTTCGTCGCATTCTGTGTACTCACTATTTCTCGTGTTTCCCGGTTCTGTAAAACATATGAATTATTCATTTTAATTTCTATTATTTCATAGGGGCCTTCGTATAGTAAAAAGAACTTTTTTATTTCCTTGTCTTGAGCCTTTGACAAATCATGGCGTTTTACCAATACTAATTGTCCAATTTCATACTTAACACACTTACCTTTCATATCATGCCTCCATTTCCGCCTTTCTCCTTTCGTTAATAGACTTTCATTTGCCAACCTCAATTTTATGTCCTGGTTCTTTGTATTCGTTTCAGGCGGAAAATCGAATAACTGCTCTAAAATCCGTGGTGGACGCTTTCCTTGTACCAACTCGTAAGTTGTGAACCCCCTTCGACTCATGTGTTGCACTGTTCAGCCAGTTCTCAATTCTCTGGACGTACAAAGCCCACTCGCTGTGTTTGGCGTGGCAGTATGCTCGGAAAATTCTACCTAATTCCCTCATAACCCTCTCCGCCTGGTTGGACTGCGGATGATATACTGCGGTGTGTTTTGGGATGATACCTTCCCATCCTAGAGTCTGGCGCCATTTTCCACTGATGAACTGTGGTCCGTGGTCTGACAGGATTACCTTAGGCTTCCCAACATTGATCATGTAGTCTCGTGTTATCTTCTCACCCAGCACCTTACTCATCGCTCTCTTTACACTATACAATCTGACATATTTGGAAAAAGTATCAAGCACAACGAAAATATACATAACACCACCCCTACCCTTTGGCAATGGGCCGTACAAATCCACTGCTACTAAATCAAATGGTTTCTCCACCTTAATGTAATTTAATTCCCCTTCTACCCTATAATTCACAACTTTGGATTTCTGACATAGTTCGCAAACTCTAAGTATTTTTCTAACACGTTTTTCCATATTTCTAAATAGACTAGATTCCCTTAATACACTCACACACTTCTTTGCCCCAAAATGTCCGTATCTATAGTGACAGTCCCACACTATTTTTTCTACCAGTTCCTCTGGTATTACTAACCACCAATCCCTTTCTCTACCCTCTACTCTCTTAAACAAACTCCCATTAAACACCTGAAAATATTGTCTATACCCCAATTCATCTAATTCTGATTCTACACTGGTTATAATTTAATTTACTATCGGCTCTCTGCATTATATTTATATCTTTCAACTCTTCCCCAAAAAGTTTATCTTCCCTGGATAGTCTATAAATTTCTATTTCCTTAATATCTCTACCAGTTCTATTTCTATCTGTGTCTACTCGTGATAGTGTGTCTGGCACCTTGTTCTCTACCCCCTTAATGTATTCCCAAGAAAAATTGTACTCTTGGAGAGCTAACACCCACCTGGTTATCCGGTGTGTGTGAGCTTGCACGTGTTCAGGAACGACAGCGCTTTATGATCCATCCTGATGATGGTGTTACTGCCCAGCAGATATGTCCGGAACTTTTTTACTGCAAACACTATACTGAGGAGCTCCTTCTCTGTGGTTGTGTAGTTGCGTTCTGATGCTAACAACGTCCGGCTGGCGAAAGCAATTGTATGGTGTTCTCTCGCCTCGTCCTCTTGATACAGTTCGGCTCCGAGTGCTATATTGCTAGCGTCTGTCTGTAAATAAAAATTATTATTGAAATTTGGGTGGTTCATTAAAATCATATCGGCGAACTTATTCTTAATTTCGCAAAACGCTTCTCTTTCATTTTCCCCCATTTCCATTGTTTGTTCTTCTGCAGCACGGCGCTAAGTCTTGCCGTCGTCTGAGCGTAGTTTCGCTGGAACTTCCTGTAAAAATTACATAGACCAATGTAACGGTCCAAAAAATATGGGTATTTTTATTTTATTTCATTTCGGGGATTTATAAAAAATATTGTGTAAGTTTCATTCCATTGTGACAGACCACGTGTATAGAACAGTTTGTAACGAGGCAGCAACACAATATTACGTTGCGAAAGCAGTCAAGGAATGCGCACCACCCTAGATTTCCGAGAACTTTGTTTGAATGTGACCGTGCGCTCGGACCCATCATACGAGCATGTGCGCGGGCGGGGATGTAAGCAGATCAACCGACGCTATCGAAAATGGCGCAGAGACGAAGTTTTGTGAGACCTACAATCCGTGATGAAGGAAGTGTGGCTAAGTCACCGCCTCTTTTGTGACATCAAGCCAGAAGCGCCTAAATATCATCGGCGCACACTACAGAAAAAACCACTATGTATCATGCTCATAGCCAACAAACTGCACCAACTCAGGCTGTGAGCGACAACGAAATTCGTTCGGCAGGCATGCCGCCCGCTCCGAGAGTTGACTTATAGCCGCGGCGTCGGCCAGACGCGCGCCAAGACTCGTGGGCCCCAAAAATCTTGTAAAGTTTATTTGAAAGTAATAATTTTGCATCCCTAAGTAAACCAGTAGCTAAGAAGGGAATACGTGGAGTGACGGCAAAATGTAAAAGCAGTGAACTAACTAACGTTTGTGACCGAGTGCGGGAATATTACGAGGACGCGCCACGTGGTTGACAGCGATGCTATGGAAACAAGTAACTGTATTCTAATCAATCAATTTTATTACCAAGGCCTAATTCAAATAAATGTAGGGGTTTTATAAATTTGAATGAAAGAGAGAGTGAGCACGCTGGGCTGTATAGGTTAAGATAAAGGTTATATTTAGAAATAAAACATACGTAGATGTATACATTTCAAAATTTGTTTTTTGTGTTTTGTTAATAATTGGTGGATTTCCATAAGTAAAACATCACTTTCATAACATAAAAATGTGTTAGACTAAGTTATTTCGCCATTACCACTTTCTCATTTCTGTGCTGCAAGAGTCGTCTAAACGTTCCGGGGATCTTCTGAATTATTATTTTGGGGGTGGTCAGATTGCTAAATTGTCCCTTGTTTTATTAATGTGGAGTATAAAGGTTTTCGATATTTTAACCTATAAAAAAAAATATCGTGGCGACTCTGGTCTTCTGAGAAAAATTTATGCAGCAGGTGAGTACAAGGACGAGTACAGGTAAGTCCTGGCAGTATTTTTATTTATTAATATATTTCGACCTATTTTTTAGCATCACATTGGCTCTCGCTGCCAGGATTTTTGTTTAATTTTATTTATACGAGATAGACCTATATTAATGCACAGAAAATAGGATGTGGTAATGACGAATTTATAAAAATTATTGATCGTATATAATAACGCACGTGTGAGTAGGTTATGTTTACGTTCTTGTGGTTTACAGTTGTGTTAGGTGTTTTGGAGTGTAGAAAAATGGTGGTTGTTATATATAAAAGTGTTATATAAATGAACTTTAAACATGGCCAAAATACGAGATAATGATATAATGAGTATTATACTTAACCAATTAGAAAAAATGAATAGTAAAATTGATAGTCATTTTGACAGTAATGACATAAAATTAGATAGACAAAGTAGGGATTTAAATGAGAAATTAGATATACAGAATGACAAATTTGACAGACAAAATAGGGATTTTAATGAGAAATTCGATGCCCAAAAGAATAGTTTTGATGAATTAAAAAATGAGATCAAAGAAATGCATAAATGTTTTGAAAATAATAATGAAACAATAAGAACTAGTTTGAGTAAATTAGAGCAGAGTAGTGAGCGAATGGGAGTAGTTGTAATAAATCCAAATAAAGATAATACGAATGAAAATTATAATGACAAAGAGTCAACAAATGATAATGATAATGTCGAAAATAATGAATGTAATACTGAGAATAGTAGTGTATTTGAAGAGTTAGTATCAGAAAGTGATACGGTGAAAATAAAGAGTGAGAGTACTGATGAAATTGCAGAATGTAGTGATAATGAAATGTTAATGTGTGTTTATGAGATAGAGAGAGAGTGGAAAGATAGTATAGTGGTAGAATGGGGGCAGAGGGTAAATTTTCCCCTTATTTTTTCTGAACCAGAGTGTTCACAAGTGTTGTTTATGAAGGGCAAGAGTCCCGGGTTGGTAGAAGATTTGAAGTGTTTATTTTTGTTGTATAATTTTGTACCCTCTGTCTGGAATAATATTGAGAGTGTGATATGGTATTATGATGAGAGAGATTTAAGTAGAGAATTGTATGTCGATAAAGAGACAGAATTGTATGAATTGAATAGAAATTATGATGAGTGGAAAGTAAGGTTAGAAGTGTGCCTAAATAATAATGATTTGATTGATAATACAAAAGTAACTAACCCGATAATGAATATAATTACTGATGGAGACTTAACAAATGTACTTAACGTTGACTTGTTGCATGATTATCGTAGTAAAATGAATGAATTTGGTTTTTATGGTTATGCCACACAAGAGAGTAATTTGTGTGTGAATGAAATTGAACAATGTTATATAAAACCAAGGTTAATCTATGACGATGGAGGGTAGGCTATAAAACGATAAAGGACAGTTATAAATATTTTGTTTTATTGGTTTGACCTGGCAGATTTGGACAATGAAGTGTGAAAAAATGGAACAGTTAATAACAAAAGTTTGTAAATAAAAATGCAGTAAATTTATTGGTGTGCATTGTAAAAGGTTAAGTGAACAGTGTATGTAGGTAGGTAATTGTTGAAATACTAATGTTAATGTTTGCAATTTAAATAAATAATAAAAGCAATTTTGAAAACAGTAATTGGCTAATTGTAATTGTTGTTTTAATAGCAATGGAACTGGTATTGTCAGTAATTAATTTAATTAAAACAATGTGATATGTTTTACATAATCTGATTGATTTAAATGTTGTATAATTAACTTTTCTAAGGAATTTAAATTATTTTTACGAGATTTGTGAATGTGGTAATTAAATGATAAATTGTTTGATTTACACTAACATTTGTGTTAAATGTTTCAGAGGTGACATGAAAGTATTGGGGTGTATGGTGAATATGTTTTGTGTATGTCAATTTAAATGCACTGTAAGTATAAAATTTATAATACATGTCAGCTGATCAGGAGTAAAATGTCACTGTTATATGGGTTGTGAATGTTCAAGGTAATCAATGTTAAATGTAATGTTTCAATGTATTACAGATGCTATTTAAAATAATGAGAAAAGTAAGTTAATAAAGTTGAGATGTTAAGATGAATTGTCAGAAAGAATAAAAGATAGTTTTTGGGTGATGAACATTTTGTGTGACATATAGATCAGTCCAAGTCAAAGTTAAAGGGATAGTAGAGAAGAATAATATTGTTTGAATTAATGTAATGTTGTTGTAAGATAATGTAATAGAATTTGAGAAGTATTGATGTTGACACAGTAGTTATGAAGAATATATGTAGAGTATTGAGGGATATTTTGATGTTTATAATTGATGATGTTATTTTGTTGTAGTTGAAGTGAGGTAATAAGAGTGAGATTTTGGGGATGGCAATTTTGTAATAGGGGGTAGTGTAATGTGGGAGTCCGCAACATAATGGTTGGGACGGGATGGGACCGATTTAGGGGGAAGGGGTCGCCTTAGGTAGAATCCAGGGACCAGATGAAGGAAATGAGTTTTTGAGAGGGAAACACACTTATCCTAAGTACAAAGGGTTAGAGAGTATTTTTTTATATATGTATCGAGAGAAGGTGGTGATTTGAGTTTAATGATAAGTTGGGGTTAGAGATTGTTGGATAGATGTTTTGATAGAGATGGGTGTCATGTTAGTTAAAGTTGATGAGTATTAGAGTCAGAGGGGTAGGGATTATAAGTGTAAGCCTACCAAGTGATAAATTAAATTGTTATTAAGTATTTAAATCACCCACAGTAATGGAGAATGAGATTGTTAAGTGAAGAAAGTTATAACAAGAATATAAAATTTTTAATTGAAACCAATGACAAATTTTTGATAGAATTTGGAAATGTAAGGTTAGAAAGTGTTTATTTTGAATAATTTAAATATCAATTTGATCGTTATTTATAATAATATTTTGTTATTTTAAAGGTTTTATTTTATTATGTTTTTGTGTTTTAAGAGAGAATTTTACAGATGTTAAGGGTATTTTCAGATAGAACTTGTACATAACGTATGTAGGTCAAGGTTGTGGACTTGACCTAGTTTTGATCAGCTGATAGTGAGGTCATATACTAGGCATGTTTAGCAAGGAAGCTAGTTCAACTTTTGTTTTTTTTATCAATTTGCATAAACCTTAAATAATTTCTATATGGAGAAAAGAAAATATTTTAAGAAATTTAAATTTTTTGGAAATTTCTTTGAAAAAAAAAAAATGATTTTGCGCCTGCCAGATAATGAATGTTTTAAACTTTGCTTATTTTATGGTTGGTGTTCTAACCGTGTTTATTATTATTGATTTATTTTATTGAATTGTATTGTTAGACTCTAGGTGTAATCACATGTTAGGTTAAGGATGTTCTTAATTGTAAGAAATGTTTAAATTGATTTATTTTAAATAACAGAAAAAACCAATGAAGAGAATAATTCAAAATAGATACAAAATTTGTGATTTGATTTTAAATGAAAACGACCAATGAGTTGTAATTTAAATAAATTTTCAAAGAATTTTTCAATTTTCAGTATGTAATGTGAGTGTGTGCGTGAGCCCAGTATCTGCTAAAGGCAGCCCAGTTTGCAGAAAAAAGGGGAAACATATCGGTTGAGGATCTGGCATGATCTAAGCCAGGGATGGAGGATTTTTGGGGTGGCATGATAGAAGGTGAGGTGCGCTGGGGTGCGTGTCTGTTCCGAGGCAGCAACGCAATATTACTTTGCGAAAGCAGTCAAGGAATGCGCACCACCCTAGATTTCCGAGAACTTTGTTTGAATGTGACCGTGCGCTCGGACCCATCATACGATCATGTGCGCGGGCGGGGATGTAAGCAGATCAACCGACGCTATCGAAAATGGCGCAGAGACGAAGTTTTGTGAGACCTACAATCCGTGATGAAGGAAGTGTGGCTAAGTCACCGCCTCTTTTGTGACATCAAGCCAGAAGCGCCTAAATATCATCGGCGCACACTACAGAAAAAACCACTATGTATCATGCTCATAGCCAACAAACTGCACCAACTCAGGCTGTGAGCGACAACGAAATTCGTTCGGCAGGGCATGAATATCCGCCCGCTCCGAGAGTCGACTTATAGCCGCAGCGTCGGCCAGACGCGCGCCAAGACTCGTGGGCCCCAAAAATCTTGTAAAGTTTATTTGAAAGTAATAATTTTGCATCCCTAAGTAAACCAGTAGCTAAGAAGGGAATACGTGGAGTGACGGCAAAATGTAAAAACAGTGAACTAACTAACGTTTGTGACCGAGTGCGGGAATATTACGAGGACGCGCCACGTGGTTGACAGCGACGCTATGGAAACAAGTAACTGTATTCTAATCAATCAATTTTATTACCAAGGCCTAATTCAAATAAATGTAGGGGTTTTATAAATTTGAATGAAAGAGAGAGTGAGCACGCTGGGCTGTATAGGTTAAGATAAAGGTTATACTTAGAAATAAAACAGACGTAGATGTATACATTTCAAAATTTGTTTTTTGTGTTTTGTTAATAATTGGTGGATTTCCGTAAGTAAAACATCACTTTCATAACATAAAAATGTGTTAGACTAAGTTATTTCGCCATTACCACTTTCTCATTTCTGTGCTGCAAGATTCGTCTAAACGTTCCGGGGATCTTCTGAATTATTATTTTGGGGGTGGTCAGATTGCTAAATTGTCCCTTGTTTTATTAAGGTGGAGTATAAAGGTTTTCGATATTTTAACCTATAAAAAAAAAATATCGTGGCGACTCTGGTCTTCTGAGAAAAATTTATGCAGCAGGTGAGTACAAGGACGAGTACAGGTAAGTCCTGGCAGTATTTTTATTTATTAATATATTTCGACCTATTTTTTAGCATCACACCAAGAAAACTTTGTAATTGCTTTATGTTCTTAGGCTCCGGGAACGTCAGGATGGATTTTACTTTGTCCGGATTAGCCCGTATTCCTTTAGGTGTTATGATTAATCCTAGAAAATGTATTTCAGTCTGTAAAAATTTTGATTTATCCCAATTCACAGTTAAACCTCCCTGGTATAATTTCTCCAACACATACTCTAAATGTTCTACATGCTCCTCAAATGTTCTAGAAGCTATTAGAATGTCATCCACATATATAGTCAAAAAATCTAAGTTATGAGGCTGCAAAATTTCATCAAGACACTTAATTAAACTAGCTACACTGGTGTTCAATCCAAACGGCAAGCGAGTAAACTGATAATTTTTTCCGTTAAATAAAAATGCAGTATACTTGCGACAGTTTTGAGCTAGCGGTACCTGCCAGTAACCCGCCGTCAAGTCTAACGATGTCATATATTTCACCCCACTAAACTTCTGAAAAATTTCTTCAATTGCCTCAGGGGGCTCTCTATCAGGAATAATAATTTGGTTTATCTTTCTCGCATCAAGGCATAATCTAACTCTCCCGTCTTTCTTTATAACTACCACTAAAGGATTGGAATAGGTTGATACCGACCTCTCTATAATACCACCCTCTAACATTCTATCCAATTTTAACTGCACTGCCCCCCTTTTTGAATATGGTACCGGATAACTACGTTGTACATATGGCGCATGCTCCCTCACCTTTAGTTCACACTCATAACCTTTTGCCCTTCCTGGTTCCCCGGCAAACACTCCCCTATAATCCTCGACTACCCGCCACAACGCCTTACGTTGAGAACTCCCCATTGCGCCACCCTCACCAAAAAATTTAACCGCTCTATCCGCCCATATTCTCTCCTCACTTTCATCACTCACTCTCTCTCTACACATATTCATACTAAATTCCATATCCCTATCTTGACCCTATTTGGTATAACCCTTATACCCGAAATCTTTACTGCATCTAATACCCGTTCAAAATTAACTATTATTTGTTTACCTTCATTGTTAAATTCTAAAATTCTCTTTCTAAAATTGATTACTGCATTATTCCTGATTAGAAAATCATTACCCAATATTACTTCTAAGTTTAAGCCCCTTACAACTAAAAATGTATTCTCATAACTTTCCCCATTTATTAACATATTCAACTGTACTTGTGTTGTAACTCGTTTACTTCTAACACCCGTAATGCCCACAATGGTTACCCCTGCTACTGGCAAAGACGGAATATTTTTGTTAGTCTCTTTTATTGTATTTAGTACATGTTCCACTATTACGGATACTTCACTGCCTGTGTCTATAAGTGTCAAGACTGGCTTACCTTCGATTTCCAGTTTTACCTCCGTCAACCAAGCTTTTGATCTCATCGTTCCCGCCTCCTCTTCTTCCATCAATTCAGTAGCCATGTCCATGTGAATTGTGTGATTCATGTATTTACTTCCATGGACCCCGCAGTTATCTATCGACAATGGCCGGGCCTCCTCATCCATTGTCCTTATTAGTTTCCCGTCCTCTTAACTGTATTTCTGGGCGTGTACACTCTTCCCGTGTGTTGATTTCCTCCTTCGTTTCTTGTATTCTCGGCTCGTCCTTCGCTGTGTCTCTGCTGCGTGTTGTTGAATCTCTGCTGCATCCTCGGCTGATGACCGGGCCTCGCCTTCCTACATCTATAACAAAAATTACGGTCAGCATAATTTTCCACAAGACACCCATCACATTTCCACATAGGATATCGTCTGCCTGGTTCTTGACTATTTTGTGTAGTTCCCCCCGTTCTGTCCTCCTCTCGGCACATAATTTCCTCCATTGTGCACATTAGGTTGTTGTGGATGTCTGTTGTCTTCCTGGTCCCTAATATTCTGAAACACATCTAACACTCTTTCTAACTCATTTATGTCACTTACCTCTCTCGTCATCAACGTGATCTGTACCTCTCTCGGTAAATGTTTGCTGATGTGGCGTACAAACGACTGGAATGGCAACGGTGGTTCTAAGTATTTTGCTTCATTAAACAGTCTCATCGTATATACAGTAATATTCTTGTTGTTTCTCCCAAAATTCCCTGTTCCCATTATTTCACTTCGCAAGATCTCCTGCTCCTCCTCCAACCAGTATTTATTACGAAAGGCTGTTTCAAAATTTTCATATCTCTCCCATTCATTTCTATGTGTCTCCGGCCATATCTCAGAATTACCCTTAAAGCATTTCAAAATTTTTATAAGTTTAACCTCCCAGCTACTACCATTAAATCTGTTAAATTCCCGTACTCGATTTAAAAATTGCATTGGGTTTACTCTACGGTTCTCACTACAAAAAGTTTCGAGTTCAATTTCATTATTGACATCTCTTGTAATTAATGTACGTTCAGTAACATTGCTTAATTTTTGGTTTATTACTAAACTTAACTCATCTTTCACATTACTAATGCTCTGTTCAATTGAATATAATTTTTTATCATTACTACATTCAGACTGCATGCTATTTTCTGTTATTACATTAATTGATTCATTCAACGCCTGTATTTCTGTTTTACAGGTATTTTCGATTTCATTGATCTTAAGATCTATATTATTTTTGTGTTCATCAATATTCTGATTCATTTTTTCAGTAGTCACTACTACACTATTAAGCTTACATTCAGTTTCAGTATTACATTTATTTATTTTAAATTCTATTTCATTATTATATTCATTCATTGAACTTATTAACTTCTCATTATTCTCATTTATTTGTTTATCAACTCTTTCTGATATCTGACTATCTATCTCATTAATTTTACTGTCTAAGTTTGTTATTGAACTATCTACTTTAGTATTCAACTCATTAAGTTTACTGGCAAATTCTTCATTATTGTTTTAAAACACTTAATGATTTCACTAATATGGTTTTTTAACTCGCTGAAATTGTTCTCGCATTTTACTTTTTGTTCATGTATTTTGCTACTCAATTTATCAAATTTGCTGTTTTGTTCATTAAACTTAGCGTCAAAACGATCATTTAATGCATCATATTTTTTACTGTTATCATCAGACATTTGTTTAATTTCATTTTTTAAACAACTAATATTTTGGTTAGACATCAGTTTAATTTCCCCCATTATCTCACGCAACCAGTTTTCAGTTTTATTAACGTCTTTAGCCGAGACTGGAGTTGAATGAACTCTCGCCTCGTCCATAACAGCTGATTCTGTCCAGCTTTCTTGATTTAATATATGGGTTTCTGACTGAATTTCTGATTCACTTGTAACAGTTGAGTCAGACAAACTGACTTCATTCTCTGTATTTTCCATTTTTTATAAATTTAATTATTCTCTATTATTTATAACTTTGTTATTAGTTATTATATAACTTATTTATTATCTAAACAAAATCTCACAACTTAACTCTTTAGCTGTATTTTACGTCTTAACTTCTATTCACACATCTCGTAATTTTGAAATCTTTCTATTACAAAATCCGCCTACTATCACCACCTATTTCGTACTTCAAATTAGGCCTAAACTCATATGAATTGTTAGTTCATCTGAGTTATCCTGGCAGGGTCGCCAATTGTTACGTTCTACTCTTTTTACTTACCTTATGCTCACGCGAACTGCCTTACCGCTCACAGAAGATCCCCCAACATTATTTTTCGGTTGCCACGATTTTTTTTTTATGGTTCAAAATCGAAACCTTTAAATTAACTTTTAGCCAGATTCGTTAAGCGAAATCTTCCATACTGGATAGGTGATGGTAATGTGGCGTAATAATTAACTTAAAACATTGTTACACTACTAATTCATTTTATTAAATTTCATTTTTAATTTACGTTCTCATTCAGTTCTAAATTTCAACCAACTCTTTACTGCAAATTATTCCTTTAAAAACATTTTAATGAAATTACATGGATGTTAATTCTTGTTTATTCTAATCATGAAAAACTGAGATAATTTTAGCGTTATTTTTTCTAATTGCAAACATATACTGATACAACAACAAAAGATACATGTTCTAACCTACTTACTCTACATTCTTTATTTTATCATTTTAAAACGACCCAGCAATGCCCACGCACAACACATACCATTTCACCCCCCATTTCATTTATTAATTTTTTGGCCCCATTAAACTGTTATGTAAAAATACGTTTACTTGGGTAACGGCGTCTCCTATCTCGTATCTAGTAGCGTGGCCCACACCAAGTCCTCGTTCACATGTCCAAACAAAAAAACTATGAGTTCATCTTCTTAACTTCGAATCACTTATAACAGTTGTGGTTTAGCTAGTGCACTTTTGACTGATACTCCGGTTTTTTACCGGTTAGGTCGGCCTATGTAATTACATTTTATAAAATAAAATTTTAACTGGACCGCAAGCGGTCGGTAGGTGAGACGCACTGGGCAGAAGTTTTCTCTCGGTTCCCTCTTGTAACAATAAAAAAGTGCCGAAATATATTTAATACATAAAATCCCTACCAGGACTTACCTGTACGCAGTCCTATCCACTTACCTGTTATTCGAATTTTACCAGAAGACCAAGGTCGCCACGATTATTTTTTATATAGGATAAAATATCGAAAACCTTTACACTCCACCTTAAATAAAACGGACAATTTAGCAATCTGACCCCACCCAATTAATAATTCAGAAGATTCCGGAACGTTTAGACGAATTTTTTCAACACAGAAATAAGACAGTGGTAATGACGAAATAACTTAGACTAACACATTTTGGTTGTGAGATAAAAACTTTTACTTACATGACTGGAATTCCTTACTACAAGCACAACACAATAGATATTACAACACCTTTTGAATCCGTTACATATAGCTTACCGTTTTATAATTAAATATAAATGAAAATAACATCAAAATAACAGCCCAGCTTCGCTCTCACACTCACTCATACAATTGAATATATTCCCCCTTATTTGTGTTTTACGAAGTCTGTTTCTTTATCCGCGGGAACCCGATTACCGCCGCCGACCGAACACGTGTTTTCGTTTTCAGTTACATTGTTCGTTATTCCTTTAAATCTGCCACTGTCACTACCCGGCAACTGTTAATAACTTAGTTCAATTCTTCGGGTCCCGGTCGGTCTTCTTGGATTAACTACATTTGGCGAACTCGACCAACCGGGCCCGACACAAAATATATAGGCGTCTGTTACTGAATGCGGCTCTAGCTGACTGTATGGCGTCGCTTCTTAAAGTCGACCGTCACTGAGAACGTAACAGGTACTTGTTGCTTCGTTGCCGCGGGAAATGAGCAGTCACGGCCATCAGGTTTTAGTCGCCGTATACTGTTGATTTGCTGAGGCATATTCAGTTTATGCATGGATTATAGCTGGTATATGTGTGTGACCAGAGCTTAATATTGGACTTGGCTCTGGTCATGTCACCAACAGTAGGCGGAGTTTAATGCAACTTCCGGTATTGAGTTGATGGCTGCAACAAACGTTTTTCTACATCTCCATGTTTGCCTCCTCTTTGATGATTCTCACGGCGTCATTGCCGAGCCCCGCCCGGCTGAGTTGCATACGGGCGTCGAAACACATGTACAGAGTTCTGCGAATTTTAGTGTGGCGCGAATTCTCTGCCGCATTCCTCAACAACAACCTGCGTCTCGCTTTGTTTCCAACTGTTTCTCAACACTGGTCTGTTATACGGACAAATATGTTGCACAATAATAATTTTTACATTATTTTATACAAGTCCGCCCGAAAACGAAATAAGTAAAAATATATAAATGCCCCAAACCGTTAAAATAAAAACACCCAAAATTTGACCCGCTACAATACCCCCTCGATGAGAATTCTGCTGTCCATGACAGAAGAAATCTCATCGATAACCCCGAAGAGGATCGGTGAGGAACTGGTGCCAACAACCCCCTGGTTCTTATTCTCATGGGAACACGACCCCCCCGGCTCAGCGACCATGGACTCATCTGAACGAGATCACTGGACTTCTCCGTAAGAGATCCCAACACCGAGAAATCGAGCAGACTCGTACCACAGCGCACCTCGCCTTTTAGCATGCTACCCCCAAAAATCCTCAATCCCGGGCTAAAATTATCCCAGCTCCTCCGCCGATATGTTTCCCCTTTTATGCAAGCTGGGCTGCCTTTAGCAGATACTGGGCTCACACACACTAACATTACATATTGCCATAACACACTAAAAAATAAAAAAAATTTCTTTTAAAATTTATTATAAATTTAAAAAATTCAAAATATTATTTTATCAGAAAAAATTCTCTTCCTGGTTTTTCTAATTTTTGTTTCAAATGACTTAACCTAGACATTTCTACTAATCTAAACACATCCTTACTCTAACATGAGAACCACTTATAGTCTACCAATACAATGCAATACAATAAAATAAACATGGTTAATGCACACATAATAAAAGAATCATTATCTAAAATATTCATTCGCTGGCAGGCGAAAAATTAAATTTTTTTTTTTCAAAAGAATTAAAATTTTCAAAATTTTAAAATTCAAAAAAAATTTATTTATTAAATATTTTTTAAATTTATTTATTAAATAACATTTATTAAAATTATTCAAATATTGGTTTGAATTAATCAAACAAACAAATTAAAATTGGATTCCTACTATACAAGCTTAGTAGGTGTATGACCTCATCAGCTGATCGTAACTAGGTCAAGTCCAAGATCCTTGACCTACATATGTTATGTATACTCTCTGCACCTACATTAAACATCTGTAACCATCTAACTCAAAGCACAAAACATAAGAAAATAAAATATTTAAAATGAACAAAATATTAATATAATAATCAAATTGACATTTAAATTATTTAGAATAAACAATTCTTGGCTTTACATCATTTTCACATTTTATCAAAATTCTGTCACTGGTTGAAAAAAATAAACAATTGTATATTCTTTATCATGAAATTCTCTCTTTTTGCTTAACAATCTTACTCTTCATTTAACAATCTCGCTATACTTTACCGTGGGTGATATAAATTATTTATTCTCGTTTTTCTGTATTAGATCTGTATGCATATATCAACTTTCTCCCTCTGACTCTAATATTAATCTTTTACTACATGACACCCATCTCTATCAAAATCTCTACTAATCAGGACACTCTAAACCCCAACTTATCATTTAACACAATTCGCCGCCTTCTCCCATTATAAAATACTCTCTAACCCTTTGTACATAGGATACGTGTTTCCCCGCCCCCAAAAAACTCAATTCCCTTATTTGGCCCCTGGATTTTACCTAAGGCGGCCCCTTCCCCACTAAAATCTATCCCGTCCCAACCCTTGTTGCGGACTCCTACATGACACTACCCCCTAATACAAAATTGCCATCCCCAAAATTCTCAATCTCATTACATTACTACAATTACACAAAATAACCTCATTAACTATAAAAACAACAATATGTCACTCAAAATCTACATAAAGTCTCCATTACCACTGTGTCAACATTAATACTTCACCAACTCTGTTACATCACATCAACTCAAAAACAACATTACATCATATTCATCTCTATCATTTCACATTCAACTTTTAATTCAATTTGGACAGGTCTACGTGTCCCATAAAACATTTATCACCCATGAATTATCTTTTATTAATTTGCATAAATTATTGTTATTTTATTTCTCATATTCTTTTTATCTTTACTTCAAAATATCTGTAGTACATTAAACATTAATTACTTGTAACATTTACAAACCACTATACCAGTGACATGGTATTGCTGATCAGCTGATATCCTAACATAATAAAAACACATCTCCAAATTGAACAAATTACATGGAATATACATATTTATTTTTATTTATTCTCCCTTCTCACCTCATTGTTTCCTATTTCTCTGATTCTGGTTATTTATGTTGGCCTGCCAGACGATTTATTTATTGGCTTAAACAAATATACACATAATAAAATTACATATTCTTATCAATGCTTATCTAATAGACAACAATAAAATAATACACTTAAAATTATAGCATGAACACCTTATTTTTAAATATCTAAGCAGCTAGTTACCTGAACAGAGCACAAGCAGTTTTATTTGAATTAAACTTTGAATAAGCAAAAACTTTTATGTCATAAACTTTAAATTCGTGACTCCTTTGCGTCACCTCCCAGCCACACACACTATTTCAGATTATGTAAGACTGTCTCGCCTTTTCGCTTCCACAGAGACTGTATATTTTGGAGCAGGTTTTGCCTCTCCGTGTCTCTGCTTCCGCTATTAAGTTTTAAAGTAGGGAACATCATCATGTTCTCGTCATATAATCATACACCCTTAAAACGGATCTGCCACCGGTCTTGCTACCCCTAAGCGGGCAGAGTGGCAGCCGCTGTTCCATAGTGCCGGAAGGATTTCCTCTAATTGTCCCCCCATTGAATTTCAAATATATACCAATTTCAAGTGAGCTATGGTCAAGGGACTTGGTATGACCATAGCTGGCCGCTAGCCAAAACCACGGTTAGTGCTGGTAAGGCAGTAACCGCCCGAAAAGTCGAGGAAATCTATACTTTTATTTCACTGCCTGTTTCACATCAATATCATTATGTGCGACACGTTATTTAGTATTGTGTGTAAAATTTTTACTCTACACGGATAAGGTGTGCCGCACATTTATCGCCAGTTTGGCCTCCGATGGAGGTAACACTCACTGCTACCCCCAACCCTTTTCGCTACTTGTGAGAGCACAGGCCACCCCCACAATAGCCACTTAATAGCTAATTACAATTGAAAATTAATTAAATTTTTGTATACATTATCATATAATATTTACATCAATAATCGTCTAACCCATTCATAACCTTTTACCGTTTAACTTTCTTGAAATTTTCAAAATTTATTATTAATAATCATTATATATCATTTTTCATTTATTAAAAAAATTTTTTAATTATTATTTTTATTAAACACAATGATTGCATTAAAATCTCACTATTGCATTAACACCTCAATCACACCTGTAAACAGCTTTAATTATACATGATTATAAAATTTTTCTACTTACAATTCCTTTAACATGCTATACACACAAAACATAATCACCATCATCTCTGAAACATTTTACACAAAATTAGTTTAAATCCAACAACTCATCTTTCATTACCAAATTTCCAAATCTCGTAACATAAACTGAATTTACAAAAAAAAAACTAATTATACAACATTTACCTAATAAATTAAAATGTTTAAAATATATCAAATTGTTTTAATTAAATTAATTATTAACAATATGGAATTCATTACCATCCAAACAATTATAATTCTCTGATTACTTGTTTTCAAAATTAATTCGGTTATTTGTTTAAATTGCCAAAATATTAGTCTTATTGTTATAACAATTAATTACTTACATACACTGTTCACTTAACCACAACACATACCATTGGCTTTACTACATATTTATTTACAAATTTACTTCAGTATTTATTCAGTCATCATATCTCAATATCCAAATCAGCAAAGTCAAATAGCTTAAAACAAAATATTTAACTGTCTTTTACTGTTTTCTATTTTAGCCACCATCGTCAAAAAGATATCTTACATATTTATAGACTAAATGGTTTTTATTTACATCCAATTTATTATAATTATTTTTATTATAAACCATTACCTCTATGTCATTCATTTTCCCTTTTATTATTTCATAAGACTTGTCACTATTATTTATTTTTATCCCGCCTACGTGAATATTTGTTGTTACACCCAGGTAAGTTATTTTCTCATCATATTCCTCCACTACAAGTACACTAATTCTTCCTACAGGTACATATTTATCCTCAATATAATCATTGTCTACTACTACACAAGGTAGGTCTACATTATTTATCATAACTCTCTTAATATCC
The DNA here is from genome assembly GCA_034769895.1 of Magicicada septendecula. Taxonomy (NCBI): domain Eukaryota; kingdom Metazoa; phylum Arthropoda; class Insecta; order Hemiptera; family Cicadidae; genus Magicicada; species Magicicada septendecula. The sequence goes on along the minus strand of CM068370.1, from coordinate 267,136,254 downwards.
ATCTTCTCTATCAGCTCTACATAACCTCTATTTATTTTGAACCACTCTAACTCTTTCTCTCTCTCATAAGCACTTTCATCACAATACCTGTCACAACGCCACTGACCTACATCACTCCATGCAAAGGGCACAACAAACTTACTATACCACTTCCTGGCTTTTCCAGGTTTACAAAAAATTAGGGGACTGCTTGAAGACACCTTGTCTTCCACATAATTAATGGAGGAAACTCTGTCCTCAAAATTCACTACTAGCGGAGTCCTTACTCCACTTACATCACGGGGAAAATTTGGCCTTTGCCACCCTAACCTTTCATCACAATCTCTCTCAATTTCATCAACACTCGCTAACATTTTGTTATTAAGTTCTACTTCACCACAAACTTCATCATCACTATTTGTTTTCACCACATCATTCTTAAATAACTCGTTTTCAATCATTTTATCACTATTATTTATTAATTCATTTTTACAACTGTAACTTACCTTGTTAATTATTTCTTCGCTATTATCAAAGACATTATTACCACTTACCTGTGTTAACTCAACTTCTGTACTCTCTTTTAACTGACCTCTATTCTCCTCCCGCTTCTCGTCTTGTTTATTCATCTTTGTGATTAGTTCAAAATGTTTATCCCAATTTTCATTCATTTTTATCAACAAGTTCATCACGTCCTCCAATGAACGCTTCTTTTTTACTACCCCCACACTGTCGACATCATTATCATTAGGCCTATTTTCTGTCTCATTTGCTACTACTATTTCTTCAACTATCTTACCTGTATAATTGGTCATATCACTATGTTTATTAATTTCTGCGAATATTCCGTCTTCCTGTTCTTCCATTCGTGTTAATCTATTGTCTAAATTACCCCATTCCTCGTTTGTCATCTCACCCACAACACCTCGAAATTCATTCTCCCACTCATCCCAAACAAACTCACTATCGTTACTTTGTATTATAGACATTTTTAAAGTTCGTTTGTATAACACTTTTATATATAAAATTACTCTTTTTCTCTACTCAAACACCTAACACACTGTGAATTACAACACAAACATAACCTACGTGCGTAATTATATACGATAAATCATATTTATAAATTCGTCATTACCACATCCTATTTTCTGTGTATTAAAATAGGTCTATCTCGTATAAATAAAATTAAAACGAAAATCCTGGCAGCGAGAGCCATTTGTAACAATAAAAAAGTGCCGAAATATATTTAATACATAAAATCCCTACCAGGACTTACCTGTACGCAATCCTATCCACTTACCTGTTATTCGAATTTTACCAGAAGACCAAGGTCGCCACGATTATTTTTTATATAGGATAAAATATCGAAAACCTTTACACTCCACCTTAAATAAAACGGACAATTTAGCAATCTGACCCCACCCAATTAATAATTCAGAAGATTCCGGAACGTTTAGACGAATTTTTTCAACACAGAAATAAGACAGTGGTAATGACGAAATAACTTAGACTAACACATTTTGGTTGTGAGATAAAAACTTTTACTTACATGACTGGAATTCCTTACTACAAGCACAACACAATAGATATTACAACACCTTTTGAATCCGTTACATATAGCTTACCGTTGTAAAGCAATTACGGCAGAGAATTTTTTTTTCGTAAACGGCACTGTAGCGGGCGTCAACTGTCAAGAGTGATGCATGGTATAGCCAAACGGCCGCCGTTAGACAATGATTTAAGAAGGACAACGCCTTGGCACATAACAGATGTTGGACATGGATGAACGACATAAGCGCAAGTGGCGACAATAACAAAGAAACAAAAGACGGTGTCAGTTCATCACAACTACCGACAAGGAGTGTACTAAGGGGACGCCAACATTTTCGACGTGTACGTGTGAGTTAGCGGCTGCACATGGACATAACATTTTCCACAAAAGCAGTCTAAGAGCGGATGCAGTTAGGTACAAAGGAACTTATATAGCTGCACAGCGGGAAACTTGCTTACTGGCACGACATACGGAGCATCTTGTAAGGCTGCAGAACAGATGTTAGTTCCTGGAAGATGACCACCATCAGCGTGTGAACGTAACAAGGGAAGTCGAGGACAATACGGCGATTCGACACACCCGGGTTATGGTACACACATGTGCGGAAAGGAAATCGCTTAGAAAGGACACTTGGGAACGTAAGAACAATCACATAACAGACAACCGTGTAATTAGGTCCGTCGTCATACGGGGAGATGGTGTGGACAGCAAGACTTTTAGAGAGGGGTCTTGGCTGACCTATCAGGAGCAAGGAATTCGGCAAAGGCGGGTGTAAAGAAGACGTCAACATGGAGACAAGGGTGAAGAGCGAATGGGAAGTAGACTAGAGACCCCAGCCGGAGTATCCAGGAGGAGCCTTCGCAGAATCTGATGCGAGAAACCAATCATGACAGTGATTGTGGTAAGGGTATGACATCCGTGGAGGGAGTCGTGTTGCTGAAGTAATAAAATAAGGTGTTCGCAGAGAAGAAGAGTTCAGTCGATTTCCAATTTTCAAACAATTTAAGTCAGCCTATAAAAATCAGTCAGTCAGTCTATTTTAATCTCAGTTCGGTCGATTTGGAGAGTTCAGTCTCAGTTCGGTCGTATTCTAAATTTTGTCAGTCAATTCTATTTCGGTATAAACCAGCCAAAGTCTTTCAGATGGACGGTAGCAAAGTGTATTGATACAAGCAAAGAGATCGTTCGGGAGTGTATCAGAGACTATGTAAAACTGTAGAACTAACCCGTGACCAAATACTATGACAATGTCGAGTTAAGTACGATCAGACTTTGTGATCATAAAAATCTCGTTTTTATGAATCTAATGCGAGTGATAAGGTATTGACAATATCACATTACCGTGACATAAGTGACATGAAACAATATAGTAAGATTGTGCCACGTTCTTAACTCACTAAAATGCAATTAAAACCAATTATATTTGCATTGTGAATACAGTATAAATGGTACAATCGCTCTAGTTAAACGCAGCATAAACTATTGCACGCGTACATCAAAAGTGACAAAGAACCTACACGCAAAGTGTTTTAGACGATGAAGTCATATTCGAGTTAACGCAATTAGTCATTATCGTTCATGCGAGTATCCGGATAAAATGTGGGACAAATAGTGTCGTGACGAAGTGTCAAGTGTAATTTAATTGGCGTATCTTCAGCCTGGATTTCTTCGTAGGATGAGAGGTACGACGCAGTTAATCACCGCAATTTGGATACAAACAACAAGTAAATTATTATCATTCATGTAACATTAGATTAGGTCGCCACTGTCCTGCCACTCAAAAAGAACTCGCCACTGAGTAGAATATACATTTATTTAATCGTAGAATATACATTTATTTAATTGTTGAATATACATATATTTAATTGCTCAAAAGTAACGCAAATTGAGAAATATGAATCCATAGAGTAGGATATATTGAAATTTATATGGTCATTAATTAATTAGTCTTTATTGATTTTGTAGATGTTCATAACGTAGAGATAATATAACAGCATTGTGTATTTGATATGTTGTCTAGAAACGCTAACGTTATTCAGTATTTAAATGATATTGAAAACATATAATAAATTTGTATCGTTTATAAAAATTAAATTTGTATTGTTTACGAAAATTAATAGTGTCTGAGTCAGATGATTGTTATTCACCCAAAACACCTGTTTACATATGGTGCTCCAGCACGCGGGGCGTATTATGGCTCAGTGATATCAGAGTGTATCATCAGATATGGCATGCCCGTCCTGGAGCAGTAAACAAGATCTGTAATAAAAACTTACATTTATGGAAACTCCTTTGAATAATTTTAACTAATTTATGCAAGTAGAGACAAACATAAAATATATTACAGTTGCATATGGTGTCCCAACACGTGACACGAGGAAGCAAATTCTAGTAGATAATTGTAACCAAGAGAAAATTTTTATACAATTAAAAATTCAATTAGATTATGTAATTAATAAATTTGCATAATACATGTATATTTGTACATGATGCCCAACGCGTGGTAATATATTATATTTGTACATGCCGCCCAAACGCGGGACAATAAGTAAAATTTATTTAATTAATTAATTTATGCAATTATTAAATCTGCATAAATATTACATTCGTATATGGCTCCCAAAGAACGTGGGGCGTAACAAACTACATATACTGCCGTATATGGCGTCCAACTACAGGGCTAAATACACATAAGTACGACAAAGTTCGTACCGACAGCACTATCATAAATACAGATAAAAATTTATAGAATTAATGGAATAATTAATTTATGCAAATAAATATGCATGAGATATACATTTGTATATGGCGCCCAACGTGGGGCACGAAGCGATTGCTCGAATAATTAATAATAAATATTATAAGTGAGTAGGCTGAGGACAGGCAGTGGCTATAAACAATTGTTAGACAGTAAGTCAGTAGTAGAAATAGTCTTAGTTAAGCATACTTGAATGATTACGCGTAGTCGCGCGAAAATGACAAACAATAATTCAGATAGTATGGAGTTCGACGTGAACAACCAGCTAGGCGTCGAAGGACGTGAGGAAGATACGACGCAGAGTGAAAACACCAGCGCCGACGAGACTACAAGGGCGGGGGGACAATCGTTAGTACCTCGCGAGATGAACTTCCAGTTATTGCTCGAGTTCATTAAACAACAGAATGAAGAAATGAGTGAAAAAATGAGCGAAAAAATGAGACAACAGAACGAAGAACAGATTGGGAAAATAAAAGTAGAATTGCAAGAACACACCAAGAAATGGGAAGAGAAAATTAGCGAGCTACAGAAAAAGAATGAACGTGGAATGAAAGAGTTGAAGAATGAATTAACAAGACATACCAAAGAAAGTAAAGAATTGAGAGAGAAGGACCGACAAGAATGGCAAGAAGCAATTAATAATACACAGAAGTCAGTAGACCAAATAAATAACAAACTAGACACACATATTCAAGAAACCAACAGCAGGAATGAAGAATTGAAAGGAGTTGTCTGGAACAACGTAGAACGACTACGGACAGAACAAGGAGAAGCAGTAAACTCGTTAAAACAGAAGATCGTAGAAGTAGATGACAGACAACGGTCGGCTGTACAGAAAATCAGTGAGACAGATAAAGAGAAGGAGACACGGCTAGAAGAATTAAGAAACCACATCGCCAAAGTTAAAGAAGGCCAAGAACGACTACAGCGTCAATTAGCCAACGCAGAAGTCGGATCGACCGCAAGAACAGGTGGGCCGCATAACAACGAATTAAAATACAACGGCACAGACCGATATCCCATCGAATTTCTCAAAGAACTGACCGAAATCCAGAACACATTCTACCCAAGTGACGATGTCAAATGGATCGGTCGACATCTAGAAGCAGACGCCGCGATTTGGTGGAGGGTGATACGAGACCAAATCCGCAACTTTGATGAATTTAAAGACCTCTTCACACAAAAGTATTGGGGAGAAGAGAGACAGGACGCAGTCAGGGACAACCTAGAATTTGGTCGATTTAATTGGAAGGGCAATCTGAGCGCAATTCAATATATGGAGCGCAAGCTTCTTGAAAGTCGCCAATTAACGCCAGCTATCACTGATCGTCAGCTAATCAAAAAGATAGCGCGCCATTTTGGTAAGAATATTGAAATTGCTGTGGTGACAAGGGGGATTAATTCAATCCAAAACCTTGAATCATTGATTGCAGAGTACGCCACGATTAATCAGCGAACAACTAGAGATAATGACTTTGTAGGGAGTCACGAGAAGGTGAATGCCCGAGGTGTGGGGGAAGCAACAAACACACCCCAACCATTTCACAATAAGGGTGTCAGCTGGAAGCAAAAACAGCATGTGCCGAACAGAGAAAGTGAAAACGATCGCAACGTTAAGGGGTTTGGACGACACACTAACCGACAGCCCATAAATTCCTTAGAATTCGTAAACAACGGTGCGTCGACCTCGACTGGTAAGGGGAACGACGTAGATAGAGAAAAAAAAAATTAACCCTACCATACAATGAGATAGCCGATATACTGACCAAGAACCGACTTCACGAAACCAACATACTATTACCAGATCTTAGAAATGAATTAACTTATGAAGATGAATTAAGATTCGAACAACGGATTTCTAAGTGTCCAGAAATATTAATTAAGTTCAATAATAATATTACGGTCCTTGCCTTATTGGATACTGGGAGCGCGATAAATGCGTTGTCAGAAGAATGGTTCAACCAAAATAAACATTATTTAGAACCATATGAGGAATTAAGCATGACTAATACACTGATTATTAGTGCAGTAGGTAGTAAGTCTAAGCTTGTACGGAAACAAATCTTATGTGACATTTACATTAGTGATATCAAGATAGACTGCGTATTTTTAATTATTCCAAATTTAATTAGAAATTGTATATTAGGTATTAGCTTTATGAAAGATGAAAAATGTTTGATTGACGTGGAAAAGGGAGTCGTCGAATTTAGAGGAAGAGAGGAAGAACAAAATGTCAGCATACCCATTATACACATGGAAGTAGTAGAAGCAGAAGAAGAGGATGAAATCGAGAAGAAAATAAACGCGAAAGTGGACAACATAACAGGTGTGGATGAGGAAACGTTAGAAGATCTGAGAGAAGTCTTAATGAATAATAAAAGTTTATTTCGGGAGAGTCCAGGGAGAATGGAATGCTATCAGCATGAATTTAAAGTAACGGACAACACGCCTTATTTCCAACGCGGGTGGCCAATTCCACTTGCATACAAGCAAAGAGTTGATGCCGAAATCAACAAAATGTTGAAACACGGTGTAATTGAGAGGGGAAATAGCCCATTTATTAATCCAATGGTCGCCGTAATAAAGAAAGACGGAAACGTCAGGCTGTGTTTGGACGCACGAAAAATCAATAGTGTTACCATTCCCGACTATGAAGGACCAACTCCTATCCAACAGATTTTAGCAAGGTGTGGTAGAATGAAGTACCTGTCCACAGTGGATTTAACCAGCAGTTTTTGGCAGGTGCCACTAAAGGAATGTTGTCGCGATTACACTGCTTTCATGTATGAGGGGAAATGTTATAGATATACAGTAACACCATTCGGATTAAGCACCAGTTCTGCCGCTCTGACGAGAGGACTAGACATGGCACTTGAAGATCCGGTGAAGGAAAACACAATCATCTACGTTGACGACTGTCTTTGTTACTCGAACGACGTCAAGACGCATCTGGTACATTTGAATTTATTATTAAGCAATCTACGCAGAGCAAACCTAACGATTAACCTCGATAAATCGCAATTCTTTCGTCAAGAAATCGCCTACCTAGGGTATCGCTTAACTACAGAAGGAGTTCAAGCAACAGAAGAAAAGGTTGCTGCGATCAGAAATTTCCCAGTTCCGAGAAACCAGAAGCAATTGAAAGGATTCTTAGGATTGACTAACTTTTATAATAGATTTACTGCTAAGTATGCAGAAACGATTCAACCATTACTGGATTTATTGAAAAAAAATAAAAAGTTTATATGGACATCAGAACTAGATCGATGCTTCAAGGAAGTAAAGGATTTATTTATTGAAACGGTTATATTAAAATTTCCGAAAGTCAACCAACGATATTTTCTTCAATGCGATGCGAGTAAATACGCCTACGGTGGACAACTGTATCAGTTGGATGAAGAGGGGAATGTGGGTGTAATTGCCTACACGAGTAAAACTTTTAAGGGTGCGGAAAAGAACTATTTCACGACTGAAAAGGAACTCTTAAGCATTGTCAGATGTTTAGAGAAGTTTCGAATATATATCTTGGGTCAACCATTAACGATTATAACTGATAATAAAGCACTCACTTTCATGCATAAATGCCATCTAAACAACTCCAGGATAACTAGGTGGATCCTATCCATACAAGAATATAACTTTAACATCCTTCACTGTAAAGGTAAAGAGAATGTAGTGGCCGACATACTCAGCCGATATCCAGAAGATGCAACGGAAGAGGACCAAGTTGATGAGAACTTTGAATACCAGATAAATCAGGTAACTATAAAAATGAAGAAAGACGTATGTAGTATGATAAGAGACATAGGAAAATTCCAGAAGGAGGATACGAAGTTAGGATCTATTATAGGTAATCTAGATAATGGTAATGAAAATGATATGTGTAAGTTTTATAAGTATGTTGATAACAAATTGTATAGAAAGTGTAAGAACAAATGGAAATTATACGTGCCAGAGAGTATTACGGACATAATCATCTCCGAAATACACCAGATGTACGGCCATTTAGGAGGTAAGAAATGTACCAAACTGTTACAGGAGAGTTTCACATTTGACAAAATGTCAAGGAAAATTAAAGAGTACGTAAAAACTTGTGACAAATGTCAACGTTGCAAGGATAGCCAAAATAGGAATCTGTTTGGCGGAACGATACCAATTTTACCATCAGAGAAAGGAGAACTCATTAGCGGGGATTATTACGGACCGTTACCGGTATCGATGGGTGGCGTAAAATACATCTTCGTCATGGTTGATAACTTTACAAAATACGTGAAGTTATACACGTTGAGAAGGGCAACAACGGCCGCAACTATCAGGAGAGTCCGACAATACATCGAAGAAGTTGTAAAACCGAAAGCAATATTAACGGACAATGCGACGCCGTTCACATCGAAACAATGGGTGGAAGGATTGAGTGAACTTCAAATACAACCGAAGTACACTGCCATTCGCAACCCGTGCGCCAACCTTGCCGAACGTATTAATCGACAATTAGGAAACATGTTCCGTATATTCGTCGGCGAACAACACACTAAGTGGTCACGTTTCATTACAACAATCGAAAGCTGCATTAATGAAACGAATCACGACACCATTGAAATAACACCATACGAAGCGCAGTTTGGTAGGAGACCAGCACGCGTTTGGGAAAAGTACTTAAACCAAGAAATACATGAACATAGCATAACGGACAACCGCCAAATCTTCGTGAAGATGAAGCTGAAGAGAGAGAAACACGCAAAGAAAATGAACGAGGATAACAAAATTACCAAATTTAAATTGGGAGATCTAGTATTGGTAAGGACATATTGCCAATCGGATGCCATGCAGAAGAAAATTGACAAATTTTGTGAATTATATTGTGGACCCTATAAGGTGAAACAGGTCTTAGGGGAAGCTACATATATCTTGGTTGAATGCAGCGATGAACAGAAAATACGCGGCAGATTTAACATAAGGCAGTTAAAAGCTTATCATTCCCGAAAGGAAAGAGATTAAAGAAAGAAATCAACGTGATAAATAATACATCAAATTATTTAAGGACAAGACGTGCGTTTATGTTACGTAAAGAAGGGAAAAGGCAAACTACTCAACGGCTAAGTGGGGAGAAGTTAGAGGAAAGCGTAACGCCTCTAACGGTAATAAAAAAAAAAAACCATTCAAGTTTGCTTAGCTAAGAGATAGAATTGTCTTTGTAAATAAATCAAGAACTATGTCATTGTGTTATAGTTAGTAGTGAAATCATAGACTAATTTGTAAAAATTTAAATGTCTTGTTTCATGGTAGAATTTTGAATAATGTACGTGATAAGATAGTAATCGATAAGAGAAAGTAAACAAAGGTTTGTTACTTAATCATTTGAAATAATTAGCTATAAATTATTGGAATGTACAACAAGCAGTAATAAATTACAAGAATGTAAAATAGAAAAAAAGAATCATTTATTATAGATTGTGTAATCGTAAAAACTTTAATGAGAATTATAGTGTGATAGTTGTTAAGTTCAAACAAAAGGGGAATGTAAATAAAGTTTTGTTCAATTGAAATGAGATTTTGTTGAGAAATTGTAGAATTTTAGGGGAAGAAAATTTTCTTTGATACGTATAAGAAGTACAGTATTAATGTTTATATGTGTAAAATTTAGCGTAAATCAAATTGTAATATAATCTTTGGAAAATCTAACCAAGGATAATTAGAGTGAATAGGTTATCATTAATACTTAAGCTTATTGTGTTTTCTTTTGTTGTAACCAAGTTGGTCGAACGCTTGTCAACAAAATGTAAATTTTAGCCAATAGATTATTTAGGAGTCATGCATATAAATATTAAAAACCTAAACGGAAAAAAAATGTGATAACTAGTTAGCAACAAAAGAATATTCTTTTACTTTATTTTCCTAAAAGGAAGGAATTTTGTAGATATAGAACATGTAAATGAATATTAACTTAACCATATAATTACTAGAAAATCTGTAAATGGATTCATAATCTCAAACAAGCGAGCAATAAATTCAGTATCAAGGTTATGAACGACAGTGGTGTAATAATGACAGACAGTGTTGAAAAAGGGGGAAGGAAAGGGTAAGTGACACTACACTCTTTCATGTGGAAGATGATCTCTAGTGACTACACTCTTTTCAATGAAGAATGACCATTGATGAAACTTCAGCAAGGGCATTAATTTGCGATTCCTTGATTCGGGACTCATCAATGAACCCAAATTGGGGACTCTGTAAAGCAATTACGGCAGAGAATTTTTTTTTCGTAAACGGCACTGTAGCGGGCGTCAACTGTCAAGAGTGATGCATGGTATAGCCAAACGGCCGCCGTTAGACAATGATTTAAGAAGGACAACGCCTTGGCACATAACAGATGTTGGACATGGATGAACGACATAAGCGCAAGTGGCGACAATAACAAAGAAACAAAAGACGGTGTCAGTTCATCACAACTACCGACAAGGAGTGTACTAAGGGGACGCCAACATTTTTGACGTATACGTGTGAGTTAGCGGCTGCACATGGACATAACATTTTCCACAAAAGCAGTCTAAGAGCGGATGCAGTTAGGTACAAAGGAACTTATATAGCTGCACAGCGGGAAACTTGCTTACTGGCACGACATACGGAGCATCTTGTAAGGCTGCAGAACAGATGTTAGTTCCTGGAAGATGACCACCATCAGCGTGTGAACGTAACAAGGGAAGTCGAGGACAATACGGCGATTCGACACACCCGGGTTATGGTACACACATGTGCGGAAAGGAAATCGCTTAGAAAGGACACTTGGGAACGTAAGAACAATCACATAACAGACAACCGTGTAATTAGGTCCGTCGTCATACGGGGAGATGGTGTGGACAGCAAGACTTTTAGAGAGGGGTCTTGGCTGACCTATCAGGAGCAAGGAATTCGGCAAAGGCGGGTGTAAAGAAGACGTCAACATGGAGACAAGGGTGAAGAGCGAATGGGAAGTAGACTAGAGACCCCAGCCGGAGTATCCAGGAGGAGCCTTCGCAGAATCTGATGCGAGAAACCAATCATGACAGTGATTGTGGTAAGGGTATGACATCCGTGGAGGGAGTCGTGTTGCTGAAGTAATAAAATAAGGTGTTCGCAGAGAAGAAGAGTTCAGTCGATTTCCAATTTTCAAACAATTTAAGTCAGCCTATAAAAATCAGTCAGTCAGTCTATTTTAATCTCAGTTCGGTCGATTTGGAGAGTTCAGTCTCAGTTCGGTCGTATTCTAAATTTTGTCAGTCAATTCTATTTCGGTATAAACCAGCCAAAGTCTTTCAGATGGACGGTAGCAAAGTGTATTGATACAAGCAAAGAGATCGTTCGGGAGTGTATCAGAGACTATGTAAAACTGTAGAACTAACCCGTGACCAAATACTATGACAATGTCGAGTTAAGTACGATCAGACTTTGTGATCATAAAAATCTCGTTTTTATGAATCTAATGCGAGTGATAAGGTATTGACAATATCACATTACCGTGACATAAGTGACATGAAACAATATAGTAAGATTGTGCCACGTTCTTAACTCACTAAAATGCAATTAAAACCAATTATATTTGCATTGTGAATACAGTATAAATGGTACAATCGCTCTAGTTAAACGCAGCATAAACTATTGCACGCGTACATCAAAAGTGACAAAGAACCTACACGCAAAGTGTTTTAGACGATGAAGTCATATTCGAGTTAACGCAATTAGTCATTATCGTTCATGCGAGTATCCGGATAAAATGTGGGACAAATAGTGTCGTGACGAAGTGTCAAGTGTAATTTAATTGGCGTATCTTCAGCCTGGATTTCTTCGTAGGATGAGAGGTACGACGCAGTTAATCACCGCAATTTGGATACAAACAACAAGTAAATTATTATCATTCATGTAACATTAGATTAGGTCGCCACTGTCCTGCCACTCAAAAAGAACTCGCCACTGAGTAGAATATACATTTATTTAATCGTAGAATATACATTTATTTAATTGTTGAATATACATATATTTAATTGCTCAAAAGTAACGCAAATTGAGAAATATGAATCCATAGAGTAGGATATATTGAAATTTATATGGTCATTAATTAATTAGTCTTTATTGATTTTGTAGATGTTCATAACGTAGAGATAATATAACAGCATTGTGTATTTGATATGTTGTCTAGAAACGCTAACGTTATTCAGTATTTAAATGATATTGAAAACATATAATAAATTTGTATCGTTTATAAAAATTAAATTTGTATTGTTTACGAAAATTAATAGTGTCTGAGTCAGATGATTGTTATTCACCCAAAACACCTGTTTACATATGGTGCTCCAGCACGCGGGGCGTATTATGGCTCAGTGATATCAGAGTGTATCATCAGATATGGCATGCCCGTCCTGGAGCAGTAAACAAGATCTGTAATAAAAACTTACATTTATGGAAACTCCTTTGAATAATTTTAACTAATTTATGCAAGTAGAGACAAACATAAAATATATTACAGTTGCATATGGTGTCCCAACACGTGACACGAGGAAGCAAATTCTAGTAGATAATTGTAACCAAGAGAAAATTTTTATACAATTAAAAATTCAATTAGATTATGTAATTAATAAATTTGCATAATACATGTATATTTGTACATGATGCCCAACGCGTGGTAATATATTATATTTGTACATGCCGCCCAAACGCGGGACAATAAGTAAAATTTATTTAATTAATTAATTTATGCAATTATTAAATCTGCATAAATATTACATTCGTATATGGCTCCCAAAGAACGTGGGGTGTAACAAACTACATATACTGCCGTATATGGCGTCCAACTACAGGGCTAAATACACATAAGTACGACAAAGTTCGTACCGACAGCACTATCATAAATACAGATAAAAATTTATAGAATTAATGGAATAATTAATTTATGCAAATAAATATGCATGAGATATACATTTGTACCGTTTTATAATTAAATATAAATGAAAATAACATCAAAATAACAGCCCAGCTTCGCTCTCACACTCACTCATACAATTGAATATATTCCCCCTTATTTGTGTTTTACGAAGTCTGTTTCTTTATCCGCGGGAACCCGATTACCGCCGCCGACCGAACACGTGTTTTCGTTTTCAGTTACATTGTTCGTTATTCCTTTAAATCTGCCACTGTCACTACCCGGCAACTGTTAATAACTTAGTTCAATTCTTCGGGTCCCGGTCGGTCTTCTTGGATTAACTACATTTGGCGAACTCGACCAACCGGGCCCGACACAAAATATATAGGCGTCTGTTACTGAATGCGGCTCTAGCTGACTGTATGGCGTCGCTTCTTAAAGTCGACCGTCACTGAGAACGTAACAGGTACTTGTTGCTTCGTTGCCGCGGGAAATGAGCAGTCACGGCCATCAGGTTTTAGTCGCCGTATACTGTTGATTTGCTGAGGCATATTCAGTTTATGCATGGATTATAGCTGGTATATGTGTGTGACCAGAGCTTAATATTGGACTTGGCTCTGGTCATGTCACCAACAGTAGGCGGAGTTTAATGCAACTTCCGGTATTGAGTTGATGGCTGCAACAAACGTTTTTCTACATCGCCATGTTTGCCTCCTCTTTGATGATTCTCACGGCGTCATTGCCGAGCCCCGCCCGGCTGAGTTGCATACGGGCGTCAAAACACATGTACAGAGTTCTGCGAATTTTAGTGTGGCGCGAATTCTCTGCCGCATTCCTCAACAACAACCTACATCTCGCTTTGTTTCCAACTGTTTCTCAACACTGGTCTGTTATACGGACAAATATGTTGCACAATAATACATTTTTACATTATTTTATACAAGTCCGCCCGAAAACGAAATAAGTAAAAATATATAAATGCCCCAAACCGTTAAAATAAAAACACCCAAAATTTGACCCGCTACACTCTCCACAGTTTTACAATACGGGAACTCACTGCCTGCTGGTGCGAAGTCATAGTCACTGTTCATGGTATTATGTACAATGCCCAGGTGTTGGACGTTAATGAAATTTGGTGTCCAGAGGTTTACGTCACTGTAGTGGGCGTGACTTAAACTTATATCCTCCAGCTCGGACCACGTGCGAACAAAACCTTCGTCTCCAAGCCATATTGTTTTACCAATTTGGCGTCAGTTGCGCACCTGCGGGAGTTCGCGCACTTGTGTGCGGGTGTCAAACAACATCAAAGTTCCAAGAATTGTATCACCGTCAACAACACGACATTCCATTGCATTGGCATCACCTCACAAGTCCTTTGTTCTAACTACGCTTTATTTGAACACGTGGCTGTCCACACAGATGAAACTGAATTTAATAATATTTTAATAAAATAAAAACCCAAATTTAATAAAATAAAAAACCCCTCCTTTTGCCCCGTTACATGGTTAACAAAGTTGAGAAAGGTATAAGTAAATAATTTGTTATTATGTAATTGATTTAAATGTGTTTAAGGGAATTTTAATAATGAATTTAAATATTTTAGATGTAATTTGGGCGGTGAGAGATATTTGTAATGATGTAATGGGAAATGTTTATTTAAATTCTGATGGGAATCAGGGCAATAATTTTGAATTTTGGGATAAGCGTAAACGAGAGAAGAGTATACAGAATGATGTTAAGGAAGTTTACAAATGTATCATGTTATTTTAAGTGTTCATATATACATGTGTGTTAAGAATTAAGAAAAACCAGTGCTTCTTAACGCAAACCAGCACAGCTAAAGCGAAACAGATCAGTTAGGGATATGGTAATATACAAGGCCACCATTTGATATTTTTGATTTGACGTTTCAGAGTCTGGTGATGCTGTGGCGGCAGTCCTGAGCTGGCCAGCGCGTCAGAGCAGGAGCGTCAAGTGCCTGACTGGCCTTGCGGTGTTGGGATCTCGAGAGAGAAGTCCAGTAAGGTCATTCAGGTGCAGTCACGGTCACTAGACCAAGGGTAAGTTAGATATTTTTATGTAAACCGTAGAGGGGGTTGTGGCGACATATCCTGGCTGATCCCTTTAGTAAGTATGAGTGTGTCAATGAGAGTTTTTATGCTTCGGCATAAAACCTCTCATTGAGGGGGTATTGTAATGGGACATTTAGGCCTACCTGGGGTAATATAAAAATATTGTGTTTTAATAGAAAGCTAATGTTGTCTTATAAAATAATAATTTGGGGAAAAGTAAACAAACTTTATTTCATAAATTATACAACGCAACAAGTATTGAGCGAAATTGTGCCAAGGTCAACTCCAGTGACAAGCAGAACAGTCATTTTTAGATGAGTGACAAGCATATTATGTAACTTAACGGATCGTACGATGTTATGTCAGTTCATATGTCACGCTGGAATGTAGATGTGTCAACGCCAGCAGTTTCGTTGACGCTTGGAGAACAAAGCCAGTCGACTATGAACATCTAATAAATACGGACGCAATCTATCTGCGCGTCCGCCGGCTGGGCGTAGTTTTCGTCTCACCCGCATGCACGTAAAATGTAAAAGTAAATAACAGTTGTGTTTCAATTAACAGTTTCAATATATCTGGCGAGAATTACGGTAAAATTACGAAAATGTGCGGAGTGAGGAACCAAAACACATACGGAGACTGGACTGATTTTTGGGACACAATGGCAGATAAGTAAAAGCGTGAAAGAAAATAAAAGAAGAAATTTAAAATTTACACCCATTCAAAATTAAAGAGAGAAAAAATGGCACCCTAAAATATATGTTCAATTTGAAAAATAGTGAGCTCACAAAAGGGGTTTTTGAAATTTTATAAGTTGTAAAAGAGTATATATGTGTGAGTGAAGCGCTGGTTTGTGTTCAAATAGTAAATTTATTGTAAGAGCTTATTGTTTCATTGTGAGTGTAAGTAAACTCGTATATAAGAAGATTAAAGGTAGAAATAATTATTGCTCATTAACAAGTTTTGTCACTAACATGATTGTCTTTTAAATGTGTTAACCGGGGTAAGGGAGAGAAAAGAATAATTTGTTTATGATAAAATTGAAATACTTTAGTAACCAATAAAACTTAAATCATGGGAAACAAGTAAAGTTTTCTTTATTTCGAATAACCATAATCTGTTCTCCTGTTCGCCAAAAAGAACCTGACCCACTGGTAAGTAACAATTTTTTTTTATATATATAGTTGGCAAACTTCAAAGATGGCGTCTGAATAAATAGATGTAAACAAGTGAAATAATAATTCAATAATAAAGTGGCGTTATATAATAAATTATAATACAATTGACTGCCCGAACAGTGACGTAATAAATTATAGTACAATTGACTGCCCGAACAGTGACGTAATAAATTATAGTACAGGGTCATTCACCCCAGTTACTATAATCAACTTCCTCCTTCACACATCATCTTCTAATATCCCCCCTTAACCCAGTTACAATTAGGTAAATCACCTTCCGGGTAAACCGGACGAGGCATTTACCTTGTTACATAAATACTGTATTTATGCCCCTGGTTTGTAACAGCCAGCTCCTTTCCACACACTCTATTGCTTTGTGATGTTGGACTGTAGCGCCCATTTGCGTCCACAAGAACTGAAGTTTATTAGGGTGCAAACGCTGCTTACACCGTTCTTGCTTCAGCGTTATATAAAATATAAAAATTCGGCATTACTGGTATCCGAGGACACCAGTAATCCTACTATAATGATTCATATGCCCTTAATACGGTCTATCATCCCATTCGATGGTAGCTGCTGTTCCAAAGTTATGTTGATTCCCCTGATTTAACCCCCCGGTTAATTTCTAAGTTATATCAATTGTAACGCCTTCGGCTTGTACATTAAATTTTAAAACTATGCGTTTGACCTAGATGGAAGAAAAAATTGTGCTGGAGCCCATTGTGACAGGGCTTGCAATAAAACGCTTATTCAACGATAACAACTTTCTTTTTTATTAGTGTTTCATCAGTATACAGACAATTGAATTGTGTAATGTTTACAATAACAGTTTCCATAATTAATTTCATAGACAAATAGAAGTACATGCATATATAAAATATGTTCATATTATCAGTGTTCATTAATCAGCATTACTAATACTATCAATAATGAGAAGTAGTCAAATAATATGCTAAATGGATGTTCTTTTAACAGTTAATAATAAAGTAGCAAATATGTATACACAGGACAGGTTTTGACAAAATGTTGCTCACTAGCAATATTAAAAAAAAAACTGTGTATTAATATAGTGATTGAATATATATATATATATATATATATATATATATATTACATTTAATATTTATACATAAATTTACCTCAAGATGTTATTTTTCTATTTGGAACATGTTTCGGGTACTATCTTGTTCCCATCCTCAGCCTTCCGGTTTTTTTTGTCTGGTGAGGTACATATGTGTTGTTGGTTGATAATTGTGGCTTCCTGTTGGCTTCTGGTATTTCAAGTTGGTTTTATTGTGTGTGATTGTGGTGTATGTGTTAGTTTTTTGTGTATTTTCAGTGTTGAGTGCTTTGAAAGAAATATATATATATATATATGTGTGTCCGTTTCTTCCTTGAACTCATTATAATATTTAGAATTAATATTAGGCAATTACCTGTATTAACTTCCGTCTTGTGACTTATTTGGTTTTTTCTTAAAACGACGCGTTTCGAGAATAAATTCTCATCATCAGGTTCAAATTCTATAAAAACATCAAATTCACCCAAAAGTGGTCGTCAACTAGTTAAAATACACAAACACAAAAACACCACACATAATTCGACACCGACACTGTGCCGTGACTGTGTCGGTGTTGAATTATGTGTGGTGTTTGTTAAAATACACAAACACAAAAACACCACACATAATTCAACACCGACACCGACACTGTGCCGTGACTGTGTCGGTGTTGAATTATGTGTGGTGTTTTTGTGTTTGTGTATTTTAACTAGTTGACGACCCCTTTTGGGTGAATTTGATGTTTTTATAGAATTTGAACCTGATGATGAGAATTTATTCTCGAAACGCGTCGTTTTAAGAAAAAAACCTAATAAGTCACAAGACGGAAGTTAATACAGGTAATTGCCTAATATTAATTCTAAATATTTAGTAACGTGACTTGGAGACAATTAAAACAAAATGAATCTCATTGTAGTGTTGTTATGTGAAATTTATAAACTGGAATTTTCCCACCTGCGTTTGTAAAATTTACTCAGTCGTGTGATATATATGATGGATGCTGGTGTGGTCCTGGTCAGTAGAGGAGTTTGCTCACTTCTTCACATGAAGTTCTCGCTCATGGTAGTGGTTGAGCATAGATGTGTATTCCTGGGCATTCCTTGGTGTTCCTGGGTTGGATCCGATGGCGTTGGGGGAGCATATTAGCATAGCTCTGCAGAGGTGACAGGTGTTGTAGTCGCCATCCACAAACATTTCTCCCAACTGGGGCGGGGACCCTGAGACCCTTCCTTTTTACTCGCGCATGAGAGAAGTCTAGAAGTCTGTTTCCAAGCCGTCAGACCAACTCACCATGTCAGCGGATGGAAGAAAAATGAGACCTGATCATGTGCCGTGACTAAGAAACTTAGTTACGGCCACAAAAGAAAATTGTTAAGTAAATTGTGACAATAGTAAAATATTATACTATAAAGTAGCATCTGCTCCGTTATCACAGTATAGACGCAATATGTAGAGGGAAGTCCGCGTTGCATATGCAGTACTGCATCCACTGTAGAGACTCTCGCGCCATCTTGTGGGGACACTAGGTAACTTGATTTTCCTGTCTCGCTAAGTGGCAGCGTTGTTGTTGTTTTGCATGCAGTGAGCGTGTCGAACTCGTCTCTTCTTGTTGAGCCTTCAAGCCAACTACATGTGGTACATCTAATGAAAGAGATTTTAATTGCGTTTTTTTTGTCATACCGGCGGTAGAATCTTCACGATGTGCGGCTAAGAACGAAATTGCACCCTGAGGTGTCCCCGGCTCGCTCAACCGTGACCCATGATCAAACAGGGCGAAATATTGAGAAAATAAAGGAGCTTGTCGTAAGTACTTAGCTTGCTTCGACATAGCAGAGGTATGTCTATGATGAATTTTGCTGGAGTATGCTGTGTAAGTGACCTTTTATATTATTATGATCAAATGAATAATTCTAGACAGTGGACAGTGTTATTTCCGTAAAATGGAATTTACTTAATTTCATGGTGTGCATATCTGTACTGCCTGATTCATTAGTCAAGCAGTGTACGGACAGAAGCTAGCTTAACACACACAAAAAATGAGACTTTAAGTCTTAATTTTACTATTACAATACTTAATATTCAGCAACCCAATTTATTAATAATATCAATTCATATCTGAACTATAATCCGTTTCAAATACAGTTGAATAAGTCTGGCATCTGGAACATTTTTTTTTTTACAGTGAGAACAACTCCTTACCAATATCATTAGCAGGCGATAGTTATACATTATACTCAAAATAAAAAAGGTAATTATAAATAAAAAAAAAATGAAATGTGTTAAGCTACAGCTGGTAAATTGGCACTTACTTAAACCATTAAGTGTGAAGGCACTTCTCAGCATTGCTGATATCAGTCGTGCGGCGTTCCTTTGTTTTCTCGGAAGAAGCCTTTCAGTGATTATTGTAATTTATTAGTGTTGTCCATGTAACTGTTTGTGTGTGTGAATTGTGAAGGATATGTAAGTCTTAAAAGAAAATTATGGAGTCATAGGTAGGGAGCGTATATGCATTGTCATGACAGGTACTGAACTATACATCACATGTGTTGCACTTATGTTGAATAACTGTATGTTTTTGGAATTTAAAATCAATGTTAATTTTTTTTATATAAATGAATTTAATGGAACTTAGTAACTTTTCTCAATTTAATATTCTTGAATTATATTAATTATATATGTATATAATGATTCTGAAACATGTATTTAAAGTTTTAAGTATAGTTTGGAATTTTTAAAAATTACATTTGGTATCATGTCTTGCAAAGCAACTAATTAAAAAAAAAATCTGATGAGCATTTCTTAATTTAAAGAACCTTTGTGACAATTTTCATATACTTGAATGTAGCCATTTCAATTTTAAGGCTTAACCTTGTGAAATATATATACATTTAAAGAGTTGTTAAGCAAGGGGGTTAAATATTTCTTTGAAAATTCACAGGTACTGTCATGATTGGTTTTTTTTTTTTTTTTTTTAGGGGGGTAAAGTTCACTTTCTAAGAGTTTGAGAAGGTTGTGTATTATGGTGGGTTAAAGTCAGTCGGATGATTCTTGGTGAATCCATAGTTATTTAATTTTACTTAAAGAAAAGGGCTCTAGTGTCATGATTCTCCTCCTGGACTCTATATGTATTGTAACGTAACAAAATTGTAGTTACATATAAATAATATAAAACGTCGAATAAGAGTGTACCACGAACATATTTAATCAAAAATGAGAAAGAATAACTGAAGTATAAAGCCAAATGTGTATCTATATACGAATAATGTCAAAGCAAGCCAACGCAGAAGAAAGAAGAACTATAATAAAAGTATCATCAAAGTGATAGGAGGAGAATAGAAGATAAAAGATCAAACCAATACGTTAGCAACATAGGCCCAATAGATCATAATAGTGAGGGGACATATTAAATATTATCATAAAAGTGATGAGACATATTAAATATTATCATAAAAGTGATGAGACATATCAACGAAGGAAAATAAATTATCACCATAGTGAGTGAACATATAATGTAAGCAAAATAAATGTGAATTGTGACAAATAAATATGAATATGATATAAATAATTATGTTATAAATATGATATGAGTTATCATACAAGTGAGGGAACAAAAGATACCCTGTAAGTGATAAAAATTAACTATGAAAAGAAGAAACCTGATAACTAGAAGAGGTTGTGTAAAGAAGAAGAAGAAGAAATGTATCATGAATAATGAAGAATATGTAGCAAGAACAAGACACCAGCATTCCCAAAGTAAGGAAGGCATCACGACCAAGAAAAAATAAGATAAGTGTAATGACTGCCAGATTAATAGTTATAATACCATACAACAAGGAAGGATATAATGAAGACAAAATGACTGAGAATCAAGTGTCGAAAACTTAATAAGTAGCCACAAACAATGATAGTGAATACATTATATGAGTGCATCGATACATAATATAATAACACTACCCCACATAAGCACCACAGACAATAAAAGTGAATTGTTTATAGGAGAGGGAGATAAAAAAGTGTTAACACATAGAACCAGTGATTACCAAATAAACTACACAAACATTCAGTGTACGAGTTGTAAAACAAGATTGTAACACAGACAAACTTAATAAGACCACCAATATGTTGAGAATAAAAAGAGAAATAATTGCTCAAAAGACTACTGAAACAAAATATTAAAATCCTTGATAAGAAATATGCCTGAATGTCAGAATAACACAGGACAAAATATAAATAATATGATAACTAATGTGTTGTAAATAAAACAATTTGTTATAGAGAGACAAAACCATGTATACAAACCAAAATACAAACCCATAAAGTGTGTGACATAAATAAGTAAAAATTAAGTATTGTTGTATAAACAGATAGTATAAAATTAGATAAAGCAATTAGAAGTAATTGTTCAAAGCAAAAACCAAATAAGGACAAATGAATATGATAATGAACACTGTATAAGCTGAGAAACACAATTATATAAGTCAAATTATTGATACAAACAATAGCCAAATCAGCCAAAACACAAAATGACTATCAGAGTTACACAAAAAACACTATTAAAACTTGATAATAGAGAGGAAAATTGTTTACCAGTAGTAAGTAGAATACTCAATTCCTCTATGAGTATACTTAACAATCATTAGATGAGTAAATTAATAACAATTTAATGATAAACAAATATACTTGACCAGTAGGACTAGATGCAAATAACCATTCTACTGAAATTTAAAGATATTTAAACCAACAAGAAGTTAGTACACACACTAGACAGACAATGTACAATGTCTAGGTACACTTTAATAAATAAATAGACATGTATCAAATACTAATAATGACAAAATAAGAATGTCAAAATAACGAAATTATAGCATGGTGTATTTAAACAATACTATATGAATAAATGAGGCACCATTTACTGGAATAAAGTTTCAACAAAAGTGTAAAAATATCTTAAGTACCATTTGAATACCGGAAGGGTATATTAGAATAAGTTATAATATTAAAATAAGCAAATACAAATGCTATAACATGTATGGCTTACACGCCAAGAATGCATTTTGCTAAAATCATAGATATCTTAATATTTAGTATTAATTAGTGAGAGAAATGGACTCTAAACACCTAATTATAAATATTAGAATAAGATTACATCGAAATAAAGTGGAAAAAACTTATTTATATTAAGAACCACTATAAGTGAATTTTGTGAAGTGAATTAGGTTATTTATGAACGGATTTGTAGCTTGTTTGGACTTAATAGAAAGACCCAAGTATCCGCAGAATAATGAGACCATTCTTTTATTAATCAGACAAGTCATAAGAAAGTTATGTACAATAACAAATTTTCTGTTGTGATACTCTATTATTAATCACGTTTATTATTACAACAACAACAAAAAGAATCTACTTTTCACTTACCATCGCTATCTGTTCTGCTAGGTTCCAGGGTTCGAGCACATGAACGCTAGATACAAACATGGTTTACAGGTTAAGCAAAGCACTGACACAACTCATTTTTTGGAAGAGAATTGATACTTTTAATGCTCAATTGTTGAAATTACTGTTTGACAAATAGGTTTACATGGAGTAACATATGGTGCAACCCGTGCATCTGGTTTGTACAGGAACTTACAGACTAGAGCTTACCTTATTATTTCACAAACACCAACGCAAATATAAAATACAAACACAAATATAAACAGCCCAGCTTTGCCACTCACTACTCACACAGAATATGATTTAAACCCTTAACATTTTTTTTTAAAAAACCTCTCCCTGCCGGCACGCGTTTATAACTTGAGCACTTAATTTTTTCATTTTTTTGTATTTAGTCGTGTCCGAAAATAGTTATATGGGTTCTTCTGTGTTGTATCAGATTAGCCGCACTTCATTTTATTTACTGCACTGAATTTTAAGTTAGAAAAGTTTTATTTTTTGAGCCCCGTTTAACGGACTGCCTACGCAGTCGAAAGTCGGCCAAAGACTGTTAGCGTCTCTGTTTAATGTCGACTGGGTTTTTTTTGATGCCCACTTCCGTCAGCTCAAGTTGTGATTGGCTGCGGCACTCACGTGGCCAGTCTAATTAGTCACGTGTTGTTCCGTTCGGTTGTTGAGTTTGGTGTCGAGATTATCGCCAACGGTGCACGGGCGCACATTTACAGTCACATTCCATCGTTATCGCTTTGTGCCTTACTCGGACTGGCACGGATCTTAATACAGGGTGTCCAACAAGCATGTTTGAGTGACCGTAAAGGATGTCCAAACAAAATTCATTCTTTTTTTTTTATAAAATAAAACCCTCTCCTTTCAGACCCATTACCAGTAATAAATAAAAGGACCCAAAATTGACCCGCTACAATACCCCCTCGATGAGAATTCTGCTGTCCATAACAGAAGAAATCTCATCGACAAACCCCGAAGAGGACCGGTGAGGAACTGGTGCCAACAACCCCCTTGTTCTTAATCTACATGGGTACACGACCCCCCTGGTTCAGCGACTATGGACTCATCTGAACGAGATCACTGGACTTCTCCGTAAGAGATCCCAACACCGAGAAATCGAGCAGACTCGTACCACAGCGCACCTCACCTTCTAACATGCTACCCCCAAAATCCTCAATCCCTGGCTTAAATTATTCCAGATCCTCCACCGATATGTTTCCCCTTTTTTGCAAGCTGGGCTGCCTTTA
The DNA here is from genome assembly GCA_034769895.1 of Magicicada septendecula. Classification (NCBI taxonomy): domain Eukaryota; kingdom Metazoa; phylum Arthropoda; class Insecta; order Hemiptera; family Cicadidae; genus Magicicada; species Magicicada septendecula. Next base: position 267,112,076 of record CM068370.1, on the reverse strand, counting down.
GCAAATACTGGGCTCACACACACTCACATTACATGATACCATAACACATTAAAAAATAAAAAATTTCTTTTAAAATTTATTATAAATTTAAAAAATTCAAAATTCAAAAAAAATCATCTTTTATCAAAAAATTCTCTTCCTTGTTTTTCTAAATTTTGTTTCAAATGACTTAACCTAGACATTTCTACTAATATAAACACATCCTTACTCTAACATGAGAACCACTTATAGTCTACCAATACAATGCGATACAATAAAATAAACATGGTTAATGCACACATAATAAAACAATCACTATCTAAAATATTCATTCGCTGGCAGGCGAAAAATCAAGTTTTTTTTTTTCTCAAAAAAATTAAAATTTTCAAAATTTTAAAATTCAAAAAAAATTTAAATTTATTTAAATGTTTTCTTCATATTTAAAATTATTTCAATATTGGTTTGAATTACTTAAACAAACAAATTAAAATTGACTTCCTACTATACAAGCTTAGTAGGTGGATGACCTCCTCAGCTGATCGAAACTAGGTCAAGTCCAAAACCCTTGACCTACATATGTTGTGTATGCTTTCTGCACCTACATTAAACATCTGTAACAATCTAACTCAAAGCACAAAACATAATAAAATAAAATATTTAAAATGAACAAAATATTATCACAAATAATAATCAAATTGGCATTTAAATTATTTAAAATAAACAATTCTTGACTTTACATTATTTTCAATTCTATCAAGATTCTGTCACTGGTTTAAAAAAATGAAAATTTTATATCTTTATTATAAATCACTCTCTATTTAACAATCTGACTCTACTACTAACAACTTCAATTACCATGACACCCATCTCTATCAAAATATCTACTAATCAAGACACTCTAAGCCCAACTTATCATTAAACACAAATCGCTACCTTCTCTCTATATATGTATATAACATATTCTCTAACCCTTTGTACATAGGATACGTGTTTCCCCTACCCAAAACTCAATTCCCTTATTTGGCCCCTGGATTTTACCTAAGGCGGCCCCTCCTCACTAAAATCTATCCCTATCCCGTCCCAACCCTTGTTGCGGACTCCTACATTACACTATCCCCTAATACAACATTGCCATCCCCAAAAATCTCAATCTCACTACATTACTACAAATACAACAAAATAACCTCATTAATTATAAACATAAATATATCATTCCGAACTCTACAATTATTCTCCATTACTCCTGTGTCAACATCTATATTTCACAAAATTCTGTTACATTACATTAACTCAAAAACAACATTACATTAACTCTATTATTTCAACTTCAGCTTTGATTTTAACTTGGACAGATATATGTGTCCCATAAAATATTGATCACCCAAAAACTATCTTTTGTTAACTCTCACAAATTGTTACTTTCTTTCTCATTGTAGCAAATTATTTTTATCATTACTTTAAAATATCTGTAATACATTAAACATTACCTTGAACATCAATTGCTTAAAACATTTATAAATAATATACCAGTGACGTTATTGCTGATCAGCTGATACCCTACCATAATTACAATACACCTCTCAAAATTGAACACATTACATGAAAGATATAGATATTTATTTATCATTATTCCTCACCTCCTTGTTTCCCCTTTCTCTGATTCTGGTCATTTATGTTAACCTGCCAGACGATTTAATTATTGGCTTAGAAAAAAAATATACACATAATAAAATACATATTCTTATCAATGCTTATCTAACAGACGACAATAAAACAATACACTTAAAATTATAGCATGTAATGAACACCTCACATTAGATATCTAAGCATCTAGTTACCTGAACAGAGCACAAGCGGTTTTATTTGATCAAACTTTGAATAAAAAAATGTTATGTTATAAAATTTACATTTGTGACTCCTTTGCGTCACCTCCCAGCCACACACACTATTTCAAATTATGTAAGACTGTGGCGCCTTTTCGCTTCCACAGAGACTGTATATTTTGGAGCAGGTTTTACCTCTCCGTGTCTCTGCTTCCGCTATTAAGTTTTAAACATAGTGAACATCATCATGTTCTTGTTATATAATCATACACCCTAAGATGGATCTACCACCTGTCTTGCTACCCCAAGGCGGGCAGAGTGGCAGCCGCTGTTCCATAGTACCGGAAGATTTCCCCTAAGTTCTCCCCCCATTAAATTTCAAGTATGTACCAATTTCAAGTCAGCTATGGTCAAGGGACTTGATATGACCATAGCTGGCCGCTAGCCAAAACCACGGTTAGTGCTGGTAAGGCAGTAACCGCCCGAAAAGTCGGGGAAATCTAACTTTAATTTAATTGCCTGTTATACATCAATACTATTATGTGCGACACGGTAGTTTGGCAGTGTGTACACTTTAATTTACACGGATAAGGTGTGCCGCACGTTTATCGCCCTTTTGGCCTCCGATGGAGGTAACACTCACTGTTACCCCCAACCCATTTTGCTATTAGCGAGAGCACAGGCAACCCCCGCCATAGCCACTTAATAGCTAACTAATTTATTAACAATTGAACTAAACTTGCTACATATACAGTTCAACACTCCATTGTTCTATCACTTCATTGAGCACCAATCTACCCTCCCCAAAATATCCCCACTTCTTGTATTGACAACAAGTTTTTATTTTATTACACATCTCTTCAAAATGTTCCCATACTCACTGATACTAACTCTTGACCATTGTTTTTGGTCACTTAATTCTAGGATTTATTGAAATTTGAAATTGTATACACTCCATTGTTTTTTTTCAAAAAAATTACAATTCAAAAAAATTTAAGTTCATTGTTAAAAATCATTGTTTCTATTAATTTGAATACCAAATTAATTTAATGGTATTTTTAATGTCTCAAACTCTAAGTTACAATAATTACCTCATTATTATTTTGTCTGTGAAAATTTAATTTCAATTCTTTTATGTCACAATAGGGTTTTGCTCAAGATACTGATTCAGCAGACTACAACATTCCTGTTATTGTCAATTCAGCATGACTGTATACATTAGGCTCAACATAACACGCCTGTTTCCATAAACACTTGCGTGCCAGGCTTGTTTTCATAAACAACAGTTATAAACATTCTCAGTTTCAGCATTCATAGTCTAAACATTCTGGTTACATCATATATTGCCATACCTGCTTACACTTTTCGAATTTTATAAATCTTTTAGATAACATATTTGTCTCTTACATTTTTTATTCCAATTTGGATCAGATATATTTTTAATTCATTAATAAAAGTGGCCCTTTTAAATTACCTGTTTAACTTGAAAATTCTCTAACAGTCTCCACCCAAAACAGTTTGATTTGAATTACAGCTGTATGAAGTTAATGTATAAAATATGTAAAATTACAATTTCAATTTGAATCAAAATGAATTTACACACACCACTAACATTAAGTTACTCCAGGGGCGGCTATACTTCAATTTCATCTCTTAGTACATTCAAAACAATTTCCATGACTTTGATTACAATTTTCAAAATGATTCTCCGTGATTAAGTGTTTCAGTTTTTCTTAATATTTCAATGAATTTTACAAACATTACATCATTGGTTCTAATCTCTCTTTAAATTCCTCCACAATCACATTCCAACTACAAATATCCCGTACTCATAACCTAACATAGCAGGTACCACAAAATAATAATAATTAAACCTTTTGGTTACATAAGTTTACTTTAGAATGTTTTCCAAAATTATTTTTTTTTTCTTAATTACCTGTAAATAGGTTATATGTTACATGTACATGTACATTATTGTGAATTGAGATGCGATGGAAGACGAACAGAACCCCTACATGAGTGAATGTGAACAAAACCTGTTGGCAGCCCTGAACTCCTTACCTGCCTCCGTTCCCATGAAAACAAACCACAACCACTCATCTACAACCCCATCTTAATCCACAATAGTCATGTTGAATTACACAGAAAATTGATTATCTAGTTTGTCTACTCAGCCACAAAACTTCTCCACTACCTACCTAATTAAGGGATGAGTTTACAATTCATAAATAACACCAGTTTATTTAATTTTGAGGATTACCCTAATGTAGTATTTAGAATTAAGGCAATCAAATGGTTCAAAAAAGTGTGCCAATTTGTGTAACTATTGTTTATGTGTTTACTCTAAGGGGAGGGTTAGGGAAATCGGGAAGATAAAAGGGATAAGGATTATTACAGGGTCAAGAACTAGGACTAAAGGTAGGGACAAAGCTTCCTCGAAAATAAAGGTACCTGGAGAAAACCAAGGCTCGCGTGGGCAGGGGCGCGTCCCTGAAATAGACGAACCCCACTGGGACAAGTGGGGAACATCTATCCGCTACCACTTACTGTTTTATATTATTCATAGTTATTTATAATTATTTAACTATAGGTTTATTATAGTGGTTTAGTTATATTTGATTACAGGATTTAATGTATTGTTTTGTTTTAAGATGCAAAATATTAATATTATTTTTGTCATCCCGATTTCGGCTACATACATACATTGTTTATCTAACATTTTATAATGCATACAATTAATTTCACTACACATGTATTTACAATTCTTCATCAATAATTATTCAGTTATATCACACTTCAATATCTAAAATCAGCTAGGTCATTCCTATATATTATCATATTTGAAATTGTCCAATTGTGAATTTAAGGCTCAACGTCCATCGTCAAAAATTAGACAGGGTTTCACATAACATCGTTCAATTTTATTACCACACAAATGACTGTTTTGTGTGTGGTAACCATACAAACTAAACTCATCCATCATACTCAAATACTCATAAAACAAGTCAACATTATTTGTTTCTGTCCAGTCTCCATTAGTAATATTCGTTATCAAGTCAGTTATTTTTTCTTCATAAAGTAAATTATTATTATTTAAACATGTATTATCAAAATAGTCTTCACTCTTTATTTTAACAGGTAAGTATTTCAGATCAACTAACATCTCTTTCAACTCATTATAATCTCTCATCAGTTTGTATAATTCTATCTCTCCATTTAAATCTCTCTCATCATAATGCCATATCACACTTTCTCTCTCATTCCATGCAGAGGGTACAAAATTATTCAACAAAATTAAACAACTCAAATCTTTCATTAATAAGGGTCTCTTGCCCAAAAATAACACTTTTGAACACTCTGGTTCATCACAAATAAGGGGAAATTTTACCCTCTGCTCTACACATTCGCTTAAACTCTCCTTACACACACTCTCCATCTCATCAACAACTATTACCTCCTCATTAACCTCTAATCCCATTAAACTCTCATTATCACTACTATTTACACTTTCATTAATACTCTCATTATATATTTTTTCCGTATCAGTCTCTGATACTAACTCTTCAAACACATTAACATTCTCGGTATTAAATTCATTATTTTCGACATTATTGTTATTATTTGTTAACTCTTTATCTGGCATTACATTTTTGTACTTGTCATTACAATTTTCATTTGTTTTATTTTTCTCGGTACTCATCACATGTACTCCCATTCGCTCAACACTCTGTTCTAACTTATTCAGACTAGTTCTTATCGTTTCATGGGTATTTTTACAACGTTTATTAATTTCTTGAATGTCATATTTCAACTTATCGAATTTGTCATTCTGGATATTAAATTTAACGTCAGAATCACTCTTTATTTCGTTAATTTGGTTCTTTAATTCATCCAAACTATTCTTTTGAACATCGAATTTTCTGTTCTGAATATCAAATTTATCATTGAAATTGTCATTCTGAATATCAAATTTACTGTTCATTTTCTCTAACTGCTTTAATATAACACTCATCATATCATTTTCTACTTGTTTACATTTTGTTGAGATTGGAGTCGATATATTACTCGAGTCGTCTATTGCTGATTCAGTTAAGCTGAATTCTTTTACTCGATCTACTGGGGTTGAATGAACCCCTGATTCTTCCACACTAGCCGACTCGTTCATTTCAACTGCAACCTCGTTATTATCTTCCATTTTTTATAATTGGTTAAATTAAATTAAATAGATTGATTAAATAGATTAATTACGTAAATAATGTAATTAATTAAATTTTATAATGTAGCGTTATGCTATGCTAACCCAAAACACGTTTGTATCTTTGTAGATGTGGAATTTTAATTACATATAATTATAATTCGTCCCTGTTCGGGCGCCATCTGTGATACTCTATTATTAATCACGTTTATTATTACAACAACAACAAAAAGAATCTACTTTTCACTTACCATCGCTATCTGTTCTGCTAGGTTCCAGGGTTCGAGCACATGAACGCTAGATACAAACATGGTTTACAGGTTAAGCAAAGCACTGACACAACTCATTTTTTGGAAGAGAATTGATACTTTTAATGCTCAATTGTTGAAATTACTGTTTGACAAATAGGTTTACATGGAGTAACATATGGTGCAACTCGTGCATCTGGTTTGTACAGGAACTTACAGACTAGAGCTTACCTTATTATTTCACAAACACCAACGCAAATATAAAATACAAACACAAATATAAACAGCCCAGCTTTGCCACTCACTACTCACACAGAATATGATTTAAACCCTTAACATTTTTTTTTTAAAAACCTCTCCCTGCCGGCACGCGTTTATAACTTGAGCACTTAATTTTTTCATTTTTTTGTATTTAGTCGTGTCCGAAAATAGTTATATGGGTTCTTCTGTGTTGTATCAGATTAGCCGCACTTCATTTTATTTACTGCACTGAATTTTAAGTTAGAAAAGTTTTATTTTTTGAGCCCCGTTTAACGGACTGCCTACGCAGTCGAAAGTCGGCCAAAGACTGTTAGCGTCTCTGTTTAATGTCGACTGGGTTTTTTTTGATGCCCACTTCCGTCAGCTCGAGTTGTGATTGGCTGCGGCACTCACGTGGCCAGTCTAATTAGTCACGTGTTGTTCCGTTCGGTTGTTGAGTTTGGTGTCGAGATTATCGCCAACGGCGCACGGGCGCACATTTACAGTCACATTCCATCGTTATCGCTTTGTGCCTTACTCGGACTGGCACGGATCTTAATACAGGGTGTCCAACAAGCATGTTTGAGTGACCGTAAAGGATGTCCAAACAAAATTCATTCTTCTTTTTTTTTTTATAAAATAAAACCCTCTCCTTTCAGACCCATTACCAGTAATAAATAAAAGGACCCAAAATTGACCCGCTACACTGTCATTTCCAAAAAGGAATGAACGCATCACAGGCTACTCTCCAACCCAAAAACGGATGCCAAAAATTAAAAGTTTTAATGTTACTAAAGCGTTTGGGGTTGAGATTAAAGACTTTTCAACCAATGAGATGACCTAATTTTACTAGACGCCAGAAGTGACTTCGTCGAGAAGGATTAATTGTTCTGGGACCATCAAGGCGAGTGGAACATGCGGCAGTCAGCAACAAGATTTTCAGATTAGTGCGCGTTACCCCAGTATAGTTCAGCAATCTAACCTAAACAGAGTAACTAACCTTTCACATGTGACAGTGCGACGAGTGATTGTGATAAATAATAACCATCGCTAGTGTATAATAAGGGCGATGAGAAGTGTTAAATGCAGGGAGTACTATTTATTAACAATATTTAAAAAAATGAAATATAATAATTACCGATTGGTAAAGTTTATATTGACACTACTCTAGTCAAGTACGGACTGTACGTGGCTAAATTAGTAAATAATTGTCAATTGATAGGCACATGAGTAAAGGTTCTCGATTTTATTAATTATATTGGTTAAATAAAACATTATTGATATTTTAAAGAAAATAATACATGAAGTCAAAATAATATCAAATATCGAGAATAACAAGAATAAATATAGACGCTAACTTGACTACATCTAACGTTGAACCAAGTCAATTATAAAATAACCTTCGAGAACTATCATTGCCATTAATAAACAATACTATCATTTTAAATATGTGTTATATATATAGTTTTAAGATTTGTACACTATGAATTAAAATATTTTAATAACTCACTCTGGACAACCGGTGGAGTTAACCTATAAAGAACAAACGTTCTATGTCAGCACTGAGTCCAATTTTAAACTTATAATCATTTTGAAGAGACTCAATAATAAGAATTTATCTATTCAATAAAATACCTTTCATTGGTAATACTTAACCAAATAATATTATTTCGATACGCAGCGTTTATGAACGCATATTACACCTGTCTGAATAGCTGACGATAGTACACCAGTTGTACCATGATACGATAGGTTTGATATCGTATTTGAGGTTAATTTTTTTTTATTGTTAATTATTCTATATAAAGTAATATTGTTCAGTATTAACATCTTTGTAACTTGTATCATGACAGTTAAAAGAACTCATGAACTTTGGTAATAATAACCAAAATTAACCAAATAAGGTTAACAATAATATTGTATATCGTATCAGTGTTACCAGCCCTGAGCTGAAAGATTCTCATCAAATAATTAATTTTGTTGTTGTTGTTTAATGATTATTCATTGTTTTAAGAGGAACTCAATTTAAATCAATTTGATGTTAATAAAGTAATAGTTATCTTACCTGTGAATCAGTCGTATTTATTTTCATTCAAAATAGGCACAAGGAAAGTTCATTCAAGGAGCAATTGTTTCCCAAGGTGGCAGTACGATAATCGAGCGGCCAATATTTAAATTTTAATCCAGTATTAAATACAAACATCATTTTATTTACTGTCTGCATACTAATGCCCAAGTGAATTATTTTGTGAATTGTGTTGTGACTTTTCAGTAATACAGAGCCTACGTTGGAAGATTGAGGACGTTCACCGATGGTAAGTGGAAGGGTAAACATATCAGAGTGCAACAGAGAACTTTAAAATTCCTTTTAAACAATAAATACACGAACTATATAAACATTATAAACAACACCCGAGTTTCATTTTTTACATTATATTATAACGTGACGCCCATCAAGGTGCAACGATAAACATTAACGAAACAAAAACCAAACACAACGATTATTAATACATATTTAAAGTTTTTTTTTTTTTTTGAAAAAAAAAGAAAAAAGGAGAGGTTTCAAATTTGTGAAGACGAGTAATTGTATTATAATTGTGTCATAATGGCTTGTGTAAACTATGCAATAACTTATTGCATATGTCCGTTAAATAATGTCTTTTCAAATAACTTTTTAAATGATGGTCATGGCTGTGTCTAATGTTTTGAAATGACTTTTATAAATAACAGTTTTTGAAAAAAGAGTAAAACCCTTAAGGTTTCATCTTTGTAAGAATTTTAAAAGGAAATAAGAGCCAATAAATGTTGATTGTTGAGTTTTGGAAATTGAGGTCACTGCATTAATTAATTAACCTAATGGTTCCCCGGCACAATGCTTTTCTTCCTCGAGGAGGCACCCTCCTAGTTCTAAGCAGGTGTGCCGGTCATCCAGGTAAGCAATAGAAATATAGATATATATATATATATTAAGAAAGTAAAAATTATGAAATTTGAATAGTTTAAAGCGTTGTCAAGTCAATTCGATTTTTTTGATACTCGATGGTGGGGGGGGGAGTTGGTAATGGAGGGGATGATGTCAATAATAGCGGCGCAATCACACGTTCCATGAACTCAGGATGGTCCAGAAAAACTTGTTACAAATTGTCGAACCGTGATCAGCTGAGAGGAGTTAATTGCAAGGTTAAAACTGCCTACCTTATTGCATCGCCACTAGCGTTGACCAGCAAGGCCACTTCCAGCCCGATTACGTCGCCAAATATGGGTGAAAGCCGCTCTTGTCTCCCAACAACACTGAGTCTGAAATTTAGCCAGCCGTGTCGGCACAAAATATGGGCGGGCAATTAAAATTTTTTAGAATTGCATCGGCACACAATTTCATAGGCAACCAACCATGGTCAGTTTACAATAATTCTGCCCACAACTGGTTGTCATCCGAAACCACGGTCTGGGCTGGTAAGGCCGGGACCGCCCGAAATTGGAGAACCGCTTTAAAACATACAATTACATGTTTTAGATTCCTACACAATTACATAATCAACATAATAAACACTTAACATTATTACATTAAAATAAACATCTCACCTTTAAATTTGCCTCAAAATTACAAACATTACAACTTTGACTTTCTATTGAACCTTTTAATAATCTGTATTAACTTCCGTCTTGTGACTTCTTTAGTTTTTTCCTTAAAACAACGCGTTTCAAGAATAAATTCTCATCATCAGGTTTTTTTAAAAATTATAAAAACATCAAATTCACCCAAAATGGGTCGTCAACTATTTAAAATACACAAACACAAAAAACACAAAAACACCACACATAATTAAACACCGACACAGTCACGGCACAGTCCGATGCGCATCGTCTCGCCGCCAACGACCAACCCCTTGGCCAAAGGGTTGGTCGTTGGCGGCGAGACGATGCGCATCGGACTGTGCCATGACTGTGTCGGTGTTTAATTATGTGTGGTGTTTTTGTGTTTGTGTATTTTAAATAGTTGACGACCCCTTTTGGGTGAATTTGATGTTTTTATAATTTTTAAAAAAACCTGATGATGAGAATTTATTCTCGAAACGCATTGTTTTAAGGAAAAAACTAAAGAAGTCACAAGACGGAAGTTAATACAGGTAATTGCCTAATATTAATTCTAAATATTAGTAACGTGACTTGGAGACAATTAAAACAAAATGAAAAATGAATTTTAATAATCAACCTTTAATTATTCATCATTTGTTGTACCATTAAATTCTCCAAAAATTCAAATTTATTATCAACATTTCATTTATTACCTCCTTTCAAATTATTCAATTATTTTATCAAACACACTTTAATTATCAAATTGCTTTATTCATATTAACAAAATTCATAATGACCAACTGTCAATCATTAAAGTTGAGTATACTTAACCTTATTACATAAGTACATTTAACATCAACACAAAAGTATATACAATCTGCATTATTATTATCTGTTATCGTTTACCACAAATCATTTCATAATTCAGTCCATTTTAAAACCCACTACACTCACATAATTAAATGTTCATGAACCATAAATATTTACCCTCCATCATCAAACAATAATCTTGTCTTATGTATACACAATTCATTTTTAATTAGGTATATTTTATTATTATTATAATAACTATTTAATATTTTAAATTATTCTGTTACCCCAGAATAATAATCCTCTGGATTAATCCATATTATTCTATCATAAAACCTGTCTACATCAGTATTTTTGGTTAAGTCTCCTTTGTTATCTCTTGACACAATTAAATAGGTAATCAATTCATCATGACTCTCACCTGCTGTTTCAACCGTTTCTTCGCCAGGTAAGTGCGTATTATCTTCGATATCAAATTCATGTACTACTACGGTACTCATTTCTACATAAGGTAAGTTTTTCATATAATCTACTCCTTCAAATTTTAACTTCATAACTAACCCTTTTTAACTTCTACTAACCTCAACCAACTCTCTCTCTCTCTCTCTCTCTCTCTCTCTCTCTCTCTCTCTCTCTCTCTCTCTCTCTCTCTCTCTCTCTCTCAAAATACCTCTCATCATAACACCATTTCACTTTCTATCATTCCATGCAGAGGGTACTAAATCATAAAAACACCTCCTGGCTCTTCCAGGAACACCACAAAAACTCAAGGGACAATTTGAAGACACATCGTCTTCCACTAAAGGACACTTGCCCTTCAAAAACATCAGTGAACATCTTGGTTCACAATAAACCCCGGGAAAATTTACCCTCTGCCCCATTTCCATAAAATAACTCTCTTCATACTCTCTCTCTAGCTTAAGAACACTTATTTCTACTCTTTTACAACCCCCTACTCCCATTACTCTCTCTATATTCTCATCATCGCTATTAATTTTCACTGTATCACCTTTAAATACCCCATTTTCAACTATCTTACCACTACTACTTGTTAACTCATTTTTATAACTATCACTTACCTCGTTAATTATTTCTTCATTATTTTTTGTCATCATATCACCATTACTCTCACCTGTGTTGACACCAATGTCGTCTGTTACTTCGTTCTTTTCATTTACATTACACTTACCCGTATCTATTTTCCTTTCCATTTTCTCGTCTCGTTTATTCATATTATTAATCATGTCATCTAACATTGCACTTTGTTTATCAAAACGTTTATTCATCTTATCAAATTGACTTATCGCATAATTCATTAGATCAGCCCATGATAGACCTACCCCATTTTCCTGTACCTCGGCCATGCTTACAAAATTTTTTATTTATATTATACCTCTTAACAAACTACAACCCTCCTCATACACACTAGTTACACATATTAACTCACAATACCCACTACAAAACATCAACACCAATATATTACAGTAAGCAAATAATTCGCCAAATACATCACATTACCAAAACATAACCCCATAACTTGCGTCTTATATAAATACATACATACATTTTTTTTTCTATTTGCCTCAAACAACCACTTTGCTCTTCAAAACAGGCCCACATTTGCATAAAATTTATTCATGCAAACATCCTGGTCACGGCATCATTGTAACGTTTTGAAATATATTGTTCACTTTTACTTTTACTTTGGTTTGTTTGGTTTGTTGCACCTTCCGGACACCATCTTGCATTACTACCAACTTCTGACATCCAATACTTACCCAGGGTTCGTGTGGGCGTATTTTGTGAGAGAGAATGGTTGTTCGAAATAAAACTTAATTCATGGTAAACAAATAAATGAATTATTATTTATTTCGAACAACCATTCTCCATCAAAAAATACGCCTACACGAACCCTGGGTAAGTATTGGATGTCAGAAGTTAGTAGTAATGCAAGATGGCGTCCGGAAGGTGGACATAAACAAACCAAGGTAAAAGTAAAAGTGTACAATATATTTCAAAACGTTACAGGTGTAGGGATCAAAAAGGGGAGTACATTGAAGGTGATAAAATCAAAATTGTAAAAGATAATAAATAAAAAGTTTTAAAACAATCTGGTTTTTTCTAGCCACACCTCGTACTTACTTTAATTGGAACTATTCCATGTTTGTTACATCATAAATAAAATACAACAAAATTTAGAATGAATAAAGCACTCACTGCTTATGAGATTTGTGCTGGCGTATGAGTGTCACCTGCTTTTATAGTTTGTAATGTGTGTTGTTTCAGTGTTTTTAAGATAAACTTATCTTTGATAGTTATGTTTTTTTATGGCATAAGTGTGTCATGCTTTTCAGATACCTTCTTGTCACCCCCGATTCCTTTTCTTGGGTAAAAAACTGTGCCATCTAATTGGCAGGGATTGCTGCATCTTTTCAAATCTTCCACTGATTATAAGCGATAACAGGTACTTGCAAAGTATCCAAGTCATTTATTATTCAAAAAAAAAAGCTCAGTGATGTCAAAGTTGAATGTTACTTTTACAAAATCAACACAAAAAGTACAATCTTCATTGGACATGATTACGATTTTCTTTGTGGTACAAGTAAATCTCAGTTCGTTCAGTTAAATGTTGTTTAATTTAATAGAGTGAGAGATTAACTTGAGAACAGGTTTAAATTCAGTGCAACACCATCAAAATTGAACTACATTAATTTTAAAAGCACATCAGGCAGTGACTCATGACGTATTAAAAACCATTTTTTTTAACTCCCTTGTACATGCAAGGGTTTCATGACAGATGTCTATTTTGTATTAACTGGTAACTATTATACACTAACTTTTGAAATATATAAAGAATTATGTACAGAACAAATTTTGAGAAATGGCCTTCCAGCTTAAATTTCATTAAGTTGCTTTATTTTGCATCATGAAGACTTTACAATAAAAGTAAAAATTAAGATTTGTGATTAGAATCCATTTAATTTACTGTGGAAGTTGTAGCTGGAGAGCAATATCTCTGTACTAAAAAATTAAATAATTAACCAACTTATGTAATTTGTTACAGCTGTGACATATGCGGGAAGTGTTTCTCTCAGAAAACGGTTCTTCAGTCACACAGTACTGTGCACAGTGAGGAACGTCCCCATGTATGTCCACAGTGCGGCAAAGCATTTAAACAGTTTAGCTCATTATACCTACATAGCAAGTGCCATCTACCAGATACAGTCAAACCAAAGTTCCCATGCTCAGCATGTCCAAAAGAGTAAGTTGAAGTTAGTTCACAACCTTATATACAGCACTGTACAACAAATATGTGCACAAATGAGGCACTTATTTTGGTTGGTAAACCTCACCATTGAGGACAGGATTATGAGGACATTGACTGTGGGCAGTTATTGAATGAACAATTTGGTTCATTTACTACACAGAAGTCAAGCAGCATGTAGAAATCATGTACAGTTGTAATCACCAAACATAACAATTAATTTACTGAGATGAGAGATATGTATCAATAACAGTTCACATGATCAGTGATGTTGGGCATACCACTCTCAGAACATTGGTCAGCAGCAGTGCTAACTTTGCATACCACATAAGAATATATCAATGAATCCAGTAAAATCTCGATTTTGAAGAGACACTCCAAAAAGTGGACAACTCTCTATAATAAACAGTTTTGAATTGCCTTTCTATAATCTTTAAGTATTTTAATGGACACAACTTTCTCAAAAGTGGTTGTTCTGAAAAGGGACATGGACAGCCCATAAAGCAAAATTTATGACCTTTTATTCTCTATAGCAAACAGATCAGAGGTCTACAATATCCTTGAAAATATAATTACTCAATGGCTAAAACTATATTTACTATAAACTTGACTACCTGTTAATAAATCACAGCACCAAACCTTTGCTTATTAAAAGTTACAACTATGATGGGGCATCAAACGATTATGACACTGTTATGTATCAAACCACACCACAAAAATTTTTTTTTTATTTTTAATGTACAGCACTGGTATATTAAATATATTAAAGAAAGCTTGGTTTGGTACAGTATAACTGTCGCTTTGAAGAACAAGAACAACAGGCAGCATCGAAGGAAGTGTTATCATGGCAATTAATTTTTTGTGCCAGAGATAGTGAACGAATGACAAAGACATCAAAAAAGCTAGACATTCTTATTCATATCCTTAAATTAATACAAAAAAATAAAAAACAATTTTTAAAAACTTGCTTTTCTTAAAGAGAAAAAAAAATAAAAAGTAAAAAAACAAAAAAGTCGCACTAAAAAGTAAAAAATAATTTCTTTGCCAAATAATTACTTTAAAAAATTTTTTATTCATGTACGACTGCAAGAAAAGCAAGGCGTGCGCACTTTGTATGATTGTACGCATGATTGTATGTAAGTACAATTTATATTTATATGTAACCACGGATGGATATACATATGTATTGTAGCACAACGAAGTTTTTACCTCATTTTACAAAATAAAAGCATATAGGAAAAAAAGGGAAGAAGTCATCTGGAAGGAGTAATATCAACTTAAATAAAAGTAGCAGAGAAAAGTAATTACAATCATCAATAAAAGAACTTAACAGAACTAAACAAATCGATTCAAAGAATTTATATATAGTCAATTTATAGCCAAAAGGTGTTAAAAAACAAATAGTATGAATATTATAACAATAGATAAAGTGTAAATGTGTAAATGTTTGTATTGTAAAATGTGTCGGGCGTTACCTCCGCGCACTTTTGTTACTTACTCTGTTGACTGGATCCTCTGCAGTGATGTAGTCCTGTAACACAACTTAATACTATGTTTTTTGTGGGCGCCACTTGGAAACGTTTGTTCCAAGAAAAAAATGTGATTGATAAAATTTTTAAATCTACGAAAAAAATTTAAACAAGTCAGTTTAGCTTGGAAAAATCAGTTAAGTTTAATGATTCTTCAAAAACAAACAAATCGTCTGAAGGACTAACATTCATAGAAAAAAATTATAAAATTGCAGAGAAAAAAATTTTACAAGTTATTATTATTGACAATTTTTTATATATCCAATCAAGTATCGGCTAGTATAATTCAGATTTTGACTCAGTTGAAAAGCATGAGTTTAATACGTGAAAAAATCTTTACTCTCAGGACGTGACTCCTTTGAACTACCAAGACATATCAATTAGATGCCTTACAAGAAAAAACTAAGTGATTTGAAGGTGTATGTGTGGCGTGTGAAGTACAACTGTGTGATAAATGTAACCAGGTAACAAATGACTTTAATTTTGGTAACTCACGTTCCAATGGTTATTTATTCTCGCACTGGACACTCCTTTCGGATAGTTTCTCAATCTCGCCTCTTCGGGTATACACTGAATCTATTTAAAGTCAAATTTTGCGATCGTTTACTTTTTCCGCACTTTTGTAAAAACGTTTGGCAGTAGAATCTCGTTCAAACGCCGCCGCTACGAATCATCTGTTTAGCGTTGATTCAGAAATCGGCCACCGCAGCGCTGATTCCCATGCAGTGTTGAGGAAGGCTTTGTGTATTGTATGTTTACGTTAGGGGGAATTATTTGTCAAGTTAGTCGGTCAATGCGAACACAGCAGAATTCGTTCTCTATTTAAATGTTTGGTCCCTCCTGGGCCGTCGACGTTCTGGCTGCGTGATTTCTATTAAAATTTGCCGTATCGCTGCTCTATTTCAGCGATACTTTTGGCGAAGATTCTCGTTGAGGTTAAGTCAGTCGGTTATGTCTATGTACAGGAAAAACCTTCCTGCCGTGTCTTGTCGATTTCTCGCCTCTTCGGTTTCGCCTTAGCTGCGTTGATCAGTGTTGTGTGAGATGCATCAGTTCTGGAGTTCAAGTTTCAAGTGTTTTTGGGTCGAATTTGGTCTCGCTTTTATACTAATTCAGGATGACTGTTTTCATCGACTTCCGGTATATTTGTGTAAAAATTCTTTCTAGTATGTTCGAGAATAAACGAAATGGAATGTCATAGAACAATTTTCACTTCCATAGAAGCTTTTAGAACGAATTTCTTATTCTTCATACAAAGGATATTTCAAAAATTACACTGGTATTTATCAAACAGTTTTACATTAGTACTCACAATTTGTATGCCATTAATACATTTAGATTCCCTGTTTTTAACTGAATCTAGCGATACTAAATATGATTGGTTTCTAATTAACTTAAGTCTAATAAACAATACAATATACAACCCTCACCTTGAGTTGTTGCCATTGAAAACTCATTTTTTATAACAAAAATTGTTGTGGAGTTACTAAGTTCCTTCCACAAGCTGAACATCTACTACTACTACCTTCCTACAACAAAATAAACGAATTTTAACATAAATAAAACACAAATAAATACAATTTTATATGGCCTCTGCTCATGGCCTAGATTCTTGTCAGTTTTCTAATACAATGATTAGTCTTTTTCTTTAATATATGTATTATTTCACTACTGTACACACAGAGTTTATTATTTTGTCTATCTTTTGTGATACCTGGTTACTCTGTACATATATTATATTTATCACAAGATGACATAGCATCATTGATTGGTCTTGAGATGTCCTTTTTTATGGCGTGACAAATCTCACTCTAATTAGCTAAATTCTTTTAGAATTGACTTTACTTTCAACTGAGTTTGTTTCTTATTAAGGTATACTGATGTATTGTACCTTTCTGTCTTATTTTTGTTAGTATTATGTAAGTATTTAGCCAGATATGATTATTTTCGTACTGGATAATTGGTTCCAGCCATACATGGTATAAGTAAATATTTTGCTAACTTGACTATTACAATGTTAAAGTTGGTCAGGTATATTAGTATAGTTGCTTTATATCATTTTACAGCTTTCTAATGCAAATTGGTTGCATTTTGGCAACATTAAATTCATAAATTATACAATATTAGATGCCTATTACATGTTTTTAGTTAACACTGTTTTTGGCTATTTTGACTGCTTTTTATTCATTTGACAGCTTCGTTTATTTAAGATAAATCGTTCACTATTGTCTGCTTGACAATTACATATAGTTTTCATTTAAATCTGATAATAATTAATTTTTTCATGAAATCTTGGTGTATGGTCTCAAATCCAACACATTAATATTTTTTGTCATTGCAAATATACAATTTTTATTTTAACTTAGATTCTTTCTAATAATGTATTTAAATCATTTAATACATTTATTTTATTTACATCACATAATATAATAATGGATCATGTCCATTTATTCACAAAAAATAGTTTTTAATACTATATTCATAGTTATAAAACTTAATAATTATTGACTTCATTTTAGTTAATTCTGACATTATTTCTCTCTCTTATAGTGTCTTATGGTTTTTTCACTCTTATTCACATTAATAATATATATGGGGTTTTGTCTTAGTCATAGTTTGGTCGTTTTTTCAAGTTGATAGAAATAATTATTATACAAAATTACACAATTTTTTGGGACTACTTGGGTTCGATACTGTTCACCTCACTTTCCTCTTATGCTAACTTACTATATAAATGATTTCCTTTTATGGAACGTTTTGTGACGTTACATATGCCTCTCCGTTAAAGTTGATAATTTTGGAAAAACATATCTTTGGTTTTGATGAAATTATCATCTCTATATTAACCCTTTATTAGCTTCTTTGTATCTCATTCTTTTATCTTATAATTAAATTCCTGTACTACTCCTTTAATATATTAATCCAACTCAATATTCCTAGTTCGTTCTTTGTCGTATCACCTATTCCTTTCCTTTTTACCTTGATGTTTTATGATTAATCTTTGATATAATTCCCTATCAATTCCCTAACTTACATAGAGGGTTGGGAGTCAGAGTGGCTCGCTATGGCATACATTCTCTGTCCCTTCCTGTCTATAACTACTGAAATCAGAGGCAACACATCCCTGTTCAGAAAATAATAATTGCACCTTTGCAACAAATAATAATAATAATAATAATAATAATAATAAAAAATACAATATTCAAAGATCATAGGCTCCTACACATAAATTCCCTTTCTTAAACTCTTCTGATTAATTCACAATTATATTAATATATCGTTCTCCGCAGGTTAAATTATCGTTTAAAATCATTCAATGTTAATAGCTATATTCATATTCATCATTATCTCCTTATGTAACACACTGTTTTCCCTTTTTTTTTTTTCATTTATCATTTCCATTTAGTATCAAATATATGACAGTATTTCTCCTTCTTTCCTCCTTTACTAAGTATCCATCTCGTAATATTTATTAATAACAATCTCTCTCCTTCTCTAAGTACGGGTAAGCTGGTAAATATACGTTGACATGGCTATTGGAAATAAATCTATATTTTATATATCTTTATGCCTTTGGTGTAAGGTGTCCTTCTCGTAATATTCATTAATAATAATCTCTCTCCTTCTCTAAGTACGGGTAATAATAATCTCTCTACAATAATATTTATATTTATTTAATAATCTCTACCTCCTTTCTAATTATGGCTAAGTTAAAAAATTCACGTTAACATGTTTAGTCAAGGTACCTTCTCTATGATGCTGTATTTGACTTTGGTTTTTTGGTCATGGTACTTCGTCACTGATTGAGTATTCGACTTGCGATTTTTTTAATCATGGTACTTTTTTAATGAAGTCTGGTTATATGTACCTTTTACCTTGTTCCTAATTGTGTCAGTTACCTCGTAGGTATTGTTTTTATTGTCTCTGGTTATCGTGAAAGGCCCTGTATATAAGAGTAGCAATTTCCTCGTTATGCCTTGTATAGCACTGGGCAATTCTCTATTTTTAACTAACACCTTTTCACCTACCTCATATTTAATTGCCTTAGGCTGTGATTTGATATATTTTTTCTGCTGCTGTTCCGTTTTTTCTAACACCTTATTATAAAATTTTGCCCCTTCAAATTGGTATGCGGGTTCGTCGGGAAAATTAATAATTTCTTTTATCTCTCGTGGTGGGGGTCTTTCGAACATAACCGTGTATGGCGACATCTCGATGGTATTGTGATGCGAGAAATTGAGAAAATCCTCGGTAGAGGCTACATATTCATGCCATCTTTTCTGCTCGTTATGGCAGTATGTTCTTAGTAACCGTCCTACCTCCCTTAACACTCTCTCGGCTGGGTTACTATTCGGGTGATATACGGACGTCTTGTACGTTTTTATTCCGTGTTCTCCCAAGCTTTCCTTCCAAAGTTTTCCCCTAAACTGAGTACCGTGGTCCGTAATTATAGAATACGGTCGGCCCACTTCCATTATATAACGCTTGATTATTATGTCTATTATTTTCCTGGTCGTTGCTCTAGTTATTGGGTATAGCTTTGTATACTTGCTAAAGTGGTCGAAAATGATTACGATAAATTTATATCGGTGTCTCCCAGCGCTGCGTGGAAAGGGTCCGCAGATATCGAGAAATACCTTTTCCAATTTTTCGGTAGATAATATGGGTATCATGACCCCTTCCTTCCTCTCATTATCACACTTTACTTTTTGACAAATATCGCACGACCGTATCGCCAGTTGCACCTTCTTATTCATCCCTTTGATGTATGTTTGCTCTTCCAATGCCTTCCTCACTTTGAGGGCACCCATATGTCCGTACCTATCGTGATAGTCGATTATTAGCGGTCTCTCTATCGCTGGTGGAATCACTAATTTCCAACTCTCCTGGTGCGGTGTATTCCTAATAAACAAAGTGTCATCGTGTATACAATAAAATCTGTTTATGACCTCATCGCCTTCCTGTACCCTTTTTCTAATATCTCCTAATTTAGGATCGGCCTCTTGTTGTGACTTTATTTCGTGCTAAATATCTTTTAAATCCTCCCTGCTCTTAATAATGTGGTAAACCTTGGCTAATTGTTCCTTTTCGCCGTCAAAGGTTTGGTCTGGTATATTGACGCGAGATAAGACGTCGGCGGCTACGTTCTGTTTGCCGGGTATATATTCCCATGTGATATTGTACTCTTGCAAGGCCAAAACCCATCTAGTCAGCCTTCCGTGGTTCAGTTTACAATGCTTTAAAAATGATATAGATTTGTGGTCGCTTCTAACTGTTACGGGGTATCCTAATATATATGTCCTAAATTTACCGCATGCGAAAACTACACTCAACAGTTCTTTTTCGGTAGTATTGTAGTTTCGTTCGCAACTGTTCAGCACGCGGCTAGCAAAGCTAATTACTAAATGGTTACCATCCTGATCTTCCTGATAGAGGGCTGCACCTAAACTCACGTTACTGGCATCGCAGTTTAGAAAAAATGGTTTTGTAAAGTCGGGATGATGCAACATTACTGTTTCCAAAAACTTTTCCTTTATGATATTGAGCACTCCATCTTGCTCTGGTCCCCAAGTCCATTTGTCTTTAGCTGATAACTGCTTTTGGAACCTGGCAGTTAGTTCTGAGTAATTGGACCGAAACTTTCTGTAATAGTTGCAGATTCCTAAAAATGACTGCAGCTGTTTCCTATTCTTTGGGGTGGGGAACTTCTGTATGGCCTCTACCTTTTCTTTGGATGGAGTAATCCCTTGTTCTGTTAAATTAAATCCTAAAAATTTCACCTCATTTGCAATGAATTGGGACTTGTCTAATTTGAGGGTGATATTATTCTCTGATAATTTCTGTAGCACCTGTTCAACCCTATTACAATGGTCGTCCCAATTCGCTGAAGTCACCAGTAGGTCGTCGACGTACACTGTCGTAAACTTCAGTACTTCCTGCCCCAATATTCTGTCCATTATCTTTACAAACACCGCCACAGAATTTATTAAGCCAAAAGGTAACCGCTTAAACTGATAGTTTCTGCCCTCGAATATGAATGCCATATATTTCCTACTATCAGGGTGGAGTTCTATCTGCCAGTAACCACATACCGTATTCCATGATCTTATATATCTGATTCCGTGGAACTTTTTTAATATCTCCTCTATCTTCCCAGGTGATGTGCGGTCGTTAACAATCATTTTGTTAATCTCCCTAGCATCGAGACATATACGTACCTTTCCGTTCTTTTTTGGCACCGCTATGATTGGGCTGGTAAAGGGCGAATGACTATACTCGATTATGTCGTCCTCTATCATCCTGTTCAATTCTTCCCTGACTTCGTTCTTTAGCGAGTATGCGATCGGGTACGATTTCCTGTTAAATTCCACCGGAGTTTTGAATTTTATGGTGCACTGATAATCTCTGGCTTTACCTGGAGCGTTCGAGAATATGTGTTTATAATGGTTGTATACCTCGATCAATTGTTCCGCCTGTTTTTCGCTGATCAGACCCCTTGCTTTCGTCCTTTGGAAATCCCGTATTTCTTCTAACTTTTCTAACCACAACTCTGGGTTTTCCTCCTGATATATAGGCATATTGATTGGACGATCGGTACAATAATAATGGTTCACTATCGCTTGATAAGGTGTATTGTCTGTACCACTTCCTTGGACATCGATTAAATTATTGGTCCAAATCCCCTTGTTAGTCTTAAAAGTTATCACCTTACCTTCCAAATCTATTACAGCATTGTATGGCCTAAGTATATCGCAGCCTATTAGTATACTCATGGGTAAATTACTCGCCACTAATAACCCTATTGGTATTGTCACCCCATTACTAGTCATCTCTAATGACACCTGTTTCTTTATTGATTTATTTTGCCTCCCCGTTGCTCCGACTAAAATAATGTTATTTATCGGTAGAGTGGGTATTGGTAAATTACTATTTTGTTTAATCCGCTCTAACTCAATGCTATCGATAAGTGACACATTTGACCCCGTGTCAATGAGTAGTATCGCTTCTATGCCATTGATATATGCTTTAATCTGCACGATACTATTATCCCCTTGGTTACTATTTTTAATGATATCGTCACCTTCTTCTAATAACTCCTCTCTAATATCCTTAAGGTAATTATTTATTCTTAATATAGTCCCGTCTTTGTCCTGTCTATGTTCGTCGTTTGTTACCCCATAATATTGGTTCAGTGAAGGGCGGTTTTCCTTTTTCACTGCCGCGTTTAGTTTAAATGAGCCACTGTCTCATTGGCCCGGTCTCCCAGAACATTGGGTTGCTGACCCGTCTGTGTTTCCTGCCTGACCTCGGGATTACCGTTAATAGGTTGGCTATTCACCGTGTTACCCTGGCTACCTGGCGCCTGTTGTGGGTAAAACATGTAAGTGGGTACATTAGGTGGATATGGCCGTCGGTTATTGGCCATTGTATAATTTACCTGGGGCCTATATTCATTTTGGTTTCTCGTATCGCCTCCTCCTTGGTTTCCCCCGTTGCGATAACCATTACGTTGACCATAATTACTTCCTCTATAATTATTCCCGCGATAACCGTTTCCCTGGTGGAAGTTCCTACCGTAGTTATTCCCGGTGTAATTACCTCTGTTTGGTCCCGGATAGTTGCGGTTAATTGGGCCCTGAGTGTTATCATTTCGGCCATTTGGTGGGATATTATTATTCTGATTATTGATGTTTAGATTATTACCGTTCCCACCTCCATTCCGGTTTGGTCCGTTATTATTGTTGTTGTACTCTACCTTACGATTGGGGGGTTGGTAATCCTGGAACCTTCCTGTGGATTCGCAATTTTCCAATAATTTGGCCAGATCGGCTATTTTGCTAATCTGTTGGTATAATTGGGCATCCTTGATCCCATAGCTGTAATGTCCAGCTAACTGCCTTACCAAACATTCTTCTGGGATCGGCGGTATCAACTTCCGTGCTAAACATACCTTTCCCAGGAAATAAGACGTCGGGGACTGTCCATAGGACGCGTCGTATTTGCCATAGAAAATGTCCATTCTTACCCTGTTTTGTGCGGTCTCTGACCAATACTTTTCCTTAAACTGGCGTTTAAATTCTGCTAAATTCGTTATTTCGGGTCGTACCGCTATCCACCAGTTATCCTTAGTATTTTTAAACGTCTCGTCAAGCATCTCTCTTATCCTGTCCCACCTTGTTTCTCTATTTCTCCCAATAAACTCCTCCATTCTTTCCAGAAATTCCATTGGGTCCGTCGATAGTCCTGGAAGTTGATTACTTCCCTGTTTTCACCATGACACGTATGAGTGTTTAGTATTGGTGTGTCTCTCAGCGCCTCTAATCTTTCCTGCAGGTTTTTCTCTCTCTGGTCTATTTCCATTATACTATTTTTGTTAGTTTTTATCTGTTCGTCCAGCCTGATAGCGATGTCGCTAACGTCTTTCTGGACTTCTCCCACCTCCTGCATGATGGCGTCTTGGTTCTGCCTTACCTTGTTTTCGAGATTTCTAACATCTTGTTTGGTCTCTACTGCTTGTTCCTCGATATTTTCGAAACGTGTATTGTTTCCCTCCCATAACCTTTCCAACTGTTTCTCCATATTCTCGACCTTCCTGTCACTATCGATTTTATTATCATCGATCTTTTTGGTTACTGTTTCGTACTTTATGCTAATTTCTTTTTTCAGGGACTCTATACTTTTTTCATTCGCCTTCTGAAATAGCTCTAGCTTTTTCCCATTGTCATCTATTTTCTCGGTTATATCCTTCTTTAAAGATTCTATGTTTTTGTCTAATTTCTCCTTATCTTCCGGCCTGTTTTTATTCATGGATTCTATTATTTCCTCCTTATCTTCCCGTCTATTTTTATTTATATCCTCTTTCAGGGATTCTGTATTTCTGTTCATATTTTCTTCCATCCTTTTGAACATCATCATTAGTATATTCGCGTCAACACTCCCTGTTATTTTTTCTGGTTCGGGTTTCTCTGTTTGTTCTACCATTTGTATGGGTTCTTCTCCCGTTTGCTCCTCAAATTCGTCTGCCGTTTGTACCGGTCTCTCCATTTCTAGTGTGGGCGGTTCTAATTCCGTTTCCTCCATTTGTACTGCCTCTCCGTCTTCCACACTTAACTCGGGTTCCACATTCTTCTTCACCTTTTTTCCCTTAGGTTGCGGCATTTTGATCTGTTGGTAGTTGCCGGGCTTGTTCCGTCTTTTTCAAGCCTCACTAGTTGGGCTGCCAATTTATAACAATAGATAAAGTGTAAATGTGTAAATGTTTGTGTTGTAAAATGTGTCGGGCGTTACCTCCGCGCACTTTTGTTACTTACTCTGTTGACTGGATCCTCTGCAGTGATGTAGTCCTGTAACACAACTTAATACTATGTTTTTTGTGGGCGCCACTTGGAAACGTTTGTTCCAAGAAAAAAATGTGATTGATAAAATTTTTAAATCTACGAAAAAAATTTAAACAAGTCAGTTTAGCTTGGAAAAATCAGTTAAGTTTAATGATTCTTCAAAAACAAACAAATCGTCTGAAGGACTAACATTCATAGAAAAAAATTATAAAATTGCAGAGAAAAAAATTTTACAAATTATTATTGACAATTTTTTATATATCCAATCAAGTATCGGCTAGTATAATTCAGATTTTGACTCAGTTGAAAAGCATGAGTTTAATACGTGAAAAAATCTTTACTCTCAGGACGTGACTCCTTTGAACTACCAAGACATATCAATTAGATGCCTTACAAGAAAAAACTAAGTGATTTGAAGGTGTATGTGTGGCGTGTGAAGTACAACTGTGTGATAAATGTAACCAGGTAACAAATGACTTTAATTTTGGTAACTCACGTTCCAATGGTTATTTATTCTCGCACTGGACACTCCTTTCGGGTAGTTTCTCAATCTCGCCTCTTCGGGTATACACTGAATCTATTTAAAGTCAAATTTTGCGATCGTTTACTTTTTCCGCACTTTTGTAAAAACGTTTGGCAGTAGAATCTCGTTCAAACGCCGCCGCTACGAATCATCTGTTTAACGTTGATTCAGAAATCGGCCACCGCAGCGCTGATTCCCATGCAGTGTTGAGGAAGGCTTTGTGTATTGTATGTTTACGTTAGGGGGAATTATTTGTCAAGTTAGTCAGTCAATGCGAACACAGCAGAATTCGTTCTCTATTTAAATGTTTGGTCCCTCCTGGGCCGTCGACGTTCTGGCTGCGTGATTTCTATTAAAATTTGCCGTATCGCTGCTCTATTTCAGCGATACTTTTGGCGAAGATTCTCGTTGAGGTTAAGTCAGTTGGTTATGTCTATGTATGGGAAAAACCTTCCTGCCGTGTCTTGTCGATTTCTCGCCTCTTCGGTTTCGCCTTAGCTGCGTTGATCAGTGTTGTGTGAGATGCATCAGTTCTGGAGTTCAAGTTTCAAGTGTTTTTGGGTCGAATTTGGTCTCGCTTTTATACTAATTCAGGATGACTGTTTTCATCGACTTCCGGTATATTTGTGTAAAAATTCTTTCTAGTATGTTCGAGAATAAACGAAATGGAATGTCATAGAACAATTTTCACTTCCGTAGAAGCTTTTAGAACGAATTTCTTATTCTTCATACAAAGGATATTTCAAAAATTACACTGGTATTTATCAAACAGTTTTACATTAGTACTCACAATTTGTATGCCATTAATACATTTAGATTCCCTGTTTTTAACTGAATCTAGCGATACTAAATATGATTGGTTTCTAATTAACTTAAGTCTAATAAACAATACAATATACAACCCTCACCTTGAGTTGTTGCCATTGAAAACTCATTTTTTATAACAAAAATTGTTGTGGAGTTACTAAGTTCCTTCCACAAGCTGAACATCTACTACTACTACCTTCCTACAACAAAATAAACGAATTTTAACATAAATAAAACACAAATAAATACAATTTTATATGGCCTCTGCTCATGGCCTAGATTCTTGTCAGTTTTCTAATACAATGATTAGTCTTTTTCTTTAATATATGTATTATTTCACTACTGTACACACAGAGTTTATTATTTTGTCTATCTTTTGTGATACCTGGTTACTCTGTACATATATTATATTTATCACAAGATGACATAGCATCATTGATTGGTCTTGAGATGTCCTTTTTTATGGCGTGACAAATCTCACTCTAATTAGCTAAATTCTTTTAGAATTGACTTTACTTTCAACTGAGTTTGTTTCTTATTAAGGTATACTGATGTATTGTACCTTTCTATCTTATTTTTGTTAGTATTATGTAAGTATTTAGCCAGATATGATTATTTTCGTACTGGATAATTGGTTCCAGCCATACATGGTATAAGTAAATATTTTGCTAACTTGACTATTACAATGTTAAAGTTGGTCAGGTATATTAGTATAGTTGCTTTATATCATTTTACAGCTTTCTAATGCAAATTGGTTGCATTTTGGCAACATTAAATTCATAAATTATACAATATTAGATGCCTATTACATGTTTTTAGTTAACACTGTTTTTGGCTATTTTGACTGCTTTTTATTCATTTGACAGCTTCGTTTATTTAAGATAAATCGTTCACTATTGTCTGCTTGACAATTACATATAGTTTTCATTTAAATCTGATAATAATTAATTTTTTCATGAAATCTTGGTGTATGGTCTCAAATCCAACACATTAATATTTTTTGTCATTGCAAATATACAATTTTTATTTTAACTTAGATTCTTTCTAATAATGTATTAAATCATTTAATACATTTATTTTATTTACATCACATAATATAATAATGGATCATGTCCATTTATTCACAAAAAATAGTTTTTAATACTATATTCATAGTTATAAAACTTAATAATTATTGACTTCATTTTGGTTAATTCTGACATTATTTCTCTCTCTTATAGTGTCTTATGGTTTTTTCACTCTTATTCACATTAATAATATATATGGGGTTTTGTCTTAGTCATAGTTTGGTCGTTTTTTCAAGTTGATAGAAATAATTATTATACAAAATTACACAATTTTTTGGGACTACTTGGGTTCGATACTGTTCACCTCACTTTCCTCTTATGCTAACTTACTATATAAATGATTTCCTTTTATGGAACGTTTTGTGACGTTACAATATCATGTCAATAAAATAATTAGTAGACCCAGTAAGATATGGAGTAGTGAGGAGTAACAGCCCAGAATAAATAAATTAAAATGACAGTCTTCAAGATATGAAGTAGTAAGGAGTAACAACCCATAACCAATGAATTGAAATGGAATAATAGCAAAATACCTAAAAAACCTATTGTAAAGATAGAACCCTCTATAGCAGCAAACCACATAAATAAAAGAACTTAAACCCTATTAGCTATACAAATTTAGAACCAAAACTAATAAAATAAGAGAATCCAATACAAATAATCAGAATAATGTAAACTTAATTATAATTAAAATAAATGTGATTAAGGGGAACACCCCAAACCAGTTTTAAAAAAAGACAATTCTCAATATAAAGTTTTAATGTGTTTATTTATATAATTATTTTGTGTTATTATTTTTGTGTATACTAGGAAATACTAGATGTTAGTATATAAGAATTTATTGTGTTTGAACCATGTTAATTAATGTTATATTTTGTAAAGTAAGGAAAGGCAAAATAATAATTCAAACGACTCATAAATAATACAGCAAAAAATATAAAACTAATAAGATGAATTCATAATACCATTGCTAGTAAAATTGAAAATTGATGACCAAGACAAATTCAACTTTGACCATATAAACTAAATCAGAGAATATAAATTTATAGAACCTAGATTAAATTGATATAAATTATCATCTTCAGAATACAAATATTTTATCCGAATGATAACAACGACATATAATAGTGATTAAAGGAATCAACAAGTAAAATTGGCTTAAATGGTGATTGCACAAGAGAAGGCCTAACAGCAGTAAGCCAGCACTAGTAAAATGCAAATAACTTGTTAAATATTTAAAATAATAGGCATACATAATAGGTAAATTACCAGGGTTTAATTAGTAATCAAGTGTGAGTAAAATTGTAACATAAAACCTATTGGAAACCATTTACTAGGTATTTATGTGAATCAAAATAAGGCCTATAGATAAATTTCAAAGAATGTAATTCTGAAGCTTAATTCAAACCAAAACAGATCAAATTTAGTATTAACTTGTGTAAAATAAAAACAGGAATATTGTTCTATAATTCGAATTACATAAAAGTACTAAACAAATAATTTATAGCCAATTAAATGTAAAATATGACAGTTTTTTCAATAAGATTGAATTATTTGATAGGAACAGCTGATTCATAAACAATGAGAAATGATACCAAAATCTTATGGAATTTTATTTATGAAGGAACAAATATCAGTTAGTTGATTGTTAAAAGCCAAACGAGACAGACGTGTCAGAATACTTCTTGGAGAAATCTGAACGGAAATTTTTAACTAACACAACCAAGATATCGTATGAATTTATAAAAAGATAAAGAGAAGATAAGTTGAAGTAAAGAATACTATAATATCAGTCACTGAACCCTTAAACTAAATCAAATAATACTAAATTAAACTGCCACTACATATAGACACGACTAAAGAACCAAATTGAACTCAGATAACCAGACACCGAGTGAAGGGAACCTTTTTGACATAACACTACTATTACCGAACCAAAATCCAGTGGGTGAATACAACTACACTCTACAACTTGTGGATATTTCCAGAACAACATCACTGAAGAGGAATTAACTAACGGAGACGTTTATTTGAAGGAAAATCTCGTAGATGAATTCACATCGCAGATCAACTCATTAAGGCAGCCATCTTGATTCCATTCGAAGAGGCTGATGGGAGCGTGACGAGTGACGTCAGAGAAACCATCTGTATTGTAATATTAACATTTTATATACATTATACTTTATTATTTTGTCTGTTTCATGAATAAGTTTTTAATAATTTGTAAGTATTGAATTCTCTTGCCTTTCCTGACTATTTCTACAGTTATAAGAACCCTTATACTATTGAATATTTATTTATATGTACTAATCTAACTGGAACTTAATCTCGAATCAGACTCGAGCCAGTCGCGGCAATTCAAACCATTACTTTGAAACTAATAAACTTAATTATTGTTTAAACGTTGTTTTATTGATGATTATTTGAGTCATAAATTAAATTACATTAATTATTAAATATTAACATGAACTTCTGAAGGAAAGGAACGAGGAGAAGAAGAAGTACAGATACTGAATCGGCCGCTACATGCAATCGGTTTGGCCACGATAATCCATTTAACGTGAAAAAACAAATAATTCTTCACCAGAGCTAACACAGTTATTAAACAGTATTCTTTAGTAATTGAACATAAAACAATTAAAAACAATTACACCAATTAAAATTAATTAAATACATAATTCAATATAATTGAAAAATTAAACTCCATAATAAAATTTTATTTTTATTAATTATTTGTAATTAACATTTGTTTTATTACAATATATATGTATACATAATATACATATATCTATATATATACATATATGTATTGTAACGAGGCAAAATGGGGGGGCTTTTTATTTTATTAACCTTGGGTTTCATTTTATTAAATTTCACAATTCACTTCATCTGTGGGGTCAGACACGTGTTTGAGTAGAAGTTTTGTTCAAACAAAGAAACGGTACGCTGTAGCTGGATGATGGAATGTGTCAAGGTGCAACCGCGCATTAAAATTCCCAGAATTGTCGAGTTGAGCAACACGCGCTAGCACCAGCATGTGCGCAGATGACGCCAAGAAGCACAAAACCAACATGGCCTGATGGTGAATTCTTTATAACATGTGCGTTTGTGACGGCGGAAGTCTTGACGAAGTCCCACCTATTTGTGACGTCGACCAGTGCACACTAAATATCGTCCACGTCTAAAACACGAAAAACCTATGTGTTGGCTGAACAGTAACAATGACTACAAAATAACAGGCATTGCTTTCCGTCTTGTCGATGGAGAAAAAAGTGTAAGAGTCTTGGTGAACGCTCTTCCCAGTTCATCACCGACTCTAGCCTGCGCAGTCTGCCCACCAAACAGGGCTCAACAATAACATTTTAACATCAAATAACAGTGAGTGCAGTTTTGTCAAAATTCGATAGTGAGAACAGTTTCACGGAAAAAATGAACTAATAAATTGTTCTTTCGGACAAAGTAGTGGAGTTTGGGGGTGATGGACCATGAAGACGGGGAGACGCCAAATTGCCGCCATCAATTTCAGTTAAATGGGGTCTTTCTAAACAGCAGGGTAATTATAATATAGTGTGAATGTTGAGTGCGAGCAGACTGGGCTGTCTGTTATAATTAAGGTAAGATGTTTCAGTATAATATTGTAATTGTAACGGTTACTTAATCATGTTGTAAATCCCAGAAAAAAAAGTGTTATGCATATATATTTTTTTATTTTTAATTTTGAAGAAATAATCGTTTGAGATAAGAGGCAAGAAATAGTCTGATATGAAGTTTAAAAAGTTTAAAGAATAAAATAAAGTTCTAATTACTTCTCTTCACAAAATGCGAGTTGCGTCAGTTATTGAAATAACCTTAAATCACTTGCATCTAGACGTTCGTGTGACGTAACCCTGAGAGAAGATTTTTCAAGGTAAGTGTAATAATAAATAATGTCATTTATTTATTTGTATTTATAATTAAATATATTATCACAATTGGCGCGTCCGAAAGGGATGAATTTGATTAATTCAGTAATTAAAATTCCACACCTACAACAGATGCAAGCGTGATTTGGGGTTAAAGTAGTGAAGTAGAAGTACGTAATTTACACATTGTATACGTAAGATTGAAATTGTGTTATGAGGAATTAAATTAATTAAAGTAAAGTAACAAGTCTTATAAAATAATAAATAATGGATAATAATGAGAGTATTAATAACGAAGTCAGCTTCTCTGACAGAAATTCAGATAAGTAGCGACTCGGGAGTTCAAACGAATGACAGTAATCTAGAAAGTCAGTTGACCGAATCGAGAATAATGGAAGGTGTGACGAGTCAGTCGACGCCGACCTTAGTTAAGAAAGAAAGTAGTAGTGATATGATGAGTGTCATACTAAATCAATTAGAGAAAATGAACAGTAATTTTAATGGTATAAATAGTCGTTTTGATAATAACGATATAAAATTGAATGAAATTAAAAGTGAAATTAACTGTAAATTTGACACCAAATTCGAAGTACAGAATAACAAATTTTATGAATTAAAAAACCAAATTAATGAAATTAATGAGCGTTTTGAGAATACAAATGAGATAATAGAAACTAGCTTTAACAGAGTAGAACAGAGTATAGAGAAAATGGTAGAGTCAGTAGAAAATCAAATGTATAAAAATGTGGTATTAGAAAATAAGGTAACAAATGATAAAAATAATATTGAAAATGGTAATGTAATTGAAAAGGTAGTATCAGAGAGTGATGCGTTGAAAACAGTTAGTGAGAGTGAGAGAGTAATAGGTTGTAACGGAGTAGTAATTAATGTTGATGAATTAGAGAAAGAGTGGCGAGAGAGAGTAGATGAGTATGTAGGGCAGAGGGTAAATTTTCCCCATATTTGTGGTGAACCAAGGTGTTCACAAATGTTATTGTTGAAGGGCAAGAGTCCCTTGTTATTGGAAGACATGAGGCTTTTGAGTTGTTTCCCCTTTTTGTATGAATTAATACCCTCTGTGTGGAATGGTGTTGAGAGTGTGAGATGGTGTTATGATGAGAGAGATTTAGATGGAGAGTTGTGTGTTGATAGAAAGATAGAATTATATAAATTAAAGAGAGATTATAATGAGTTGAAAGAAATGTTAGAAGTGATAGAGATAAATGATATGAAATACTTACTTTGTACAGGAGAGATTGAGAATTGTTTTGACGATACCTGTTTAAATAATAATAATAATTTACCTTATGATGAGAAAATAACTGACCTTATATTGAGTGTAACTACTGATGGAGACTGGACAGAAATAAATAATGTTGACTTGGTTTATGATAAAATAATTATAATGGGAAGTAACCCTATATATGATTATTGTGGTAAAACGAATAAACTAAAATTTTATGGTTCTTACACACAAGATAGCCATACGATGTGTGTAAATAAAATTGAAAACTGCTATGTGACACCCAGACTAATTTTTGATGATGGAGGCTGAACATAAACTTAATAAATGGACAATTTTAAATATTTTGACTTATGGTTCTGACCTGGCTGATTTTGAAAATGAAGTGTGATAAATTGAGTAATTAATGACAAAAGTTTGTAAATAAATGTTTAGTGAAATTAATTGTGTGTATTGTAAAATGTAAGGTAAACAATGTGTGTATGTAGTAGAAATTGTTGTGATAATAATAATAATATTTTACAGTTTAGATAAATAACAAAAATAATTTTGAAGAGGATAACAAATGAATTGTAATTATTGTAATTGGTGAAAGTAATTAAAATGTTGTTTTTAATAATTGATTTAATTAAAATAATTTGAAATGTTTAAATATTTTTGATTGATTTAAATGTTGTATAATTGAGTTTTCTAATGGATTTAAATTATTTTACGAGATGTGAATTTGATAGTAATAAATAAATAAATGTTAAATTGTTTGGTATGAAATAACGTTGTTGTTAAAATGTTTCAGTAGGTACAGGGTGTTTGGTGTTTTATTTGTGTATTTAGGACAGTGTATGAGTGATGTACAGTACTGTGAGTATAAAATTTATAATACCAATTATACAGAGTAAAATGTTTACAGGTGTTTAACTCAACTGAAAAGAGTTTAACTCAATAATGAAAATAATTTGAGATAATTGTACTAAATAGAAACTATAATTAAAAAGTAATAATAACTGAAAGGTGATGTAAAATAAATGTTAATAATAAATATGGAATTTTTTAGGAATATACAGTAGAAGCCCGATATAGCACGGTTGTCGGGTGACATACTTTCCCCCGCGTTATAGGCGTAACCGCGGTATATCGGAAGGTGACCTGTACAGTGACAAATGATGGGGGGGGGAGGACCGGGAAAAAGGCTACAGCATAATGCACTACTATATACTGTACGTAAATTACGTCACCAAATGTAGAAATAAAAAATAAAACTGTATTTTAATCCAGTATTTTAATCTATTTTAATCCAATGGAATATAAAATACACTATTTATACATTGCTCACTCGACCTACTGTAGGCCTAATTGTTAAAACGAAGCTTTTTATGTCGGGCGTCTGCACGGAGAGGAGTGAACAGAAAAAAATCGTTATGAGAGAAGCGTCACGAAGAATCGTCACGCACGTTCGTTTGGCAAACGATAACAGCCGCAAATTCATACAGAATCAAATAATTTTTTGCATACAGCCCTGATTTGTAGAGTACTCAAGACCTTTTGTTTTTGGTGAAGATCGGTTAAGGGAAAGGGGTAGTTTACCTGTAACGATTTTTTTAAAATCAAGGGTATCAAATAAGTACACCAGCGTAACCATTTTTTCATCCAGCGGGGAACTTTTTTTCCAAAGCGATGACCTATACTTTTTTTTTGCTTAACCGTTTTCTGAAAGTCAAAATAAAATTTTAAAATCACAATCCGATAAAGTGTTAAGGAAAAGTTTCGAGATATCAAGGATGTAAGCAGAGCGTAGCGGAGCATTAACCAGTAAACACGCTTAATCTGAACTGTGTGTTGTCTACATAACTGTGTTACAGATACACACGTTGCAGTTTGTGCAACGACTAAACGCTTTGTTTAGTCTAATCACAAACTTACTATCAACGTATTTGGAAGGAACGTTTCTTGGAAGTAAAGTTGTCACCAATTTCTGAATCGTGATTCTGCGTATTTGTGAACAGTTCAGTCACTGACCAGGGGGAAGGGGTTTTGAGACATTCCAATGGTTCCGAAATTCCCTACTCGGCTAAAACACTGTAATGATTTATTTTCCTTTAGGAAGGTTTAAACGTGGTTCTGCGAATGTACAGAAATCGTTTTAGTAGACTGGTGACATTAATATTTACAACCTCCACTTTTTGTTATAGGCTTGCCTTGGCATGAATTCTTAGAAACGTAGAGAATGTAAATATGGGGCAATTGTTTATGTCTGCAGGTACACTTGAACTGGCAATTCTGGCTGTTGTTTACAACGCCGTTTCCAACAACAAGCCTTTGTATACAATAAACGCAACGCATTCCAATGTGGCTACGGAAGTCATGATAAACAATTCATAATTTACTCACTCTCTACAAGTAAGAATTTTCGCTAATAACGGGCGACATACTCTTCACCGCGTTATATCCGAATCCGCGGTATATCGGACCGCACTATATCGGGCTTCTACTGTAATTGTAGTGAGTGAGAATTAATGAAATGATGTTATGTGGAAGATTTAATTTAGTTATTAAGTGGCTAGTACGGTGGTGGCATGTGCCACCGTAGGTAGCGATAAGTGTTGGGGGTAACGGAGAGTGTTACCTCCATCGGAGGCCAAAATGGAGTAAAATGCACGGCACACCCTTTTTTACAATTTTATATTGTATACTGATAAATTGCCGTGCCGTGCAGATAATGATGATGATAACATGCCTGAAAGTAGAGTTGATTTCCCCGACTTTTCGGGCGATTACTGCCTTACCAGCACTAATCGTGGTTTTGGCTAGCGGTCAGCTATGGCCATAAATTAAGAACCTTGACCATAGCTGGCTTGAAATTGGTTTATATTTGAAATTGATGGGGGGTGAAACTAGGGGAAATCCCGGAAACTATGGAACAGCGGCTGCCACTCTGTTCGAGTAGGAACAGCAAGGCCAGGTGGTAGACCCGTTTTAAGGGCGTATGAATTTGTAACATGGGTATGATGATATCCAAATAATTTCCAAAATAACGCTGAAGCAAGGACACGGAGATGTTAAATTCCTCCAACAATGCTGTCCTTGTGGAGGCAAATGGGCGCAACAGTCCAACAGAAAAAACAATAGTGTGTGTGGCTGGGTGGTTGCTCAGGGGAGCAACGAATTAAAATTTTGTAACCTAAAGATGATGACTCGCTCCTGAAGTAATTAAATAACTGTATCATGATTTGAGGAATAGTTGCATTAGATGTTTATTATGCTGTCTTTATTCTATCTTATAAATGTATTATTTTATTGTGTTAGAGATAGGGATTGATGAAATGTGTAATTTATATAATTTTGAAATGTGGTTATAACAAGGTCATTCACCTTGCTAAGAAAGTCAGCTGATCTGCTGTAGAATGTCACTTAGAAATTGTTTGCTAATTTCCCATGTAACTAATGTTGGAAGATAATGATTTTAATATGTTAAAGAGTGTATTTTAAATGATGATAAAATGAATTGAAATAGTTACGGATTTTAAGGAGTTTTGAAAGATAGTAAAAGGGAGATTTTGGTGATTAATGTTGAGTGAGGACATTTAAATCAGTCCATGTTGAGTTTAACAGGGTAATAGAGAGAATAATATTGTTATGAAGTAATGTAATGTAGAATTGAGAAGTATGGATAGTGACACAGTAGCTATGGGGAAAATATGTAGAGTACTGATTGATATATTGATGTAATAAATAAGTGGAGGTATTTTGTTGTAGTTGAAGTGATGTAATGAGAATGGTAATTAGAGTTGATGGGAATTTTGTAAGAGGGGGTGGTGTGGTAGGAGTCCGCAACAAAAGGGTTGGGACAGGAAGGGACCGTTTAGCGCCGGAAAGGGTCGCCTAGGTAGAATCCAGGGGCCAGATAAGGGAATGAGCTTTTTTGGGGGAAACACACATCCTGAGTACAAAGGGGTAGAGAGTATTTTTTTTTTATATAAGAGTAGAGTGATGCGAATTGAGTTGAGGAGTAAGCTCGGTTTAGAGAAGGTTTGATAAATGTTTTGAGAGAGATGGGTGTCATGTTAGTTAAAGCTGTTAATGAGTGTTAGAGTCAGAGGGGTAAAAGATGATAAATATATAAATGCCAAGTTGATACAATCAAGTTATTATGAATAATTAGATCACCCAAACTAATGGAGAATGAGAATAGTAAAGAAAGAGAGTCATAGTAAGAATATAGAATTGTGATTGAAACAAGTGACAATTTTAATAGAATTTGAGAATAAAGTAAAGTTGCAAAATGTGTAATTTTGAGTAATTTAAATGTCAATTTTATTGTTAATGGTAATAATACTATGGTAATTTTAAATGTCTTATTTTATTATGTTGTTGTGTTTGAAGATAGAATTTTAAAAGATGTTTAATGTATTTTCTGATGTAGCCTATGTATAACCTGTGTAGGTCAAGGTTGTGGACTTGACCCAGTTTGATCAGCTGATGGGTGATGTTGTAAACTAGACCAGTTTTGGCAATGAAGTGATGCAAATTTGGTTGTTTAATTAATTTAAATAATTTTAAATTTTCTTAATATTGAGAAAAGTATATTTTAATAAATTTAAATTTTTTTTTGAAAAAAAAACTGATTTTCTGTGCCTGCCATCTAATTGATGTTTTGAATTTTGATTATATTATTGTTTATGTGTATCAATAGTGTTATTGAATTATATTGTTTAGTATGTATGTATAATCACATGTTAGGATAAATGAATTCATGTTTTAAGTGGATGTTCAATTTGTTTGTTTTTCTGAGTATTAATAGTAATGAAGAAAATTGATAAATGTAGATAAAAGATTTTTTTTTTGGTTTTGATGAAAATAATAATAATATAACGATCTGATTTTGAACTTAAATAATTGTGAATTTAAAGATAAATATTTTGTGACTTTTAAATGATGAGTTTGTTTCTAAGATATTATAAGAGTATGTACAAGCCCAGTAACTGCTAAAGGCAGCCCAGTGTGCATGGTAAGGGGGAACATATCGGTTGAGGATCTGGCGTGGTATAAGACCAGGGGTTTGGATTTTGGGGTGGCATGTTAAAAGGTTAGGTGCACTGTGGTGCGTGTCTGTTCGATTTTATGGTGTTGGGATCTCATATAGAGAAGTCAAGTGATCTCGTTGAGATGTGGCCATAGTCGCCGAGCCAGGGGGGTTGTTTACCCATGAAGTATAAGAACTAATGGGGGTTTGTTGGCACCATATCCTCACTGATCCTCTTAGGGGTTTAACAATGAGATTTCTTCTGTTTCGACAGAAGACGTCTCATTGGGGGGGGGGTATTGTAACGAGGCAAAAAGGGGGGGCTTTTTATTTTATTAACCTTGGGTTTCATTTTATTAAATTTCACAATTCACTTCATCTGTGGGGTCAGACACGTGTTTGAGTAGAAGTTTTGTTCAAACAAAGAAATGGTACGCTGTAGCTGGGTGATGGAATGTGTCAAGGTGCAACCGCGCATTAAAATTCCCAGAATTGTTGAGTTGAGCAACATGCGCTAGCACCAGCATGTGCGCAGATGACGCCAAGAAGCACAAAACCAACATGGCCTGATGGTAAATTCTTTATAACATGTGCGTTTGTGACGGCGGAAGTCTTGACGAAGTCCCGCCTATTTGTGCCGTCGACCAGTGCACACTAAATATCGTCCACGTCTAAAACACGAAAAACCTATGTGTTGGCTGAACAGTAACAACGACTACAAAATAACAGGCATTGCTTTCCGTCTTGTCGATGGAGAAAAAAGTGTAAGAGTGTGAAGTTATTTATCTATTACAAATACAAATACATAATTTATTTATTTCCACCTACCTTATATAATTGTTTTTCTCGGGCCAAGATCCGATCACACGAACGTAGGATGCAAGCATGGTTTACGGGTTAAACAAATCACTTACGTAACTCATTTTGAAGATAATTAAAATTTTTTAATTATGTAATTATTTCAGTTTTGTATTATTATTCTTTTCCAATAAAAAAAAATATTATCAAAATAAATTAAAATTTTCGTACATTTTTTGGTAAAACATCTTATATTGACCGAGTTAAAATGTACATCTTATATCTATGAAGGCCGCCCAGCCTGCTCTCTCTCTCTCTCATTCATACTCATTGGAAAACCCTCTTTAAATAGAAATACGCCCCATTATTAATGAAATTAATACATATACCCTTTCGCCGAAAACTAACAACACTGTCACATTGCTGCTAATTGAAACTCACTTTTTTACTTGAAACTCATAAATTTTGAAGAGCCCCTTGGGGCAGATACCTGGTCAGGCACTGTCTGTAAGAGAACTGGGGAGAGCGTCTCTAAGCTCACTCTCAACTAGATTGCGGTCTCACAAGGCGGGAAGCAATGCCTTCTATTTCATCGTCACTGCTGTGTCACATCCAACACACGTGGTTTTTTTGTGTGTTTGACGTGGATGACATTTGGTAAGCACTGGTTGACGTCACAGTTATGGGCTGTACTTAGTTTCATTTCCACCAACATGGACCACGAGGCGAACAGAAATTCCTCTCTAAGCCATTTTGCGTCCAACAATTCCGCGTCGGTCTGCGCACATGCTGGGGTGGTGCGTTTGGGCGCAGGTGTCACACAAACGTAAAGTTCTTAGAATCGACGTCTTGCACATTCTTTGGCAAACATTTCACAATTGTTACTGCGTACTGTTTCTTTGTTCGTACAATGCTTTGATTCAAACACGTGGCCGTATACACAGATGGAAATTAAATATCAAATATTTTATAATGAATCCCCAAAAATTAATAAAATAAAAAATCCCTCAAAATTCATCCCGTTACAATACCCCCCCAATGAGAAGTCTTCTGTCGAAACAGAAGAAATCTCATTGCTAAAACCCCTAAGAGGACCTGAGACGTTAAATATCTTTAGCTTAAATATATTTTAATATATTGATATAATATATTATAATGACTTCCACATACCTGGAAGGTTTCATTTTGTTTCGGGCCAGGATCCTTTCGTACGAACGCTAGATACAAACATGTGTTTCATGGGTTCTCGAAATAATTAACTCTACACATTGTTAAGAAGAGAATTGATAATTTTAATTTTGTCAAATCATTTAATAAAATGGTTTATAAACTTCAACTTTGAAATTAATTAGTTATAAAATATATATATTGGTTGTTACATGATCATCACTAACTTACTCTACGCTTACCTTATCATTGACAATTATACAACTTCATTCACTCACAAACATAGGACAGCCCAGCATTGCACACTCATCACTCACATTCCGTTCTAAAACCCCAATTACCCGATTGAATATATGATTTTTATATCACTACCGACAACGCGTTCTTCGGTGACCTCGTGGCCAGCCCGCGGTAGATCGAAAATGTCTCGGAAAAAGACGAAACTGAATTCCGAATTTAAATGTTAGTGTTCTACAACTCTCCTCTCATCCTGTCACTGTTTTTTGAAAAGAACTACTTCACTTTCATTATTGAAAACTGATGAAATTATACGAGCATATTCAGCTCACGTGTCGGCGCCGACACAGTCAGTGAAGAACTGGCTATGGGCTTTTTCTGAGAGGGCGGAACAGCGTATTCACGGCCACCTGCTTTGCTTCGTCGTTCATGCTCAGTTGTTGAGGCATATTCCGTTTATACATGGAATATCGGAGTTATATTCCGGGTACCAGAGCACGATATTGGCTTCTGCTCTGCTGATGTCACCAACAGTAGGCGGGGCGTTAGCAGTATTTCCGGAAGGTCTTGGAGAAGACGACGAATATTCTTGCGCTCTGGCCATCTTAGTTTTTTACCAGCGCGTGGGTTGGCGCCCATGCTCGAGTAGTGGCGTGTGTGCACTCCCATACATGTACAGAGTTCTGCGAATTTTGAAGGGGGTAAATTCTTCGCTCGCCGCGTTACACAATAACAACTGCGTCTTACTGCTTTGTTTCACTGTTTCTCAACATCATTCTGTTACACGGAAAATAACGTTGCACAATAATTTTCATAACTTTTGACAAGCCCGCCCCAAAATGAAAGAAATAAAAAATATAAATGCCCCAAACTGTTAAAAATAAAAACACCCAAAAATTGACACGCTACAATACCCCCTCGATGAGAATTCTGCTGTTCACAACAGAAGAAATCTCATCGATAAACCCCGAAGAGGACCGGTGAGGAACTGGTGCCAACAACCCCCTTGTTCTTAATCTGCATGGGTACACGACCCCCTTGGCTCAGCGACTATGGACTCATCTGAACGAGATCACTGGACTTCTCCGTAAGAGATCACTGGACTTCTCCGTAAGAGATCCCAACACCGAGAAATCGAACAGACTCGCACCACAGAGCACCTCACCTTCTAACATGCTACCCCCCAAAATCCTCAATCCCTGGCTCCGATTATGCCAGATCCTCAGCCGATATGGATCCCCTTTTATGCAAGCTGGGCTGCCTTTAGCAAATACTGGGCTCACACACACTCACATTCCATGTTGACATACCACCTTGAAAAATAAAAAAATTCTTTTAAGATTTGTAACAAATTTAAAAAATTCAAAATAATATTTTATCAAAAAAATTCTCTTCATTAGTTTGTTTGTTCTTTTAAAATGACTTAAATTAAGCGTTTCTTCTACTTGAACCAATCCTTAACCTAATATGTCTTAGTCTAACGATACAGTGCAGTACAAGAAATCAGTAAATTAAACATGGTAAATACACACATAATAAAACAATCCCTACCTAAAATATGCAGTCACTGGCAGGCGAAAAATCATTTTTTTTTTTTTTTTTCAAAAAAAATTTAAATTTATTTAAACGTTTTCTTCCTATGTGGACATTATTTTAAAATTGGTTTAAATTGATTAAACCAACAAATAAAATTGACTTCCTACTATACAAGCTCAGTAGGTGTATGACCTCATCAGCTGATCGAAACTAGGTCAAGTCCAAGACCCTTGACCTACATATGTTATATATAAGTTCTGAAAATACATTGAACATCTGTAATATCCTAACTTGAAATACAAACATAATAAAACAAAATATTTAAAATAAACAAAATATTAATATAAATAATCAACTTGACATTTAAATTATTTAAAATAAACAA
The DNA here is from genome assembly GCA_034769895.1 of Magicicada septendecula. Classification (NCBI taxonomy): domain Eukaryota; kingdom Metazoa; phylum Arthropoda; class Insecta; order Hemiptera; family Cicadidae; genus Magicicada; species Magicicada septendecula. The sequence goes on along the minus strand of CM068370.1, from coordinate 267,070,391 downwards.
TTCTTGACTTTACGTTACCTTCAATTCCATCAAAATTCTGTCACTGGTTTCGAAAAAATAAAAATTTTATATTCTTTATCATAAATCACTCTATTTAATAATCTTACTCTTCATTTAACAATCTCGCTATACTTTACTGTGGGTGATGTAAATTATTTATTCTCATTTACTTTATTAGATCTGTATGCATATATAATCTTTCTCCCCTTGACTCTAACTCACTAACCACTTCAAGTACCATGACACCCATCTCTATCAAAATATCTATCCCAATACTCTCTAACCCCAACTTATCATTTAACTCAATTCGCCACCTTCTCCACATATAAAAAATACTCTCTAACCCTTTGTACATAGGATATGTGTTTCCCCTACCCAAAACTCAATTCCCTTATTTGGCGGCCTGGATTCTACCTAAGGCGGCCCCTTCCCCACTAAATTCTATATCAATTCCCGTCCCAACATATTTTGTTGCGAACTCCTACATGACACTACCCCCTAATACAAAATTCCCATCCCCAAAAATCTCAATCTCATAACCTTACTACAAATACAACAAAATAGCCTCATTAATTATAAACATAAATATATCATTCAGAACTCTACAATTATTCTCCATTACTACTGGGTCAATATCAATACTTCTCAAACTTCTATAACATACATTACTTCAAAAACAACATTACATTATCTTCACCTCTACTATTTCAAATTCAACTTTGATTTTAGCTTGGACAGATATATGTGTCCCATGAAATATTCATCACCCAAAGACTATCTTTTGTTAGATTTCACAAATCGTTACTTTATTTCTCATTGTAGCAAATTATCTTTATCATTACTTTAAAACATCTGTAATACATTACAACATTACACGGAACATTGATTACTTGAAACATTTATAACTAATATACCAGTGACATGTTATTAATGATCAGCTGATCCTCCTAACACAATTAACACATCTCAAATTGAACAAATTACATGGAATACATTATCAATACTTACTTCTATTATGTTGATTGCCTGCCAGGCGTCTAATTATTGGCTTAATTTGCAGCATACCCATATCATGAAAACACATATTCTTATCAATGCCTATACCTAACATACAACAATAAAATGATACCTTTAAAATTATAGTATGAACACCTTATATTAAGAGTCTGAGCATATAATTATGTGAACAGAGCACAAGCATTTTTGATTGGATTCAAATTCAAATTAGCAAAAAATTTTTATGTCATAACATTTAAATTCGTGGCTCATATGAGCCACCTCCCATCCACACACACTATTTCAAATTATGTAAGACTGTGGCGCCTTTTCGCTTCGACAGAGACTGTATATTTTGGAGCAGGTTTTACCTCTCCGTGTCTCTGCTTCCGCTATTAAGTTTTAAAAGTACTGAACATCAGCATGTTCTTGTTATAATTACTCACCCTTAATACGGTTCTACCACCTGTCTTGCTACCCCTAAAGCGGGCAGAGTGGCAGCCGCTGTTCCATAGTTCCGGAGATTTCCCCTAATTGTCTCCCCCATTGAATTTCAAATCTGTACCAATTTCAAGTCAGCTATGGTCAAGGGACTTGATATGACCATAGCTGGCCGCTAGCCAAAACCACGGTTAGTGCTGGTAAGGCAGTAACCGCCCGAAAAGTCGGGGAAATCTAAACTTCATTTGACTGCCTGTTACACATCAATTTCGTTATGTGCGACACTGTCATTTAGCAGGGTGTAAATTTTAATTTACACGGATAAGGTGTGCCGCACATTTATCGCCATTTTGGCCTCCGATGGGGGTAACACTCCCTGCTACCCCCAACCCTTTCCGCTATTAACGAGAGCACAGGCCACCCCCGCAATGGCAACTTATGAACTAACTAATTAATTAACAATTTTATATACATTATCATAATATTTTCATCAACAACCATTTAACCCATTCATAACCTTTTACCGTTTAACTTTCTTAGAATTTTCAAAATTGATTATTAATAATCATTATATATCATTGTTCATTTATTATTAAAATTTTTTAATTATCATTTTTCTTGAACAAACTTATTTTCAATAATCTCATTATTGAATTAACATCTCAATCACACCTGTAAACATTTTTATTATACATGATTATCAAATTTTTTCTACTTACAATCCATTTAACATGATATACACCCAAAACATAATCACCATATCATAATACTTTTCACCTCATCTCTGTAACATTTAACACAAAAATATTAGTTTACATTAAATAATTTATCATTCATTTCCAAATTTCCATCTCGTAAAATAAATTAAATTCATTAAAAAATTTAATTAATTAACATTTAAACAAGCAATCAAAATATTTAAGCAAATCAAATTGGTTTAATTTAATTAATTACTGAAAATATAAATTATATAGTTATCGAAACAATCACCATTAGTCAATTACTGTTTTCAAAATTAATTCTGATATTTATTTAGCTTGCAAATATTTCAATATTATTATCACAACAATCATCTTGCATACACACATTATTTATTTAACATTTCATAATACACACAAATGAATTCACTATATTATTTACAAACTCTTGCTATTAATTGTTCAGTTTTTTCCACACTTCATTGTCCCATTCTGCCATGTCAAAAAACCATTAAACACAATGTTTATACTGTCTTTTATTGTTTTAATAGTCTACCCTCCATCGTCAAAAATAAGTCTTATTTTTATATAACATCGTTCAATTTTATCCCCACACAAATGACTGTTTTGTGTGTTGCACCCTGAAAAACTAACTTCCATCAACTTATTCAAATACTCGTTAAACCAGTCTACATTAGGTATTTTTGTCAAGTCTTCATCATTAAATTCATTCATTATCGGGTTAATTATTTTTATTAAATCATTGTAATCGTTATCATTCACATATATTTCTAAACTTTCCTTCCATTCATCATACTTTCTCTTTAAGTTATATAATTCTGTTACTTTATTAACACACAATTCTCTGTTTACATCTCTCTCTTCATAACCCCAAATCACACTCTCAAAAGTATTACGGACAGAGGGTACAAATTCAATTAAACCTTTCCTGACTTCTCCAGGAAAAACAAAAAACTTCAAAAAACAATTATTTGTAGCACTCATGTCTACACAATATATACGTGAAGGTCTTCCTTCACCCCCCCATTCTACCTCGTAAACAATTTACCCTCTGTTTCATATCTATAATATAACTCTCTCTCCACTCTCTCTCTAACGCATTAACACACATTAACATCTCATAATCACTACATTCTGCAAACTCATCAGTACTCTCTGATATTATACTTTCAATTACATTATCGTCATTATTATCAACATCATTATTATTTATTAATTCATTACCTAATACAACATTGTCATTACAACTTTTGTTTGTATTACTCGTACTTGATTCTACTTTATTCAAACTATTTCTTGTCATTTCATCGGCATTTTCAAGACATACATTCTTGTCTTGTATATTATTTATCAACTCATCAAATTTTACATTTATATTCTGCTGCAACTGAATATTCTGGTCTTTAATTTCTTTAAAATTAATCTCGTTTTGAATATTTTGCTGTTCGCATTTGATTTTCTGTTCATTAAAATCATTAGTTAATTGATCTAATTTATTGTTAAAGTCACTTTTCATATTATTTAAAATTCTATCATTATCATCAAAACGTTTATTTAATTCTTCAAAACGACTATTCATTACATTGAAATTACTATTCATTCTCTCGAATTGACTGAGCATAACACTCATTATATCTATTTCTGCTTGTTTATTTTGTTTAGTTGACACTGGGGTCAACTGAACCCCAGAGTCAACATCTGTTTCGCTTAGTTGTGCTTGAGTCGCAAACGGAGTGGAATGAACTATTACATTACTGCCGACAGCTGTTTCTGTACCAGCGTCGACCCCCCTCCCGTCAGCATACCACTTTCATCCAGCGATTGCGACTCAAGGTCACTTTCGCTCATAATTGAATTTATTATACTACTTTTTTCTGTATTCTCGGACATTTTTGCTTTTTATACTCTATACTTGTGTACAAATACAATATAATCAATGTAATGTATTACATGACCAATTTTGCGTTAATCACGTATTTTTGTTTTATTCCGCTAACCCCAAAAACATGTTTGTATCTTTACTGTAGGTACGGTTTTTTAATATTTTAATTACCAAAAACTGTCCCTGTTAACGGAAGCCATTGAGACGTTAAATATCTTTAGCTTAAATATATTTTAATATATTGATATAATACGACTTATATTATAATGACTTCCACATACCTGGAAGGTTTCGTTTTGTTTCGGGCCAGGATCCTTTCGTACGAACGCTAGATACAAACATGTGTTTCATGGGTTCTCGAAATAATTAACTCTGCACATTGTTAAGAAGAGAATTGATAATTTTAATTTTGTCAAATCATTTAATAAAATGGTTTATAAACTTCAACTTTGAAATTAATTAGTTATAAAATATATATATTGGTTGTTACATGATCATCACTAACTTACTCTACGCTTACCTTATCATTGACAATTATACAACTTCATTCACTCACAAACATAGGACAGCCCAGCATTGCACACTCATCACTCACATTCCGTTCTAAAACCCCAATTACCCAATTGAATACATGATTTTTATATCACTACCGACAACGCATTCTTCGGTGACCTCGTGGCCAGCCCGCGGTAGATCGAAAATGTCTCGGAAAAAGACGAAACTGAATTCCGAATTTAAATGTTAGTGTTCTACAACTCTCCTCCCATCCTGTCACTGTTTTTTGAAAAGAACTACTTCACTTTCATTATTGAAAACTGATGAAATTATACGAGCATATTCAGCTCACGTGTCGGCGCCGACACAGTCAGTGAAGAACTGGCTATGGGCTTTTTCTGAGAGGGCGGAACAGCGTATTCACGGCCACCTGCTTTGCTTCGTCGTTCATGCTCAGTTGTTGAGGCATATTCCGTTTATACATGGAATATCGGAGTTATATTCCGGGTACCAGAGCACGATATTGGCTTCTGCTCTGCTGATGTCACCAACAGTAGGCGGGGCGTTAGCAGTATTTCCGGAAGGTCTTGGAGAAGACGACGAATATTCTTGCGCTCTGGCCATCTTAGTTTTTACCAGCGCGTGGGTTGGCGCCCATGCTCGAGTAGTGGCGTGTGTGCACTCCCATACATGTACAGAGTTCTGCGAATTTTGAAGGGGGTAAATTCTTCGCTCGCCGCGTTACACAATAACAACTGCGTCTTACTGCTTTGTTTCACTGTTTCTCAACATCATTCTGTTACACGGAAAATAACGTTGCACAATAATTTTCATAACTTTTGACAAGCCCGCCCCAAAATGAAAGAAATAAAAAATATAAATGCCCCAAACTGTTAAAAATAAAAACACCCAAAAATTGACACGCTACAGACCGGTGAAGAACTGGTGCCAACAATTGGTTCTTATACTTCATGGGTAAACAAACCCCCTGGCTCGGCGACTATGGCCGCATCTGAACGAGATTCCTGGACTTCTCTGTGCGAGATCCCAACACCATAAAATCGAACAGACACGCACCACAGTGCACCTCACCTTCTAACATGCTGCCCCAAAAATCCAAACCCCTGGTCTGATATCATGCCAGATCCTCAACCAATATGTTCCCCCTTATCGTGCACACTGGGCTGCCTTTAGCAGTTACTGGGCAAGCACACACTTACAACTACATCCTATCAAATCTTGTTATCAAATTTAGGAGTTTCCTTTAAATTGAAACCAAATCTATATTACCAGTAATCTCAAAAATCCAAATACAAATCTTTTACCTGAATTGAGTAATTCTCTTCATTATTATTGATAATTAGAAAATAAATAAGTTGATCATTTATTAAAAACATGAACTTCCTTATCCTAACATGTGATTATATATATACCCTAAACAATACAATTCAATAAAAAAAACACTATTAATACACACAAACAATAATATAATCAAAATTCAAAAACATCAATTAGATGGCAGGCACAAAATCAAAAAAATTTTTTTTTTCTTTCAAAAAAATTTAAATTTATTAAAATATATTTTTCTCAATATTAAAATTATTTAAATTTATTTAAATTAATTAAGAAACCAAATTGGCATCACTTCCTTGCCAAAACGGGTTTAGTATAGAACATCAGCTGATCAAACTGGGTCAAGTCAAGAACCTTGACCTACATAAGTTATACATAAGTTCCACCAGAAAATACCTTGAACATCTTTAAAATTCTATCTTCAAACATAAAAACATAATAAAATAAGACGTTTAAAATAACAAAGTATTAATACAATTAACAAATAAAATTGACATTTAAATTACTCAAAATTACACTTTTTACAACTTTACTTTACTCTCCAATTCTATTAAAATTGTCACTTGTTTCAATTGAAATTCTATATTTTTACTATAACTCTCTTTTCTTTACTATTCTCATTCTCCATTAGTTTGGGTGATTTAATTATTTATACTAACTTGATTTACAACTTGATATGTATACATTTATAATCTTTACCTCTCTGACGCCAATATCACTAACAGCTTTAACTAACATGACACCCATCTCTATCAAAAACATCTATCAAACAATCTCTCAACCCAACTTACTACTAAACTCAATTCGCATCACTTGTACTCTTATATAAAAAAAATACTCTCTGACGCTTTGTACTTAGGATGTGTGTTCCCCCCCCCAAAAAAGCTCATTCCCTTAATCTGGTTCCTGGATTCTACCTAAGGCAACCCCTTCCGGCGCTAAACGGTCCCTTCCCGTCCCAACCCTTTTGTTGCGGACTCCTACACTACACTATCCCCTCTTACAAAATTGCCATCCCCTAATTACCATTCTCATTACCTCACTTCAACTACAACAAAATATCATCATTTACTTATTACCTCAATATATCAATCATTACTCTACATATATTCCCCATATCTACTGTGCCACTATCAATACTTCTCAAATTCTATTACATTAACTCACAACAATATTATTCATCTCTATTACCACTTTAAACTCAACTTGGACTGATCTACATGTCCCAACAAAATATTCATCACCCAAAATCTACCTTTTACTATCTTTTACGAATCATTTAAAAATCTTAACTATATCAAATTATTCTCATCATTTAAAATAAACTCTTTAACACCTTAGAATTCCTATATCCAAACATCAGTTATCTTGAAAATTGGCAAACATTAATAAGTGACATTTTACAGCGGATCAGCTGACTTTCTTAGCAAGGTGAATGACCTTACAGCAAACACATTTCAAATTTATACAAATTATATGAAACACATATTTTTATCAATCCTTATCTCTAACACAATAAAAATATCGGTATGGAGAACCATACATGACTTCCATATTCTAAGATTTATATTTAAAATCATTTTTGAAATGAAATATTACCATAGAAACTACTTCTTTCTACTTACTGCTTCAGCCTTAACCACAGTACTGTGGTCACTAACGTATACCACCTCACGTTATCGCACTCGATTTTCACTGATGATGGAAGTCGATGGCATTGCCGAAATGTCTGGTTTTGTAGAAAACATTGGACTATGGCCAAATATCCCAGGAAGGAATTTTAACAAAAACTACTTCTTTGTTGCCGATAATGTTGTACACATATATATCAGTGGCGAAGTTACATGGAGGCAATTGAGGCAATGCCTACCCTAAAAAATTCTGTAGAATAAAAATTATAAATACGTATGAACTACATAACGTAAAGATTATACATTGTTACTGCGACTGTCAAATTTATTAAACCGAAACGTGCTTTATTGAGCGACCGCTAGATGGTGACAGGTGAGATTCGGCATAGTTCGTTTAAAGCGAATGAGGCAACCTGAACTTGCCTCAGCGTTTTTTGTATACATCGTATGTAAGCAATGTAGTGGTGTGATAGGGAAGTGTAGGGAGGGGGGATTGTCCCGCGCTGTACACATAGAGCGTTGAGGCATGCCTCACTTCTGTGGTCCAAACAGTTAAGTTAAAGCGCCTGTGTTGTTTCTAAGTGTTTATTTTATGCGGTTATTAAAAGTGTCACTGTTATTCCGCTGAACTAACAGATGATCAAGATTGTTATTTGAATTATTTGTAACATTAAACATATAAATATATAGAAACTAATCAAGTTTAAAAATTTGAAGTTCAATCAGTTGTATTATTGTGTATGACTAATACAAGGATTGTTCAATAGACACACGTATAGAGCTGTAAAGCATTTTTTATTCAACGATTTTAAAAGAAGTCTCCAATAACATTAAGACATGAGTTCCACTGTTGCGCTAACCTGTAGATTCCCTGCTAGTAAAATTCTTACGGCTGTTTGTGGAACCATTTGGTTACAGCAAACTCTACCTCAGTGTCCGATTTGACCCACCGTCCTTTTAGTGATTCCGTAAAAAAAATTTAAGATAAGATTTTTGCCTACCCATTCATTAACTACTAGCTTCACCAGTAAACAAATTGATGTCCATTTTTTCGGCTTGCACGCGTTATGTTGGTGTGAGTTTCGGCACTTTCCATTTAAAAAGCGTGCAAACATAAGAAAATAAACATGAGTGAGGCCAGAAATAACGTGAATTGTGTGTGTGTGTGTGTGTGTGTGTGTGTGTGTGTGTGTGTGTTTGTGTCTTACCTGCCTTTTTATTGCCGTATTAAATGAAAAATATTATATTACATTAAAATGAAAAAATTTTAATTTTATTGCCTGGCAACAAAATTATTTTATTTTTAACAATTACCATTGTTTCAAAAAGTTTAAATAAATTTTCAAGTACTTTACTCTTGTTAAAACGTAAAAGGTTGCAGGTAAACTACCCCTCCCCTTAACCGATCTTCACCAAAATCTAAAGTCCTTGAGACCTCTACAATTCAGAGACGTATGCAAAAAATTATTTGATTCTGTTTGAATTTGCGGCTGTTATCGTTTGCCATAGAAAATACGCTTGATAAAAAAACGTTGCAGGTAAACTACCCCTTCCCCTTAACCGATCTTCACCAAAAACAAAAGGTCTTGAGTACTCTACAAATCAGGGCTGTATGCAAAACATTATTTGATTCTGTTTGAATTTGCGGCTGTTATCGTTTGCCATAGAAAATACCCTTGTTAAAAAAACGTTGCAGGTAAACTACCCCTTTCCCTCAACCGATCTTCACCAAAAAGAATAGATCTTGAGAACTCTACAATTTAGGGCTGTATGCAAATAATCGTTTGATTCTGTTTGAATTTGCGGCTGTTATTGTTTGCCATAGGAAAATATCGGTATGGAGAACCATACATGACTTCCATATTCTAAGATTTATATTTAAAATCATTTTCAGCCAAACAGCCAGGCTGTGTCTTACCTGCCTTTTTATTGCTGTATTAAATGAAAAATATTATATTACATTAAAATGAAAAAATTATAATTTTATTGCCTGGCAACAAAATTATTTTATTTTTAACAATTACCATTGTTTCAAAAAGTTTAAATAAATTTTCAAGTACTTTACTCTTGTTAAAACGTAAAAGGTTGCAGGTAAACTACCCCTTCCCCTTAACCGATCTTCACCAAAATCGAAAGTCATTGAGACCTCTACAATTCAGGGACGTATGCAAAAAATTATTTGATTCTGTTTGAATTTGCGGCTGTTATCGTTTGCCATAGAAAATACGCTTGATAAAAAAAACGTTGCAGGTAAACTACCCCTTCCCCTTAACCGATCTTCACCAAAAACAATAGGTCTTGAGTACTCTACAAATCAGGGCTGTATGCAAAACATTATTTGATTCTGTTTGAATTTGCAGCTGTTATCGTTTGCAATAGAAAATACCCTTGTTAAAAAAACGTTGCAGGTAAACTACCCCTTTCCCTCAACCGATCTTCACCAAAAACAATAGGTCTTGAGAACTCTACAATTTAGGGCTGTATGCAAATAATCTTTTGATTCTGTTTGAATTTGCGGCTGTTATCGTTTGCCATAGGAAATACCCTTGTTAAAACATAAAACGTTACAGGTAAACTACCCCTTTCCCTTAACCGATCTTCACCAAAAACAATAGGTCTTGAGTACTCTACAAATCAGGGCTGTATGCAAAACATTATTTGATTCTGTTTGAATTTGTGGCTGTTATCGTTTGCCATAGAAAATACCCTTGTTAAAAAAACGTTGCAGGTAAACTACCCCTTTCCCTCAACCGAACTTCACCAAAAACAATAGGTCTTGAGAACTCTACAATTTAGGGATGTATGCAAATAATCTTTTGATTCTGTTTGAATTTGCAGCTGTTATCGTTTGCCATAGGAAATACCCTTGTTAAAACATAAAACGTTACAGGTAAACTACCCCTTTCCCTTAACCGATCTTCACCAAAATCAACAGATCTTGAGAACTCTACAATTCAGGGCTGTATGCGAAACATTATTTGATTCTGTTTGAATTTGCGGCTGTTATCGTTTGCCAAACAAACAAAATTACCCTTGCTAAAAAAAAACCGTTGCAGGTAAACTACCCCTTTCCCTCACCCGATCTTCACCAAAAACAATAGGTCGCGAGTACTCTGCAAATCAGGGCTGCATGCAAAAAATTATTTGATTCTGTTTGAATTTGCGGCAGTTATCGTTTGCCATAGAAAAAAATCTACAGACAGACAGACAGACACACAGACACTTTTCGGAAAACGACTTTTTTTCATGTTTTGAGTGTAGTAGAATCAGAATCTGCAATAATCTCGAACACGATTTTTTTTGCCATCACCATACTTCCATTCCTTAAGGAATATGGAAGTAAAACCCTTGTTAAAACAAAACGTTACAGGTAAACTACCCCTTTCCCTTAACCGATCTTCACCAAAAACAATAGGTCTTGAAAACTCTACAATTCAGGGCTGTATACGAAACATTATTTAATTCTGTTTGAATTTGCGGCTGTTATCGTTTGCCAAAAAAAAAAATTTCCCTTGATAAAAAAAAACCATTGCAGGTAAACTACCCCTTTCCCTCAACCGATCTTCACCAAAAACAATAGGTCGTGAGTACTCTACAAATCAGGGCTGTATGCAAAAAATTATTTGATTCTGTTTGAATTTGCGGCAGTTATCGTTTGCCATAGAAAAAAAATCTATAGACAGACAGACACACACACAGACACTTTTCGGAAAACGACTTTTTTTCATGTTTTGAGTGTAGTACAATCAGAATCTGCAATAATCTCGAACACGATTTTTTTTGCCATCACCATACTTCCATCCCTTAAGGAATATGGAAGTAATAATACATTTATAAAACAGAATAAACACAGTATAATAAACATGTGAACACCTATTTATCAAAGCATAATACAAGCATTTAATTAGTGCAAAAATGAGTTATCATCTTTAAGTTATAAAATTTAAATTCGTTGCTCACCTGGGCAACCCCCCAAACCACACACACTATTGTTTTTTCTGTTGGACTGTAGCGCCCATTGGCCTCCACAAGGACGGCGTAGTTGGAGGAATTTCACATCTCCTTGTCCTTGCTTTGGCGTTACATTTGAACGGTTTAGATATCAACATATCTTTGTTATATAGTTTTACACCCTTAATGCGAGTCTACCACCTGGCTTTGCTGTCCCTACTCGGACAGAGTGGCAGCCGCTGTTCCATAGTTTCCGGGATTTCCCCTAGTTTCACCCCCCATCAATTTCTAATATCAACCAATTTCAAGCCAGCTATGGTCAAGGGACTTAAATTATGGCCATAGCTGACCACTAGCCAAAACCACGATTAGTGCTGGTAAGGCAGTAATCGCCCGAAAAGTCGGGGAAATCATCTTTACCTTCAGGCATGTTACACTCGTCATTAACTGCATGGCACGAAAGTCTATCAAGGTACAATATGAAATTGTACAAAAAAAAAGGTGTGCCGTGGATTTTCGCCCTTTCGGGCTCCGATGGGGGTAACACTCTCTATTACCCCCAACACTTTCCGCTATCTACTGTGGCACATGCCACCACAGCGGTAGCACACTAATAGCTAAATTAAAACTTTATATAAAACATTAAAATGTGAAATTTTCATTAACTCTTTTATCCATCATCATTTAAATCATTCATCACTTTCTACAATTAGATTCCTTAAAATTTTCAAATTTATTATTTACATTTATTTTACATTACCTTTCAGTTATTATTACTTTTTAAATTATAGTTTCTATTGAGTATAATTATTTCAAATTATTTTCATTATTGAATCAAAACCTTTTCACATCTGCAAACATTTTACTTGGTATTATAAATTTTATACTTACAGTACATAATTCACCTAGTGACATAAACACAAAATACACACACCATACACACCAACATCTCCACGTAACCTCTGAAACATTTAATCACAGTGTTATTTCATATCAAACAATTTAACATTTATTTATTAATTAATCATGATCAAATTCAGATCTCATAAAATAATTTAAACTCATTAGAAAAATTCAATTACATAACATTTAAATCAATCAAAATATTTAAACATCTCACATTATTTTAAGTAAATTAATTATTAAAACACAACATTTTTAATTACTTTCACCAATTACAATAATTACAATTCACTTATTTTTTCTTCAAAATTATTGTTGTTATTTATTTAGACTGCAAAATATTATTATTTTCATCACAAAATTTTTTCCTACATAAACACATTGTTTACATACCATCCTACAATACATACAATTAAATTTCACTAAACATTTATTTACAATTCTTCATCATTAATTATTCAGTTATATCACACTTCATTGTCCAAGGTTGCGAGGTCTGAACCATAAAACAAAATATTTAAAATTGTCCATTTATTTACTGTTTATCCTCCATCGTCAAAAATTAGTCTGGGTTTCAAATAACAGTTTTCAATTATATTCACACACATATGGCTATCTTGTGTGTCATAACCATAAAATTTTAGTTCATTCATTTTACCATAATAATCATATACCAAGTCAACATTGTTTATTTCTGTCCAGTCTCCATTAGTACTTATATTCGATATCAGGTCAGTTAATTTTTCATCATAAATTAAATTATTATTGTTTAAACACACTTCTAACATTTCTTTCAACTCATCATAATCTCGCTTTAATTCATATAATTCTATCTCTCTACCAATACACAACTCTCTATCTAAATTTCTCTCATCACAACACCATCTCTCACTTTCAACACCATTCCACAAAGAGGGTACAAACTTATACAAAAATGGGAAACAACTCAAATCTTCCAATAACACGGGACTCTTGCCCTTCAAAAACAACACTTGTGAACACCCTGGTTCATCATGAATATTGGGAAAATTTACCCTCTGCCACCATTCTACCTCTATACTATCTTTCCACTTTCTCTCTGACTCATAAACACACATTAACATTCCATTATTACATTCTACAACTTCCTCAGTACTCTCACTATTTATTTTCAACGTATCACTCTCTGATACTACCTTTTCAAATACATTACCATTCTCAATATTATTTTTATTATTTTCGACATCATCATTATCATTTGTTAACTTATTCTCTAGTACCACATTTTTATACGTATCATTATAATTTTCATTTGTATTACTCTTGTTTGTATTCATCACATCCACTCCCATTCTCTCAATACTCTGTTCTAATTTATTCAAACTATTTTTAAACATTTCATGGGTATTTTCACAACGTCTATTAATCTCTTGAATATTATTTTTTAATTCATCATTCTGTTTTTTCAATTCATCAAATTTGTTATTCTGTACTTCTAATTTACAGTTAAAGTCACTTTTCATTTCCTTCAGTGTTATATCGTTACTGTCAAAACGACAATTGATTACATTAAATTGTTGTTGTAAAAAACTCATTATATCGTTATAAGACTTACTACATTTTGTTGAGGTCGGGGTCAATTGCACGCCCGAGTCTTCAGTTACATTGCTTTGATCTGTTAAATTTAACTCTACTTTACCTTGGCTCGCACTTGGAGTTGAATGTATCTCAAAATTGCTCATGTTTGACTCATCAAAATTTTCGACACTAGTCGTTTCATTTATATTGCTTTCGTTACCTGCCATTTTAAATTGTAAATTTACTGATTTTCTTAATTTACATATACTGCTCTTAGACTTACGTACCTTACATAATTGTTACGTACCGTTATTTAACCTTCAAACCATACTTGCATCTTATTTGTAGGTGTGGTTTTTATTTTAAATTTTTAATTTATAAAAACCGTCCCTTTCAGCTGCTCCAACTGTGAAGTTATTTATCTATTACAAATACAAATACATAATTTATTTATTTCCACCTACCTTATATAATTGTTTTTTCTCGGGCCAAGATCCGATCACACGAACGTAGGATGCAAGCATGGTTTACGGGTTAAACAAATCACTTACGTAACTCATTTTGAAGAGAATTAAAATTTTTTAATTATGTAATTATTTCAGTTTTGTATTATTATTCTTTTCCAATAAAAAAAATATTATCAAAATAAATTAAAATTTTCTTACATTTTTTGGTAAAACATCTTATATTGACCGAGTTAAAATCTACATCTTATATCTATGAAGGCCGCCCAGCCTGCTCTCTCTCTCTCTCATTCATACTCATTGGAAAACCCTCTTTAAATAGAAATACGCCCCATTATTAATGAAATTAATACATATACCCCTTGCCGGCACGAGGCGTCCTCTCAACCTCGATTTACTTCATTTATAAGTTCGTAGATGTCCAAAAAACAGATGACGATGTCCTTTCGCCGAAAACTAACAACACTGTCACATTGCTGCTAATTGAAACTCACTTTTTTACTTGAAACTCATAAATTTTGAAGAGCCCCTTGGGGCAGATACCTGGTCAGGCACTGTCTGTAAGAGAACTGGGGAGAGCGTCTCTAAGCTCACTCTCAACTAGATTGTGGTCTCACAAGGCGGGAAGCAATGCCTTCTATTTCATCGTCACTGCTGTGTCACATCCAACACATGCGGTTTTTTTGTGTGTTTGACGTGGATGACATTTGGTAAGCACTGGTTGACGTCACAGTTATGGGCTGTACTTAGTTTCATTTCCACCAGCATGGACCACGAGGCGAACAGAAATTCCTCTCTAAGCCATTTTGCGTCCAACAATTCCGCGTCGGTCTGCGCACATGCTGGGGTGGTGCGTTTGGGCGCAGGTGTCACACAAACGTAAAGTTCTTAGAATCGACGTCTTGCACATTCTTTGGCAAACATTTCACAATTGTTACTGCGTACCGTTTCTTTGTTTGTACAATGCTTTGATTCAAACACGTGGCCATATACACAGATGGAAATTAAATTTCAAATATTTTATAATAAATCCCCAAAAATTAATAAAATAAAAAATCCCTCAAAATTCGTCCCGTTACAAGAGTCTTGGTGAACGCTCTTCCCAGTTCATCACCGACTCTAGCCTCCGCAGGCTGCCCACCAAACAGGGCTCAACAATAACATTTTAACATCAAATAACAGTGAGTGCAGTTTTGTCAAAATTTGATAGTGAGAACAGTTTCACGGAAAAAATTAACTAATAAATTGTTCTTTCGGACAAAGTAGCGGAGTTTGGGGGTGATGGGCCATGAAGACGGGGAGACGCCAAATTGCCGGCAGGGGTAGATGATCAATTTCAATTAAATGGGGTCTTTCTAAACAGCAGGGTAATTATAATATAGTGTGAATGTTGAGTGCGAGCAGACTGGGCTGTCTGTTATAATTAAGGTAAGATGTTTCAGTATAATATTGTAATTGTAACGGTTACTTAATCATGTTGTAAATCCCAGAAAAAAAAGTGTTATGCATATATATTTTTTTATTTTTAATTCTGAAGAAATAATCGTTTGAGATAAGAGGCAAGAAATAGTCTGATATGAAGTTTAAAAAGTTTAAAGAATAAAATAAAGTTCTAATTACTTCTCTTCACAAAATGCGAGTTGCGTCAGTTATTGAAATAACCTTAAATCACTTGCATCTAGACGTTCGTGTGACATAACCGTGAGAGAAGATTTTTCAAGGTAAGTGTAATAATAAATAATGTCATTTATTTATTTGTATTTATAATTAAATATATTATCACAGTATATACATATATATATATATATATATATATATATATATATATTGCAACAGAACACAGGATGATAAGATATGCTGTTTATATCAGAGTACATGAATGATGAGCATTTGCTTGTTTAAATTTGTTTTGTTTAATATTTTGTCTTTTAGTCATAAGTTTTGTATTTAAAAATTGATAAGCATATAGGTTACACCAAACTCTTCATAAAAAGATGTACTATATTGTCTTGTATTTTTTGTATGAATTGGTGCGCGTGTGCGGGTGTTATAATCTGCGATCGCTATAGCGGCAGTTGTAGTTAACCGATTTACATGAAAATTTGACAAGGAATTATTTAAGTAAATAGCTTCGATTTGTGTATACTCTGAGGTTTGTAACTATTTTAGAAATATGGTTTTTTAAGTAAAGCAAAACTCAAGTGTAACTCTTATCAATGATGGGTAATAAAAATTGTAGATAATTTCCATGCAGGACTGTGCAAAATTATACAAAGTTTTTCATGAAATTTGTGTATCTGGTCGTTCCATCAATCATGTGACTTGGGCTTGGCCTATCAAATTACACCAAATTCAGTGAGATTCATACGTTGCAGAGCTAGGATGGACACAGTCTGTCTGTCGATGTTGCTAGGGGAAGTTGTGCCTGTGTAAGAGAGTTGTTCTCTTACAAACGTATAAATATCTTATATAAAATAAACCATAAACCTTAAAATTCTTAATGAAGTTTTGCGATAAGAACCGAGAGGGTAAATAATTAGATAAAATTTAAAATATATTACAGTGCTGTTTTGTGTAAGTTAAGATATCCGCTTAGGGAACTTAAAGACACTACAAGATATCATGGAAGCAGTCAAACATAACTACGAGACTCTGTGAAATATCACCGCTGGAGCCGCTTGCTGTACAAGTTAACGACGAGACGAAGAGGACACCAGGAAGGAGTGAAGCTGTAAAGAGGACGACGAGACGGGACAAGAGGAGGACGTTGCAGCAAACAAGTAAAATCGATTTATATTAATCGAACAATACAAACAATTTAATATACTATCAATACATGACAATTTAAAATACATTATACATCTTTATAAACAATATTTGTATATAATAAATAATTTTTCATCTCCTCCATAATAGACTTGTATCGATTTACACACTCACAATATCCTTATTAGAATAATAAAGTTTGATCTGTTGCATAAGGATATTTGGCGCTTGCCAACGTTGGGCTCGATTTTTGAATTAATTTTAAAAAAGAAATATTTATTTGAGTGTATAGAGACTAAATTCATTGAACTAAATATCACTATAATATTGACGACTCGGAACACTAAGTTTTTTATAAGTAAAAACGTAAAGTTTTACCTTACAGCCTAAACCGGCTTTCACCTATAGAAGGCTTCATCAGAGGCTGTCGTTAGTAGCGCTGTTCGTCTTGTTGTTGGTGACGAGATAGTTTTCGAAAGATCGAAGCTGTATGTGTGTGGTGAGATGTGTTCGAATAATGCGTGCGATTTGAATTGTGTCTGTTCGTTTAGGATGTCGTTTTTATTTGTTTTTGTGTGTTTGTATATTTCTAATTGTTCTAGAGTGTCTAGTTTTCGGCCTTTTGTGTGTACGTGTAGTATGTTCATGTTATTGTCGATGTTTTTATATGTGTGGTTTGCTTCAATGAGGTGGTTTGCGAAGGTAGATTCTGTAGTGGTGTGGAGTGTAAGCAAACCTCATTGAAGCAAACCACACATATAAAAACATCGACAATAACATGAACATACTACACGTACACACAAAAGGCCGAAAACTAGACACTCTAGAACAATTAGAAATATTCAAACACACAAAAACAAATAAAAACGACATCCTAAACGAACAGACACAATTCAAATCGCACGCATTATTCGAACACATCTCACCACACACACACAGCTTCGATCTTTCGAAAAACTATCTCGTCACCAACAACAAGACGAACAGCGCTACTAACGACAGCCTCTGATGAAGCCTTCTATAGGTGAAAGCCGGTTTAGGCTGTAAGTAAAACTTTACGTTTTTACTTATAAAAAACTTAGTGTTCCGAGTCGTCAATATTATAGTGATATTTAGTTAAGTAACGGACACGTCATGGACAATGAAATCCAAGAATTCATTGAACTATTTATATATGCTGTTCTGTGTTATCAGGGAGTGTAGATAAAAGTTTGAATACTCTCTCTTATTAGGTATTTGAACAATAGAGTAATTATCTATATGGAGGTTGAATTATTATTGGTATTTATGTTAGATTAAGCTTGTTTACATTTGATTGAGAGACTGGACTATAATAATAAATAACATAAACGGACGTTATTAGTAATAATACGTATAAAAAAATATTGCCGTAACTATAAATAAAACTATAATATTTTATAAATTTAAAAATAAATAAATCAATATGGCCGAATCACTAGAATTACAGAATATGTTAGCGGCAATAATGGCCAATATATAAAAGCTATCGGAGGAAAATAAAGCAAATATGCAAAAACTCTCAGAAGAAGCAGCAAAACAAAATAAATCACTTCATGATGAGAATCAATTTATAAGAAAAACATATCCGATCCCATTACATTATCAGCAACAGGGGAAGGCGAAATAAATAAGATGTTAGAAAGTAATATTATTGAACGGGCAGATAGTAATTTTTTAAACCTGATGGTGGTCGTTAAGAAAAAAATAACGATATACGCATCTGCTTAGATATGCGAAATCTTAATAATATAACACAAAAATATTACGATTGTGCTCCCAACGGAGAAAATTTGTTTGTAAAATGTCAAGGAGTAAAATACATGTCGCGTCTTGACCTAAAAAGTGGGTTTTGGCAGATTCCTTTAGCCAAAGAATGTCGGAAATTCACAGCCTTTTTATATAAAAATAAATGTTACCAGTTTAAGGTAGCACCTTTTGGTTTGGTTACCAGCCTTGCTGCTATGGTTAAGTGTCTTGAATTGGCATTAGGGCCTGAGGTCAACGATTTTGTGAGTGTGTTTGTTGACGACATACTTATTATATCGAAGTCGTTCGAGGAACATATGCAGCACCTGGATATCGTTTTCCGCAAGTTACGGGATGCGAGCCTTGCGCTCAACTTAGAAAAATGCGAATTTGGAAAGTCACAAATAAAGTTCCTCGGGCATATTATTTCTGCAGATGGTGTTAGTACTGACCCGGAGAAAATTCAGGCCATTACGGAATTTCCAAATCCAACGAAAGCGAAAGATATCAGAGCATTCCTTGGATTGACTGAATATTTTCGCCGTTTCACACCGGAATATTCAAAAACCATAGAACCGCTGCTGGAATTGTTAAGGAAGAACACCAAATGGAGATGGGAAGAGCGACATGAGGCAGCTTTCAATGCTACAAAAGATTTATTTATTTTTTATTGAAAAATAATCGATTTATTACTTATTATTTTAAAAAATAATTAAATTTGAAAAGTGAAAAATATGAATTTAGCATATTTTTGTTCGTAAGCAGCTACAATAAAAGTATATTATACATTATACATGTATTACACACGTCTTAATACCCAAATATCAAAATATAAAACACATATAAAAACAATTATTAAACTGTTTAAATTGCTGGGGTGTATTATATGAATAATTAATCATAGACAATCATATACAAACGTATTACTGTATTTATTAAATAAAAATTGAAAGGTTAAATGTTAATAGCTCAGTAAAAATAATATATATTACAGTGCTGTTTCGTGTAAGTTAAGATATCCGCTTAGGGAACTTAAAGACACTACAAGATATCGTGGAAGCAGTCAAACATAACTACGAGACTCTGTGAAATATCGCCGCTGGAGCCGCTTGCTGTACAAGTTAACGACGAGACGAAGAGGACACCAGGAAGGAGTGAAGCTGTAGAAGAGGACAACGAGACGAGAGGAGGATGTTGCAGCAAACAAGTAAAATCGATTTATATTAATCAAACAATACAAACAATTTAATATACTATCCATACATGACAATTTAAAATACATTATACATCTTTATAAACAATATTTGTATATAATAAATAATTTTTCATCTCCTCCATAATAGACTTGTATCGATTTTTACACACTCACAATATCCTTAATAGAATAATAAAGTTTGATCTGTTGCAATATATACATATATATGTTGTAACGAGGGATGTACGGCTGTATAATGTGTACAACACATTGTATTACAATTTATACATTGTAAATATATTTACATACTTTGCATACATATTGTATGTAAATGCGCACGCCTTACTTTTCTTGCAGTCGTACATGAATAAAAAATTTTTTAAAGTAATTATTTGGCAAAGAAATTATTTTTTACTTTTTAGTGAGACTTTTTTGTTTGATTTTTGTTTTTTTACTTTTTATTTTTTTTTTCTCTTTAAGAAAAGCAAGTTTTTAAAAATTGTTTTTTATTTTCTACTTTTTAGTCATACTTTAATTATGACTAAAAACCCCCGCATAGCCGTTTTGCAGATTTTTCAATTTTCACCCCTGCACCCTTAATTTCCACCCTTAATGTACCCTACGGGAGGATATTTGCAAAATTACTGTGGAATATTGTATTGTCATCCGACCTTAGTAACTGTGCAAAATTTCATCAATAGGTTATGTCAGGGAGTGTGTTAAATGAAGGATCCAAGATTCCAACACAAACAAGATTGTGAGTTAAAGAAAAGCAAGTAAAAATAGCCAATTTAGCATCCAGCTGTATCAATGAGTGTATGTTATCGCACTGTAATCAGAAGATCCCCATATCATTTTGTCATTACAATAGAGGCAGAAAATAAATGATACAAGACGAACACTTCAGGTCAAGAGCATCACAGGAATTTGAATGATGGGAAAGAGACAGAAGACCAAAGTGTTATAAATGTGAGAAACGTTGCCATCTACAAGCAGGTTGTTGCGATATATAATTACCTTAATATCCACTTTAGCGATACAAAGTTTCGTCAATGATGACTCGTTTCGGGACTAAGTCCCATCCTCAGATACACTTAATTAATAAACTAAAACATTAAAATCGCGACCATGATACTGGTCAAGTCAAAAATAAAATAAAATAAGTTACAAATCGCATGTAATAAGTTTTACTAACCACGGCCGGAGCTCCCGCATGCGTTCACCCACAACCGCGATCGTCACGCGACTGGTCAAAGATTAAGACAAACTGATTGCAGTGTTGAACAGGTAATTTGACACAAAATTTATCTGGTCGTTTAATAAACTGTTTTTGGTGTTACTATCTTTTAAAGCTTTATAAATTTCAAATTCCTCCAGACTATCCATCCGTCTACCCTTTTTACAAAAATGCAACGCTGTTAAATTTTCTTTGAAGCTCGTATATTTATATCCGCTTGATATTAAATGTTGTGCAAAGTTGGACTTAGTATTACTTGGCTTAGGAATATGTTCTAAAAATCTTTTATAAAAACATCTGCCAGATTGACCGATATAGAACGCATCACAATCATCACATTTTATTTTATATACACCACATTTCTTTTTTAATGGTAATTTGTTTTTGTTTTTGAAATAATTTCCTAAATTATTATTTGTTTTAAATGATAAAATATAGTTATTATCTTTGAGAACGGGTCTTAAAATATTTGGCATAATACCTGTGAAATTAGCCGAAAGATATTTATTATTTTTGTTACTTGCTTTTATATAGTTTGAATTTTTATTTTCTAAACGTTTCCTATGCCTATTTATTATTTTGTCAACTATTGTAGATTTATACCCGTTATTTATTGCTATTTGTTTGATAGTGCTAACCTCATTTAAGTAGTCCTCCTTTTCGAGGGGAACATTTAAAAGTCTGTTGACAAGACTGTTAAACACTGCCATTTTTTGTGTAACGGGATGATGTGAATCATAGTGTATTACTGTGTCAGTGTACTAGTGTGTTTTCTAAAGATTTTGTATTTTAAATTATTCCCGTTATGTAATACAGTGAGGTCTAAAAAATTGGTACGTTTGTTGTTTTCGATCTCCATAGTAAATTTTAATTTGTTATGAATTTTGTTTAGGTAATTTTTAAATAATTCTATTTGTCAGGCATTCCCGTTAAAAATAATAAAGGTATCATCTACATATCTGGAGTAATGGATGATTTTATTGGCGAAATAATTATCTTTTAAAATTTTAAGAGCTCCGGCCGTGGTTAGTAAAACTTATTACATGCGATTTGTAACTTATTTTATTTTATTTTTGACTTGACCAGTATCATGGTCGCGATTTTAATGTTTTAGTTTATTAATTAAGTGTATCTGAGGATGGGACTTAGTCCCGAAACGCGTCATCATTGACGAAACTTTGTATCGCTAAAGTGGATATTAAGGTAATTATATATCATATAATAAGTGATACGGTACGCAAAAAAAAAAATAAGTAATTGAGGTTGTTGGGAGATTAAAATACATAGAGAAGGGTGTGATTGCACCGATTGACAGACTAAAGATCCAGAACAGCACACAGTCTCCACTCTTCATAATTTAGTGAAACTTGATTGTCAATGGATTTGTTGAAGGTAAACCACTGAACTTGCAAGTGACGTGGGTGCTACAGTGTCTACTGTGCACCCTGATATAGTCAGCCACCTCCAGCTTAAATTGAGCTCCTTTATCATTCAAACTGCAACTGGGAGCCTTGTCAAAGTGTTAGGGAAGGCTGATGTATGATTGTGCCTGGGTCTTCTCGAAGTTTAGCCACCAAGTGCTTATTGCAGACATTGTCAAAAGAGTGATTCTTGGCACACACATTATGAATGGCTATGGGTTTGTTTTGGACTTAAGTGAGGGTTGGCCAAGGGAAGGTAAGTTTAGTGTTGCTCAAAGGGAAAGGACAGTCAACCATGCAGTCAAACAAGTAATGGTGGCAGTAGAAGGAATTGACAGACGCAGAGAAGAGGAACTCTTTTAGTGTTTCTAGTGGGACAAGAACAGAACAACAAAATGGTAAATTGTGTATTAACAGAATATGATTGGTAAACCAACTGTGGTCATCATGGAAGGCTAGTACTTTTTTCTGAGTTAAGGGAAGTGCCTGTAAGAGAAGTTCCTGAGGAAAGAGAATTGGCTACATGTAAAGTAAGATGTTGCAGTGGGAATAAAAGATGTACTGAATGTACAGTGGATGGAAGATCTCGGAAACAGGAAGACAGTTGTTATGGAATCGGAAAAGGTTGCTGAGAGGATATTACATACATATGAGGTTCAAAGCAACTGGGAATGCAAAATAGAATTGAAGAAGAGGTGTCTGTAAGTGATGGGGAAAATATTCTGGAAGTAGAAAAAGGACATTTTTTTAGAGTTGACCTAAAGATTGACAATACAAGAAAATTTACCAGTTCGAGATGATCAGACCTAAGGAGAGAATAGTGTTACGCTGATGAGATAAAGCTCATGTGTGGCTACGTCATGCTTTGAATGTGCTGTGTGAGTGGCAGAATTATGCAATGCTTTAAACATTCTTAGACATGCCGTTCAGATAATGGTCACTTATTCTGCTGTCATCCACATCATTTGTGTCGCATACTACACCACCGTCAGGGTATAAGTAAAGGGATTCAGAAGTGGAGTTACTTTAGTTTTGGAAACTGCAGTATTGGTGTGCATTATTGAAGTTTTTGTTACTATGACTTGTGAATTAGTGCATACAAATACCTGTAATTAGTGACTTGTAATATTTAGTGCGATACTATCAGGTGACATTTATTATTTGTTACATTAGTTTGTGTTGGACAATTGTGAACTTGAACAAACATGATGATTGGTGTGACTATCACAACAGTATGAATGAATTGTATATTTTCCCCTTATTTCTAGGAGAAGAAAAACTTAGGACTAAATGAAAATTAAAAGTGAAAACTATTAAACAAATGAAGAACACAATACAACATAGCATAAATTTGTGACCATGTTCTCTGTTTTTATATATTGTCTGATAATATAATTTTTTTTCTAGGTTTTCTACTAAGCACACACTTGAGACACATTTCAAGATACACACAGGTGAACGAAATTATGTTTGTGATATTTGTGGGAAAAGTTTCATTGCAAAAGGAAGCCTTGATTACCATATACTCACACATAATGATACAAAGCCACATTCTTGTCCTGTATGTGGTAAAGGGTAAGTTAAATGTACACTTTGTTACATTGTTCGGCTCAACGTTTCTGTCAGTAAACAATGAAAAGATTGTAAAAAGTATATAAGCGATGGCTTGTGTATGTTTGTTGGTTTTTAGTTGATAGGGATTTTCTGTTTCATTGTTGTGAGTATAATTTGTTTTGCGAACATTTCCAATATTTAGTGTTTTAAAACTTGTATCATGTTTTGTATTGATTTTTAATTGTTCAGGAATTAATTTGATTTGTAATTTATATTTGCTGATGAAGCCTTCTAAAGGTGAAAGCCGGTTTAGGCTGTAAGGTAAATCTTTACGATTTTACTTATAAAAAACTTAGTGTTCCGAGTCATCAAACATTAGTGATATTTAGTGACATGCTGTTAATGTCTGGGAATTTATGTTATGGAATGAATTGCTAAATTACATTTGTAAATGTTTGTTTTTGTGTTATGTATTTGTAAACGTTCAAAATAGCCCTTCCTAATCAATTTTTCATGTGAGCTACGTAAAATTTGTTGAAGTCTTTGTATTCAGTATTGTAAATTCCATTGTTTTATTATTATTATGATAGAGTGGCATTGTTATTGTGGAGTCATTTATTTTTTGTTTGTTTTGTATGCTTTTGAATATTTTTTAAACAGTATCGTTATTTTTGAATAGTTTGGTAGTTTTCTGTTATTTCATTTGCAGTTTAGGACGTATTTTGTAAATTTGTTTGAAAAATGCATGGAAAGCTGTCTAGCATGGTTGGTTCATTCTAGGTTTTCAGGTATAGTTAACGTATAGTCAGAGTGAAAGTTAGTTTTCTTATATTGCATATTGTAATTGACAGTGGTTTCCCACACCCAAAGCATTATGTGGGGAATAAAATAAGTGTAACAGTCTCACTTACATAACTGCAACAATCAAGTGAATACAGACTGCCACTTTTTGACAGGGCTGATTGTATACTTGTTGTTCTACTGAGATTATGTACATTTGATACCACATAAACATAATACAGTTTGATGTTACTTAATGTGGACTAAGAAAGGTGTCTTTATCCGAGTTAGTTCATCTGTCCAAAAATATTACCATGTTCAAAAACGTAAAGATGTGTTAACACAAATTAATATAATTAAATCTTAAATTTTGTGGTATTGTTAATACATTAATCCTGTTAACCATAGTAGATTTTTACCATAAAATAAAGAAAGCAGTAACAATAGACAGTAATAATAATAACTATAATAAAGTGAGATTACAAAAATTTGAATAATTTGAAGTAGTAACTTTTATTCATACTTTGCTCATATGTGTTATATGTGGTTGTTATAGTTTTAAGACTTCTCGGCTTTTGACAAAACACTCAACATTGCATACTGGAGTCAAACCACATCAGTGTGATGTTTGTGGTAAACAGTTCAGAGAAAGAGGAGCTCTCAAAGAGCATAATCGAATCCACACAGGGGCGATGCCATATTCTTGTGAATTCTGTGGTAAAATGTTTCGTTTCAAAGGAATATTAACAGTAAGTAGAATATTATGTGACATATAGGTTTGGATATGTATGTTGTTTGTGTATACCCAGAACTCACCAGGTGCAAAAAGCCTTTTATGGTGAATAAAAGGTTAAGTTGATATTGCCGTGAAAATTAAATTTTTTTTTTAAAGTTGTATAATTTCTGCATTCATCACTTATTTGCACTTATATGCCAAATAACATGCACTTACATCCAGCATATTGATTCCTACAAGTACTACAAGATACTTTCCACAACTTTGTCCACTACATTGGTGTTGTAGTTATTGTGCTTTACAATTCTCTTTATCTTTTTTATCTCCCTGTCTTTTGTTTCTGTCTCCTTTAAGCACTTTTGAGCTCTATAGCAAAATGAATTGATTGCCACCATTTTATATCTATAAGGGTGGTAAGATTCTTTTGGTGTAATTATATCAGAATATGATTCTTTCCTACAGTATATATATAATTGTAGTTTTTTTGTTTTTGTAATTTCTACGTTTAAATCTAAGTAATTTATTTTCTTACCTCCTATCTCTTCTTTAAACTGTAAGTTTTTATCGTTATTATTTACCTCATTTATAAACGCATGCACTTCTTCTATACTTCCTTCCCAATTCCCAATACATCGTCAACGTATCTAGTCCATAATTTTATATTTTCTTTGTACCTAGTGGATTCAGTAGTTGCTTTTCAAAATCGTTCGTGTATATTTACACAAGAATAGGTGATAATGAAGATCCCATGGGTAGTCTTTTTTCTGTATATAAAACTTGTTATTAAATCTACAATAGTTTTGAATTAGACATTCTTTAACTACTTTAACAAATTGTTTTTTATACTTGTATTCTCCCATATTATTATCGTTTATTAGCTTAATAACTTTATTCACTGTAATATTAGTGAACATATCTTTAACATCCAACGATATCAACTTTGTATTTTCATTTATTTTAATATTTCCTAGTTTTCTATCACTTTTACATTATTTTCTATGTTATATTTTGTCCCAAATTCATATTTCCCTTTCAATATTCTGCTGACTTCTTCTGATAATTTATAAACAGGTGCATTAATAAAAGAAACAATCGGTCTAATTGGTTTTCCTTCTTTATGTATTTTAACCTGACATTTAAAAGTTGTTGCTGTTGGATTACTTTCCATTAAATATTTTTTCTTTTTTTCTTCTATAAATGTTATTTGCTTCATCATTTGTTTTATCTTTGACTGGTACTTACTTGTATAATTATACCTTATTTATTCACTTATAAATGCTTCCATTTTCTTTGTGTATTCGTCTTTTTTCAGTTGCACCATTATTAACAGTGTTAATTGTGTTTGTGATTATAGCCACTAACAGCACTTTCTTAATTAAATTTAATAAATACCATGCATAGGTCATCTTGCCTGAAATAGTAATTTACATGGAAACTCTTTTATAAAACAAAGTAATAATTTGAGCCCAATGTATCAAGTACAAGATGGTATAGATTTTTTCAAAATTTTTAGAACAATATGCTGGTAACATTTTAAAAAATACAGCAGTTTGTCAGACCCCACATAATAATCAAGGTTAAGAGAGCTAGAAAAATATATTTTTTTTTATCAATAGGCCTGCATAAATATGGAAGAAAAGTGTAATGTAGGAGAGTTGACATTATCTGAGTGCCATCTTCAAAGCTGTGTAAAGAAAAAGGCAATTGAAAATATAGAGAAATTATCTGAACATGATTTAACTCTTTTGAAGTTAAGAACTGATGGTAAATCAAAAAGTTAAAACTATTTGCTTGCATCACGAAAGTGGTTTTTCTAAAAAAAAGTTTTCAGAAAGTATGTTGTGACCCACAAGAAAAGCATAAAACTTCTATTTAAAAATCCCTTCACATTGTTACTGTTGAACAGAGCAGGATTATTACATCCAAGTGATATTGAGTAAAACCTGGTCAAAAGCTGTGTTTCTCATGTAGGAGTAGCTTACTTAAAACTAAAGAAAATGAGAAAAGTAGTGATGAAGATTTTTTAGTTCAAGCTGACAAAAATGAATCTGGTAGTGTAGAACAGGTAATGTAGACAAAAATAATTGAAGGCTTCTGTTTATGTTGAGATGAATAAAAGTAATTGTTTGGTAAGTTCTGTTGTAATTTATTCAGGTCCTGTTTTACTTTGAACTAAATTTATCTGCTTATATAAAGCTAAATGAAATACTTCAGTTCTTACAATTGTTTGTACCGTAAGTAGGAGATAACTGGCCATTTCTTTACTATTGAGCTAAGTAACAAATAATAAAAAAAGATTGATTCATTAAGTTTACCAATATTTATAACATATATTTTAGGCCTATTGATAATGTATAATTATAATAATAACTCGACTTTTATTCCTCAGTTATCTAATATGTCAAACTAAAAACTGTAAAATATTCAGGAAACAAATGTATGTTTTTGAGAATTTGGGTAGAATTAATATATTAACAAGTGAAAATGCCATTATTTTTATTTCTTTAAATGATAGAGCATATGTTACAGGTCAATTTAAAAAAAAAAAAGTGATTATCCCTTTCCGTTTTGTAGATATCCCACTTAACATGAAACCCTGTTTTTCATTTTAAAAATTTCTAACTAATGGAAAACAGAATTTTTCTTGATAATATGGGTAATACCAGCACACAAAAATTATTTTTTTTATATTCCTTATGTTTTCAGTGACATGTGTAAATTTTCATCATGATTGATCCATAAATAAGAGGAAAATAATGTATTTACTGTTGGAAAGCATTTCGATTCTCGAAATCGGAGGCTCAAAATTGACAAATTTCTAAAACTTTGAAGGCTGCCAAATCTAAACCGATTGAGATAAAATAAAATAAAAATTGTGTGTAACTTATATCCATAAAATGAATAAATCTGCAAAGTTTCATCAAAATCTGAGATCATGGGTGTCATTTCCTTTTTATTTATTTATTTTTTTTTTGGTTGAACTGAGGTGGAATAACCCAGCTAAGGCATCCAGGGATTAACATAATCAGTGTTCATTTCTGCAACCAACTTCTTTATTTTCTCAGATATGTGACCATTAAAAGCATCAAGAATTAATTACTCTGTGCCCTAGTAAAACATCTGGTCAAATGTCCCCAAACAACTTTAAGCCAATATGCCATAAATTATTCCATTTTAGATCCATCCATTCCTTTTCCTGTACTCTAATAACAGTGTCAGCTGGTAACTGATACTTTATAAGCTTTCTTCTCTTCAAAATTATGTATGGTGGGAGTCATCTACCATTACAGTAATGTGTGGGTTTTCATTGCCTGTAGATCTAATAGCTATAACTGACTTTGCAACCTTCTTGTCCACAGTAACACTTGATGGCATATTAGAGATTGTAGAGGGCTTAACAACTAAGACAATGGTTCCAGTCTTGTGCTCGTTTAGTGATCGGTAGCGAATTTATCAGGGAAGGACATGCAAACACACACACACCTTTGCCTTTCAGGAAATCACATAATTGTGTGTTCTGCTGGTTGGAGGTTGTAGGTGGCATCAGACCTAATATAATGGTACCGGTCCCGCATCGTACAGCGATCAGTAGCCGATTTTTTAAGAAACATATGAGGCTGTGTATGGAGAGCTGTCATGCAGTCAGATGGAATGTGCATCAATTTCCCCTAAAGGGGAGTGGAGAAAATGGTTTTCAGTCATGCGGAAAATCTTTGTACAAATCCGGCCCAACTAATTCGGAAAGCTCCCCACTCAACGGAGTAGGGAGACGTCTAATGTCTCGGAGAAACTCAACAAATTTGTTGAACTCCCCAGTGATTAAGAGAGAGTTGGTGTAGTGTTTCCCAGAGAGTCTTTCACAGAATGTGGCAAAACAGATTCAGCTGTGTCCCTTGTCGCCATGTATTGACCTTGAACTCATTTTAACATGCGCATGTTGATTCACACTACAGACGTGGCAAGCCTGTGCAGATGGCGAATAATACAAAAGATGGTACACTTTTGCAGCCACAAACACAACATTTTTATGTGTTAGGTTGTGCATATAAGATGGGTACAGTTTTGGGAAGGTGATTTTAAGGAAAAATCATCGTCTTATATTCAGGCCATGTAGATATTCGATTTAATTGGGCAATAATAAAAGAAGAAATGAAGGAATTAAAGCCCCGATACTGCTTTTTTATTTACCTACTTACAGAAGATTCCCAAAACACCAAAAGCCCCAGGGTCACCACCACATTTTTATAGGAGGAAATGTGGAAACTGTATCACTTTCCCCATGAAAACAATTTAAAGCAAAACTTTTCCCTCACAGAAGACTCGCAAATTCGTTTAGACGAACTATTGGAATGCAGATTATAGGTTAGGTAGATGACGTAAAAATAATTTAACACATATTTATCATAGTTTACCAAAATTTATTAACTATCGATGTTACTACTGTCAATTCATTCATTAATATAAATTCTACAAATGATACTGAGTCAATATGTTATATAATACATTGTCCTGTATAAAGTAACCTATCTAAACAGTTACTGCCTGTGGTGCAGTCACCAAAACTACAAACTAAAAATATCATAACTTCAAACTACAGACTACAAATATCATAACTTCAGCTAAGACTAACCTATTCAGAAAGTGGTATCAAATCAAAAGTAAGTTTAAGAATAGTATCTTGAACATCATATTTAAGGTGAGCAGGTCGTGAAAAATTTCAAAAATAACAATTACAGTAAAACCTCTCTAGTCCGACCCCCAGCTAGTCCGACGCTCTGGTTGGTCCGACCGCGGCTCAGGCACCGACTTGTTGATGACTCACCAGCTTGTTTACATACTTGTCAGTTGTTTTGCTGCCTCAGTGAGCCGGCATCTAGTGTCTAGTGCGTGCTAATTACTCGTCCTGTGTGAATTGGTGTACGTAGTAATTGGTGACAGTTTTAGTGTTTACAAATATTTTTTTACACTTTTAACCCTAGAACGCTGACGTTCTACATCAAACCCTACATCAAAATGACGGGTACTTCAACTCTTATGCCTCTCCCCCACTTATACTTTCATACTAGAGGTGGGGGAGCATTGTATGTGCTAACGGGTGTTAGTAGGCTATTCAGCACTAACGAGAGTAGACGCTGCATTTCTTCTGACGTCACTACGAAGGTTACAAAACCAGGTATGCCCGTCAATTTGTCAGTCAGTAGCTATATACGTAAATATATATCCGCCTTTTTGACAGAGAGTAGTGATTACTGCTTACCCATCAAATTGTCGGTGAGTAGTAGATTTCACTTTTCCTATTGTTTTCTCTATTACATCAGCTGGGGTTATTATATTTCAGTTTTTCAGTTATCTTTCCTCTGTCCTATTTGTGAAGTTGCATTATCTTTTCAGGGAAAATGAACAGAGAGATTGTTCATGAAAAAGATTATTTGAAAGTACTAGCAGAACTGAGTGAAGAGGAACAAGATGACAATGACTTCACGGGTGAAATTCACGATGACGATTCTGCCGAAAGTGACTGTGAATTACTCGCACCTTCCAACCTACTTGATGAAGACTTTATGACAGGAGATACCATTGCAGAAGCGATTATGGTTTTACATGGAATAGACCAAGGCACTCCCCATGAAATTCCTGAAATAGTTGTTCATGAACCTAGACCGCTGACCGTTATAGACCCTTCCTCTGATATGGAAGCTCCTTGCTTACCATCTACTTTTACCAATGACAGCACCCTTGAACACCGGGGAGACAGCAGTAAGGGAAAGAAAAGGAAGAAAAGAATTCAGAAAACCCCAGGTACATCTCAGTGTATGATGAAGAGAACTACCATGGATTGTGACTTTATAATTTCTTCTGAAAAGCCAATCTTATTTGGAAAAAGTGGATATAAATGGAACTCTTAAGCCGATCTCTTTACAAAATAAAACTGCTGCTAGAAATGTGGTTCACGTGCGACCTGGTCCAACACCAGAAACCAAATACACTTATTGTCCTCTAGAATGTTTTTCTTTATTTTTGTGGGACGATGTAATAGATAAAATTGTGCTTCATACAAATACTGCCATTGAAAAATCAAGAGAAAAATACACAAGACAAAATTGGGGGAGCTTGAAAAATACTTCAAGAGAAGAAATAAAAGCACTCTTTGGTTTTCTTGTTTTATCTGCTGCTTTTAAAGACAGTCATCTTCATTCTAGTGCTTTGTTTGACTGTAAAATCTCAGGGAACTCTTACCGTGCAACAATGTCCCATTCCGGTTTGATTTTCTTTTAGCATGTCTTAGATTTGATGACAAGGAGACAAGAAAAGAGCGAGTAAAAATCACAAAGCTGGCACCAATTTTAGACATTTGGAACATCTTTGTAGACAATTGTAAAAAATACTATAAACCTGGCTCTTATGTAACAATAGATGAACAATTGGTAGCATTTAGGGGACGGTGTGGGTTCAAAATGTACATCCCTTCTAAACCTAACAAGTATAGCATTAAGATAATAATGCTGTTCGACAGTAGCACCTCTTATATGGTGGATGCAGAAGTATACACAGGAAAAGGCTCTGTTCCTGCTGATACCCCAGCTGCTGATTACTAAGTTGACAAATTGACTGCACGCATCCTAGGCACACAGCGCAACGTGACAATGGACAATTGGTTCACAAATATTCCCTTGGTAAACAGACTTTTTGAGGAAAGAAAACTTACTGTTGTGGGAACCATTAGAAAAAATAAAAGGGAGCTTCCAAAAGAATTTATAGATTTAAAGTTTAGCGGTCGGAAAGAGAAAAGTTCTATATTCCATTATGATAAGAATTGTACCATTTTGTCTTACATGCAAAAGAAAAACAAAGTTGTAACTTTGGCTTCTTCTATGCATTTGGAAGGAACGGTAAATGAAGAGACAAATTTACCAGAAATAATATCAACATATAATTCAACCAAAGGTGGAGTTGATACCACCGATCAGCTATATAAAGCCATGAGCTGCAGCAGGAAAACCAAAAGATGGCCTCTTTGCTTCTTTTTTAATATGATAAATCTGGCATTAGTCAATCCCTATGTGATATATGTTACCAACTATTACAGATAGTTTGCCACAACAAAAAAGCCGCTGTCACGTTAAAGTTTCGCTCTCGAACTTCACACACAGTTGGTGAACAATTGGCAAAGAACTCGATTAGCGATACCGACACTGCCCTCAGAGTTGAGGGAAATCATAAAAAATGTCCTACAAGAATCCTCAACAAAACCGTCTCAGCAAAAATCGTCATCTGCCGAAGAAAAGACAGAACGCAGGACATGCCGCTTTTGCCACTACTCAAAGAAACGGATGACTGCAATTTCCTGTGAAAAATGCAATGCTCCGATTTGTGGAGAACACCAAAAGAAGTTTTGTTTAGACTGCTAAAGAATATTACTATAGACAGCTGTTTTTATAATTTTTTTTGAAGTTTCAAATTCGACTGTTCTATTGCATTCGTTTTAGATTCATACAAATAAATAATAGTTAGTAAGAACACTTTTAGTACATTTTCTTATTGATTTCAAAGCAGAAATGCAAATGTAATAATCTCTTTAGTTCAATTTTCTTCAATTTAAATAGACAAGAGGTCTGTAATGTTTGTAACACTCTGTTTTGTAAAAATCACAAAGTGTATGTTTTGAAAAAATTGATATTATATTTTTTAATGAAAATTGTATAGAAATGCATTTGTTTTTTAAAAATCCTTTTCCTACCTTACTTTTTTATTCTTTTATTATTATCCTATTATAATGTCTATCAAAAGAGATAAAATACCTTTGTCCGTCAAATTGACGGTGGGTATCAACAAGTGCTGATTTGGGAAGGGTACTGTTCTAGGGTTAATACTGTGTGTGCATACTGTTGTAGTTTTTGCATTATGTCATGAGCAAAACGTAAACAGCAGAAATGATTATTTGGGTTTGAATGACGAATACATTCGCATTCTCTGTAATTCACAGATGTCCTGAGTTGTATGTAGGGGATTATGTAACTCGTCTAGACTAACTGACGCCAGACACAAACACAGACTGATGTTTCATAATAAAATTGTAAGCATGTGGGTTAAAAGAGGTTCCCCAAAGCGTGAACACTGGTTGAGTTAACATTTCTTTCAATTGTTAAAAATTATTTACTTCCCTGATCTGTCCCGTTACACATTTATTGTACATAACCAATCATATAGCCTGGTAGCCTACTGTATAAGTTTTATTTTATTTTAGACTCTCATTTAATGAAATAATTAACATTTTGTATTCTTCTGATAATCCGACCTTTTTTGCGTTCCGACCATACCCCCAGTCCCACAGGTGACAGATTAGCGAGGTTCTACTGTAGTTAATAACATTGTCTTAACAAAATCGATACAAATATTATATCCAATTATAACATAAAATCAGTGTAAATCAGCACTTTTTCGTTATATTTTCTCTCTCCCCCCTCCCTCTCCCCCTTATCTCTTAAGACCCTCTATTTCTCTTTCATAAACCGTCTGACCCTCTCGACTATTGTTTATTATATCATCTCCTTATAATTTCCCTTGTTGGTTACTTATCTGTCTTTCGTTTTCCAGTTCGCTCGTGAGGACCACGTGGCCAAATTTATTTTGTACTTATCACATAGCCGATTTGCCGTACTTTTTAACGTGCGCACACTGTTTAACTATAAACTCATTAACAATTTATTTGTTCGTAATTACATTGTTATTATGTTGTCATCTGAGGCACTGCTATTTTTACCTCGCTACATTTCACAATGAGCACGCCCTCCTTGAGTCACTGCCGCGGCCGTCTGTACTACTTGGCATGAAAAATGTGAAAATGTGACTGCTTTGTATATGAGACGCGGTCTGCTCTCTCCGATGTTTTTTCTGCGACTATCTGACACTAACGTTGAAGCGTCCTACCCCCGCCTCTCTCTGGTTAGCATTCCCATGCTAACCAGTTAATCTGCTCTCCTGGTGATGTTTAATCGACCAGTTGGCTGATGCAACGCTCCAGGAATGTGTAGTATTCGTTATCAGTAACGTATAGTGGCTGGGAAATTGCGCTGCGACAATGCTTCTCATACCAAAAATCATGTACAACAAATTCTATTCTCTTGCTTTCTGATGTATCTCGCATTCGAAAATACATTTTTGCATTACATTGAAAATATTAAAGGAAATGTACCATTACAGCCAATATGGTAATTAAAACTGTATGATCTAATATATTAGAAAAATCGATGTAAATGCATAAGCACCATTATATAAATAATATGAGCTTATAAGAAAGTGTATAAATAATGCTTTAAACCAGAAGCATGGATAAAAAATTTGTAAATGAAATACAGAATTTACTGTACTGTCCAAAAAACATGATTCAGTGTAAATAAGCATATGAAGAAAAGTCTTCACCAAATTTAAACTTGAATTGGCATCATTTTGTTAGAGTCAACTACAGCGAATGAAGACTCAGATAAAATAGTTTATTAATTTTAGAGAAATATCAAGTAACATCAAGTAAAAAAATAATAACAAGTACTTGCTATTATAAGTATATTGTTGGTATCAACATATCCAAAGGTTCCACAAAACAAATATAAGGAAGTAAATATTATAAATGAAGATATAGTTACTAAAAAGAAGTAAATAAAGTAACAGTAATAAGAAGACAAAGGTTTATAGACTACAAATATCATAACTTCAGCTAAGACTAACCTATTCAGAAAGTGGAATCAAATCAAAAGTAAGTTTAAGAATAGTATCATGAACATCATATTTAAGGTGACCAGGTCGTGAAAGATTTCAAAAAATTTTGTTTTTAGTTTTAGCATTAAAATATTCTCCTTGTCTTCCTGTTTAAAATTATATATATACCAAACATATTTTTATGTTTATTTCATGTGATGTCACCCATGCGGCGAAGTCATTGACCTCCTTCAAACAAACATTTCAGTATTTTATAATAATATTATTAGCTGTAAAATAAGGATTCTGTAAGCAAATAAAAGTGTTCTTGAAAGAAGTAAGGAGAACAGAGTAAAGAAAAGGCAGCTAAAAAGGAAGAGAGATGAAGTGTATAGAAGTATGAAGAAGAAGTGTATAGTGCAGGTATATTTTCAAAAAACATTACAAAACTTTAAACGAGATTTTCTGTAAGTCCATATTTTTTCATATTTAGGTACATATAACTTTGGATTGGAATGTGGTAGGGACTTGCATTCATTTTATTGTATTTGCCTAATAACACTTCTTACACTGAACCTAAAATTTAGTATGATTCTTATGTAAATATTTAGTATTTTAAAAAAAAACAGTAAAAATTTTCCATTTTTTTAAACACTTTCTTTGAAAAGTCATCATAATTACTCTTTTTATGAATCATGTATTTAATTAGGTTCACTGTATGCTCTATATGTTTTATTTCAGTGAAAAAAGTTTCATAAAGGTATCTTGAATGGTTTTTTAAATAAATGTACCTAACTGATAAGCGACACTCCATTTAATTAACATTGGAATAGGCCTTCACGAACTGGTCCCCTTAAGAATAAATATGTACATCAACCAAATTCACATTGGTACATCACTTCAATAACAGAAACTGATTTGTATATGTAATAAGTGGATACAACAAATAAATTAAACTAATATAACCTTATTTATTGGCAAAACTGATAATTTAAAAATATGAACTGCATGCAGAAATATTAGTAGTGGTGTGGGGTTTCTTATGTTATATGAAAAATTATGTTAACCCCGCATAATATAAAATTTTGTGTTTTAATATATCTTTTCCTCTGGTGAGACTCGAGCAAGTGGTGAGCTGTTAAACAAAAGAATAGAATTCATAGATTCGGCTTAACCTCTTTAAAAATTTCTCTAGCTTCAAAGAAAGTTTGAACTGGTGAAAGCAAGCCCCTTTAGCTAGAAAGGGTTGAAGGAAAAATAGAGATTACTGCATCATATAATATTAAAAAATATAGATGGTTCAAGGAACAAATGTTTGAACCCTGGTTTCTCAAACTGCTGATATGCTGGCCATGTGTTGGTGAGCAAGTTCCAACTAAGTGCTGCTTGTTGGACACTTGAAGTTAGACTGAAAAACAGCATGCACAGTATGTCATGTGCAAAGAGTGTGCTTGTAAAGCAATCAATAGGGGCACTTGAGTTGATCTACATAGGCACTTGTAGACTTTGACTGTGTAAATATTTCATGCATTCCAAAATACCGAACAAGTAGTAAATCAAATAGTAAAAACCACAGTGATGTAACCTAGGAATATAACCTGTAAACTTCCAGTGCCCAAACCCATCTAGAAAACAAAACTAGTGCTGTGCATAGGAAAATTTTAAGTTTTGAATGTTAATTATTTTTTATTGTTATAAACTAGTAGACTGAGAATTTGTTCATGTGTATTAAATTTGTATGTGTTAACTTAAGAAATAAAAAGAGCGTATAATAAAAACTCACTACTTTATTTCGCTGAGATAAAGAATCGTCATGAAAAAAAAACTAATGTATAATACCAGCTGAGAGAATTTACAGTAAATAGTAATGAGTAAATGTGCTTACTTTATTTATTTATTGACTCAAGCACAATATTAAACATTTGAGAACTGATATATCAGACATCATTTAAAATTGCCACTGTTTTTACATTAATCAATTCTAAGGGCTGCCAACATGTCAGTTGTAAAACATTTGTAGTTTACAATTCAACCATCGAATAGGGAATTTTCTTTCTTTTTATAACTGACATGATATCGAAATGTCAGCATTCGCATGTTAATGTTTTGCTATTAGCGTTTGGGTTGGATATATTTATGTTGTTTTTATTATAGTGTTTTTTATTTTGTAAGTAGTAATAGTGAATAAACATATTTCTACATTTCTTTAGTATAGTTTTTATGTTAAAGTATTTGTGTATTTATTTCCAAAAATTGCATCTTATCCATAGCTTTCAGTAGTGTTGCGTGAGTGTTTACGTTTTGCACTACACACTCTGTCACCATTTTAGGTTATAGTTTTAAATTTTTAATGTATTATAATAGTAATTAATAATAATTATAATTAGTCTCTTTTAACACTTCAGATACGGTTGCCCACACTTTGTGCAGGCATGTGTATTTGTTTCTGTAGAAATTTAATTATGTTAAACTTGCAAGCTATATGACCTGGATCATAATGTCTCATATATTTAGTTCACAACAAAAATACAGATTGCAGCATTTTTGGCTATTTATGTTCCTTTTTTGCAAATAGAAATAATATGTGTTCACAGCCTTTTGAACTTTTTCAATGTTTTATTGCAATTAATAAAAGACATAGAATTATTTTTTTTATGGTAACTCTTACCTTTTCTGGGTCCAGGATCCTTTTACACGAACTCACAGTCTGTAAGAGAGGTTAATGGGTTCGCTGCATAATAAACACGCTCTTTTACTATATTAATCAGCTCTGTTTATTAATAAATTGCAACATTTGTTTTAATTTTCTTTTGAATTTACTTAGTATTCATTTTTATCTCACAACTATTACTGTTCATGTTAATTATCTGTTCTTCGAAAATTTGCAAAAACACACATTTAGTCTACTTTACATGGCAAGTATTCTAACAGCTAATTTCAAATCTTAACGTAAAATTACTTAAAGTATATGCAGACAACCCAGCTTGCTACATTCACACAATCATACCATTTTTACATCCCCATTATTTTAGATTTAGTGCTTTTTGAAAATTTAATACAATTTAGAACATTAAGAAAAGGTTGCCCTGCTACTTCTCTGTTCCCTTGTTCGCCCACGTGTTGCACTTTGGAGATTCATTGAAAAGTCCGAAATTATGTCCTCACTATTGATTTTAATGGTACGGTGGATTTAACGGTTCTTTACGGTTATACACATTTTTAATAAACACTTTGAACGGTCGGCCGACCCTAATTTTACTCGAGCAAGTATTTTGTTGACCACGCGTGGTCTGTAGTTTGGTGTCGACTGCGCGGCAACTTTGTTACACCGCTGCCTGCTACAACTCTGTTACGCAGACGGAAATACACAGCCATCAAGTCATGAACTGTTCATCACCGTAGATGTAGTGTGGTTTGTCAATGGGCCCACGAGGTTGACGATATTCAATGGTGACGATACGGGAGGCACTGGAAGGTGTGGCCTCTAATTAAGTTCCGTCGTCCTAAAAGCACATGTTGGAATAATTGTTCTGCATCGCCATTTTTTGTGGCGTCGCTTTTACTGGGTACGCGTCACATCTGCGCACATGCTGGTGTTGCGCGTACTAGTCCATGACAAACACTTGATTTTACAAAACAATCTGGCATTCTTCACGTACACTCTGCCCAAAAGTTTATTCCAGCGTTCATTGTTTGAATAGAACCTTATTTCGCATGGGACTTGCAATGTTGATTACAAACAATTTTAAATAAATTTAATAAAAAATAAAAAACCCCTTTTTGCCCCATTACAATACCCCCCTCCCAATGAGAGGTTGTATGCCCTAGAGCATAAAAACTCTCATTGATAAACCCCAAGAGGATCGGTGAGGATATGGCGCCAACAACCCCCGTTAATTCTTA
Source organism: Magicicada septendecula (assembly GCA_034769895.1). Taxonomy (NCBI): domain Eukaryota; kingdom Metazoa; phylum Arthropoda; class Insecta; order Hemiptera; family Cicadidae; genus Magicicada; species Magicicada septendecula. The sequence goes on along the minus strand of CM068370.1, from coordinate 267,030,947 downwards.
ACGCATCATGGGTAAACTACCCCCCTAGCTCGGCGACTATGGCTGCCCCTGAATGAGATTACTGGACTTCTCTGTTCGAGATCCCAACACCATACAATCGGACAGATACTCACCATAGTACACCTAACCTTCTTTCATTCCGCCCAAAAATCAAAACACTGGCCTTATACCATACCAGATCCTCAACCGATATGTTCCCCCTTACATGCATACTGGGTTGCCTTTAGCAAGTACTGGGTGCGTACACATACTCATTATTACTGCATATAATATTCATATACTACTTTGTTGATTTAAAATTTATAAAAATATGTCATACTTGAACTTCAATTACTTCTCTTAATATTTTATCGATTAGACGTTACAGTTTCAACTCAAAATAAATTAAACAAATCCACTTAAATCATTTAAATTCTGTTAACTCAAAGAAATTAATCTAATTCCAATATCAAAATGTTATATTACCATTAATTTCATCAAAACCCCAAAAATCTTTTACATGAATCTACCATTCTTCTTCACTAACTACTAACAATGATCATAAAAAACAAATAAACTAAACATCTTATTAAATCATAAATTTACTTATCATTACCTTTGTTTACAACACTTATAATAAGAAGAATATAAATCAGTTAACACATTAACATATAATCAACAATATATCCTGGACACAAAAACACACAGTCTATACTTCAAGCAAAAAATAATTTTTGTTTGTTTCAAAAAAATTTTCGAATCCCAAAAAGAATCATTTTGTTAACAAAATTTATTCTTTAATCATTTCAGTATTAATACACAAATAAAATCTATGAATCAATTGTAAAAAACACGCTATATATCAAACATCAGTCATCAGCTGATTTCTGTGGGTCAAGTGAATGACCTTGCTCTAGATATATCTCAAAAGTTATACAAGGTAAAATACATCACATGTTTATAGTTTTTTTTGGTTTTCATTCAAACATAATACAACATAATAAAACATAGAACACTCATAATTAACATTGTTGTTATTACCTTACAATAAACAATTCACATTTAATTTTGATCAAAATTTACACACCTTACAGCTGTATTCTATTTTCCAATTCTATTAAATCTTTCACTGGTTTTGTTTATTATTACATTTTACCTATGATTTTCTCTTTAAATTTTCATTATCAATTATTTTGGGTGACTCTTAGTTATTCATAATGATTCGATTTACAAATGGGTGATTAAATATAACCTCAACCCCCTTCTGACTCTAACACTCATTAACAGATTTACATAGTCTGACACCGCTCTCTCAAAATATTTACCAATAATTCTCTAACTCCATTAACATCATTCTACCCTTATAACCAAAATACCCTTTACCCTCTTTGTACTTAGGACGTATGTCCCCTCATTATGCTCATTCCCTTATTGGTTCCTGGTCTCCCCATGGTAACCCCGCCAATGCACATACGGTTCACCTCCCGCCACAACGCTTTTCGTTGAGGACTCCTTATCACATCACCCCCCTTGCAAAATTCCACCATCATCTAATTACTCTCCCATTACATCACTTTCGTTTTTCTATATTTACTCACTATCGCTACTGTGTCACTATTAATATTCAGTTTCTGTCTTACTTATATTCCCAAAATCTTATTCTGTTTAACACCCCTCTAAAGTTAACTCTGACTGACTCAAATGCCTTATTTAATCTTTATCACCCAACTTCTAACTTTTATTACCCAATGAAAATTCATAACTATCTCAAATTAATTTCATCACCTAACTTAAAACATTTTGAACACATTGAAAATTTATTCTTCAAACATTTAGTTATATTGATAAAAATCATTTATAAGTGACATACTACATATATAACCCCAGCAGTCAGCTGATGTCTCACTGTCATGTGAATGTCCTTTCTCTAGATACATTTCAAAAATTATACAAAGTACACGTTTATAATTCTTACCCCTAACATACTGCATACAATTATCACAAATACACAAAATTATACAGTCATAAAATATTCTGGTGGATTTAGAATCCTTACCATTAAACCTAGCACTTAAAATCGTTTGCTCTCATAAGGGAAATACATCACTAATCATCAAGTCATAGTTATAGCAACTGTTACTGAACAGGAACTGGGTCGTCAACCACCAACTCTCTCTATAGAGGAAGTGAAAGTGATCGCCCTCTGTTTACAGATGTCATCACCCTCTCACTGATTTTCAGTTACCCTCCTACTACATCAACTTTCACTACAACATCAAACATTTCACTTTCTTTAAATTGCATTAAAAAATTCATACTTACATTACATCACTCATATATTGTCATAAACACAAAATATAAACAATTGTTACCACCAAATCATGTACACAACTCCATTTATCTTCTGAAACATTATAGCAAACATATGATTCCACAACTAAATACATTTTACATTTATTATTTATTATCAAGTTCCAATCTCCTAAAATCATTTAAATTCATTACCAAAATTTCTTTATATAACATTTAACTTAATCAATTAATACATCTCAAGTTATTTAATTCCATCAATCATTAAAAACACCAATTAGTTTAATTACCTTACTCCAAAACAATTACAATTCATTTATTATCACCTTCATAATTATTCTCGTTATTTATTTAGTCTGCCAAAATATTATTATTGTTATTATTAAAACAATTTCTACCACATACACATTGTTTACATAAAATACACTTTACAACACAACATAAATAATTTCTTATAAATTTATTTACAATTCTTCGTCATTAATTTTTCTGTTTACCATACTTCATTTCATAATCTAGCCAGGTCATTACCACAAACTAAAATATTTAAAATGTCCATTCACTGAGTTTTTATCTAGCCCCCGTCATCGTATAATAGTCTTATGTATTTATAACACAAATCATTTTTATCGACACGTATTACATTATAGTTATTATTGTAATGACTATTTTCGTTAATTATATTGACATAGTAATTAACTACATGTTTGTCTCCCATTAATTCATAAAGCCCATCTACATTGGTAATTTTAGTCCAGTCTCCATCAGTATTTTTTGTTATTCTCCCTTCATTTGTATCATTATATTCATTTACTATCTCAATCACATCATAAGGTAAGTTTGCATCATTTACGGCAGTATCATCACAATAATCATCAATCTTCATTTCATCAGGTAAGTCAATTTTCTAACCTCTCTCAATATTTAAACTCTGCACTAACATTTTATAACCTCTGTTTATCTCAAAAATCTCTATCTCTCTCTTTCTCTCTCTCTCTCATCACAATATCTCTCATAACCCCCCTGAACCAACTCATTCCATGCAAAGGGCAACATAAAATCACTAAAATACTTCCTGGCTTTACCAGATACATCACTACAACAACTTAAGGGACCCTTTGGAGACACCATGTCTCCCACATAATCTCTGGAGGAAACTCTGTCCTCATAAAACACATGTGAACCTTCCATTTCACAATACTCTTGGGGAAAATCTGCCCTTTGCCCACCTAACCTTTCATCACACTCTCTCTCACTTTCATTAACACTTGCTATGTTCACAACCTTACTCTCTAACACCATGTTTTTAATTACCCCATTTTTATCACTTGTCAACTCATTATTATAATTATCGTTATTACCCACCTTGTTATTAATTATCTGAGTTACTTTACTTTTAATCTGCTCCTCTACTGACTCTACCACTTGTTCCTTAAATGTCATTAACCGTTCATTTATTTCGTTTATGATCTCACTTTTTATACCATTGACTCTGGTATTTATTTCATTAAACTTACTGTCATTGATATCAAAACGTTCGTTAATCTCACCCCTGAATTCATTAAATTTTTTATCATTAACATTGAAACGTTTATTAATATCATTAAACTTAATATCATTAACATCAAATCTATTATAAATAAGATTAAATAAGTCATTTAATGACAACTCTTTTTCTCTTATTTTAGTTGATATGGGAGTGGAATTTGCTCCCGCCTCACTAATTATTACAGATTCATCTGTCAGGTTTGGAGTTGTCTCCATTCCTGAATCGTTTACATTATCTGCTTCATAGAAAACATTCTCTTTGCCCCCATTCGGGTCTGAATGACTTTCTACCTCCCCCGTTACCGTACTGACTTTACTTTCATTATTTTCCATTTTTATAAACTTAATTATTCTTTACAAGATTTTAATCTTACACAAATTTAGCCTTACATTTATCAATCATATTACAACATACTCTTATTTTAATTTTATTCTATAAATATTTCCTGTACTTAATTTTCGTTCATATGTAACTCCCACTAGCGTCTCCTACACCTGTGAGTAGGCATAGCCTATACGAAATATAATTTATATAGACTGCCCCTGTTTCGGGGGCCATTAAACTGTTTCATGATTACTACGGATTAATTATTATTACAATATTTAAATCAAGTCCCTGTTCGGGCGCCATTGAACTTTTTCAATGTTTTATTGCAATTAATAAAAGACAAAGAATTATTTTTTTTTATGGTAACTCTTACCTTTCTGGGTCCAGGATCCTTTTACACGAACTCACAGTCTGTAAGAGAGGTTAATGTGTTCACTACATAATAAACACGCTCTTTTATTAATCAGCTCTGTTTATTAATAAATTGCAACATTTGTTTTAATTTTCTTTTGAATATACTTAGTATTCATTTTTATCTCGCAACTATTACTGTTCATGTTAATTATCTGTTCTTCGAAAATTTGCAAAAACACACATTTAGGCTACATGGCAAGTATTCTAACAGCTAATTTCAAATCTTAACGTAAAATTACTTAAATTATATGCAGACAACCCAGCTTGCTACATTCACACAATCATACCATTTTTACATCCCCATTATTTTAGATTTAGTGCTTTTTGAAAATTTAATACAATTTAGAAAGTTAAGAAAAGGTTGCCCTGCTACTTCTCTGTTCCCTTGTTCGCCCACATGTTGCACTTTGGAGATTCATTGAAAAGTCCGAAATTCTGTCCTCACTATTGATTTTAATGGTACGGTGGATTTAACTGTTCTTTACGGTTATACACATTTTTAATAAATACTTTGAACGGTCGGCCGACCCAAATTTTACTCGAGCGAAGTATTTTGTTGACCACGCGTGGTCTGTAGTTTGGTGTCGACTGCGCGGCAACTTTGTTACACCGCTGCCTGCTACAACTCTGTTACGCAGACGGAAATACACAGCCATCAAGTCATGAACTGTTCGTCACCATAGATGTAGTGTGGTTTGTCAATGGGCCCACAAGGTTGACGATATTCAACGGTGACGATACGGGAGGCACTGGAAGGTGTGGCCTCTAATTAAGTTCCATCGTCCTAAAAGCACATGTTGGAATAATTGTTCTGCATCGCCATTTTTTGTGGCGTCGCTTTTACTGGGTACACGTCACATCTGCGCACATGCAGATGCAGATCTGTGCACATGGGTGTTGCGCGTACTAGTCCATGACAAACACTTGATTTTACAAAACAATCTGGCATTCTTCAATTCTTCACATACACTCTGCCCAAAAGTTTATTCCAGCGTTCATTGTTTGAATAGAACCTTATTTCGCATGGGACTTGCAATGTTGATTACAAACAATTTTAAATAAATTTAATAAAAAATAAAAAACCCCTTTTTGGCCCATTACACTTTCTGTGGCAAATTCTTGTTAATTTTGGTGCAGAAAATTGTGAAGTTACTATTAATAAATATGTTATATATATTGTAACATTACATATTGTAACAGAACAGTGAAACACAATTGTCCATGGAAACATTTAAAAGATTTTAACACTTGAATGAGTAAAGAGTACTAATACACCAAGGAATTAATGGACTAAAGTAGATAATTGTACATTATATGGACATAAATGATAAATTAATGAACCAAACCGACAAATGGACTAGACAATAACTGTGACTATAAAATACCCAATTGATTAGGAGAGTAAGTGAGGAGTATCATGAGATTGATAGATGACAACCATAAGTAATATAGAATATAAGATATGCTAAACAATAAGAGTAACTACCAATATCAGGGTGACCGAGCTTTGCTCGGTTTTCTCATTTATTTATAAATATACAGATTTAAAAAAAACATTTATTATTAATTATTTATTTATTTTTATTAATTATTTATTTTTTGATATTTATTTTCATATATAAACATATCGATACTACGCCGTTTGCGTTTATCGACGGTTTCTGTTATCGGAATCACAATTATTTAATACTTCTTTCCATACAACGATTCTTGTATGGCGAGGATTTTCTGGTGGTAAAAGAACTTTTAAGCCACTTCGCCTTTTGACTCTGGAAAATGTTATATACAACATGCCATGCATAAACACAGGAATTGATAAGTGAATTCCCACCACTTCAAATGTTTGACCTTGAGCCTTGTGAATAGTAATAGCAAAAGCTGCTCTGACGGGAAATTGATGCCTTTGCATAGTGCACCCAAGCTGACTTTTGCTGGAATCTATTGTAATCCTTGGAATATGAACTTCTCGGCCTGAATATTCACCCGTGATAATCTTGGCTTTAATAATGTTATTACATAATTCAGTCACGACCAATCTCGTTCCATTGCACAGCCCTTCAGAGACGTCCAAGTTTCGTAAAAGCATTATTAGTCTATTGTATTTTTTTAAGCTTTAATTCGTGTGGTGGTAAGTCAGCCATCTCAACAGAATTTAGAAATTCAGAAGTGAATTGAAGAGCTCCTTCTGGTTGATCTTTAACAGAATCGTAGCTTTTATATACTTTATAATATTCTCCAGGAAGCTTTTTAATAATTTCGTCGTTAATTCGTTAATCCAGTCGCTGCTGCCGGCGATCATCAGTTTCATTTGCTCGTCTTTGAGCTGCTAGTTCGCGCATGTCTTGGAGCCGCTGAGTTCTTTGTTGTTCTGGTTCTCCTGCTCGTCTTTGAGCTGCTAGTCGTGCATGTCTTGGAGCCGCTGAGTTCTTTGTTGTTCTGGTTCTCCTGCTCGTCTTTGAAGTGTACGTTCAAGCATCTGATCTAAGCGTCGTTGACGATCCTCAGCAGGTTCAACATTTCGTTTTCTTCTTTTAAGATCGTTAGTCTCCTGAGATTGAGAATCGATGAGATCATTAATGATCCCAACTAATCTATTGATACATGTCGTCTTTGCTTTCCGGCCCGGTCTTACAGAAGTGGGAAAATTTTCTTCGTTTGAAGGTCCAAAGTCCCTTGAGGTACCAGAACAGGGTTATCAGCCGAACTGGTCACATGTTCCATTTGCTCCTGATGTTCATCTTCTGGCTGTTCCTGTGGTCACTGGCTAAAGTTAAAAGTTTGTTTTTTTGGAGGACGTCCCTTGATAGGCATACCACTTACCTCAGAGAATGCAAAAAACACAACAGCATATAGAGAACACTTAATAGTTTAGATTATGTATATCAGGTAGATTGTACAAAAATCGTTGCACAGAAATCCACAATTGTATGTCTCAACTCTTAGTTTGTTTATTTACAGTCATAGCAACATCTGTTTATATTATTTATAAACATCGATACTGCGCCGTTTAGGCCGCAGGTTAAAGACCTATAAAGACCCTACGGTATCGTTAGCCGTTTCAAGGACATACATAGATTAGATTGTATGTCTCAACTCTTAGTTTGTTTATTTACATTCATAACAACAGCTATTTATATTTATTTATAAACATCTATACTGGGATTGTATGTCTCAACTCTTAGTTTGTTTATTTACATTCATTGCAACAGCTATTTTATATTATTTATAAACATCGATAAGATCTATTCTTTATGAACAGAATTAAAATTAACGTTTTAATTTTAAATAAAAAATATTTTTTTAAAATATTTGTTGCTGGGTGACAGAGTTATAACAATAGCAATTGTTGTGTGAATATTTAAACCTACATGAATTAAAATATATACTTAAAAGACCCTACGGTTTAGGCCTTAGGCGATTTTTGCGGAAAATGAGACCTAGCCCAATCGATTTTTAGTGTCCAAATACGCTTAAGTACCAAATTTTGAGAAAATCGTTAGAGCCGTTTCCGAGAAAGTAAGGACATACATACAAAGATTGCTCGCTTAATAGTATAAGATTATATGTAATCAAGGTTAAATAATGTATAATAGAACTTTAATAATGCGCTTTAATGTTGATAATAAATACTAATTATGTAAAGTATAGAAATCAACCAAAATGGACATAAGAAACAAACTAGTCTTGCAAATAATATGTACATAAAAGTAAATGTGAATAAGTAAATAATCGTCAACGTTATTATAGGTAGTAGAAGAGGAAAATAATAAGTAAGGATAGGCCACCAGAATAAACAAACAGTATATACTGAATGTGCATTCAGTGTGACCAGTATAGTTAATCTGTCATCCTAACCTAACCAGATTAATACCAAGACTTATAAACAAATAAAACAGTAGTAAAGATACTACTGAAATAGAGTTTGATATTTATAAAACTAACTAGTAAACCTATAGACCATTTTAAGAGTAATCATGACACTATAAAGGGATTATTATGTTTGTATTATTATATAATAAAGTGTTGAAAACTGGTAGTGAGCCAAACTACATATTACATAGCAAAGAACAATTAAAGAATTGAGCATAAATTAAGGTAAATAATATTAGAATGTCAGGTGATATATGAACTGGCGATGGATCAGCAAAATACATGATAATGGTCACTTATAAAAGATATCTAATAATATGTAGTGTAAGAAAGACTAGGTGAGCCTAGGTATATGTTTAATTTCTGATTCAGACAGCAAATCTAATAGGTAAAACTATACTAGTAGTTGGACAATGGAACAATAAATAATGTATGCACTTAGACTTTAACTTAAATCACAAAAGATATTTGTAAATTAGTAATAAGAGAGTCATGTACAGACTGCCTACTTGAACATTGAACCTGGGTTATATTGTAAACAGTATACTAGGTAAGTGGCAGATCTTATACCCATAAAATCTATTATAAAAGTTGCTTGTATTATTTAGTGATGAGTATCTGTTGTTAGAATATAGTAATAGGCAGTAAATGTTGTGCAAATAGCAAAACTAATTCATGAGACAATAGGCCTTACCAAGCCTAGGAAGTAATTTAGTGTTTTAATAGAAAATAATGTTTATTATGGTCAATAATTGTATCTACATACATTGTAGTAGTGTAATGTAAAATGCAAAATAAGTATAATCCAAACATAGGGTAAAAAATGATAATTTTAGAAAAAAAGGGAAAATAGACTATCAGTAGAAATTATTATTTTCTTATTCATGGACAGATTTGTACCGAATGAGATGTCAAATTGATCAGGAAAAAGAGAACAATTTAGTGATAATCAAATACTGTTAATTAGAATAAGCATAAGGGAGTCTGTAACTTTTTTTATTACTTTAATTATTTTGATTATATACACTTTCACTTTACCTTTGTTTATTTATGTCTGCATTCCGGACGCCATCTTGCATTGTTACCAACTTCTTACCCAGAGTTCGTTTGGACGTATTTTGTGAGAACAAATATGGTTGTTCGAAATAAATAATAATTCATTTACTTATTCTCAAGTCAATATTGCTTTATTAAATTATATAATTAAATTCATCTTTTCAAATTAAAATAAAAAACTTGTACATTCCTTTCAATTCCATCATTACATACCAAATATGCCTTACCCTTCTCTTACTTCTGAAAAAATCTTTAGCAATAAAACATTAACATTGATTTTGTGATTACCTACATTCATAATAGAAATAAAAATAATTAAAACAGAGAATTCAATTTATCTAACACAAACCAACGCTTCTTGTTTTTATCATATAATTACCACACCCACACGCACCATATCTTATATTTTCCCTTATGAGCTCATTTATAATAAATAATAATTGAAATGATAATAAAAAATGAGGTTGAAATTTTGGTTTTACCCTCTCCGGTGTTACTTATACTACAATTTTTACAGGAGAGTGATTGACGTTTGTCTGCAAGTGAGGGGGGAAGTGGTGTTTAGAGCGGTCTGATTGGCCGAAACTATACAGCACAGCGTTGTCAACTCGTACTTGTTGTTCCGCTGTTTGTGTGTTACCACGTGCGCGTAGTAAATTGAACAGCAGGCCTAGTGCGTTTACTACGGTTTGATTTGAGTGAAATTTAATAGTTTTAAAATTTACAATATTATCATATTTTAGTGCATTTGCATGATTGAGTGATATTTTTTAAATTTAGTGATTATTAGTCTAATATTCAGAAGTGATTTTGTGGTAAAATTTAAGTATTTAGTGGACTAAGTGATAGTGATTGTAAATACTATCTATTCAGCTATGTCCGACGCCAGTACGAGTGCTTCAGCTATACGCAAGACAAGAAAAAGGAAAGTATTTAATGGACAGGCAAGACAACTTATCTGTTCAGTATGTGAATATTTTGAAAAAGAAAAAGCAAACGGGGGGCCGTTAATTTCCTTTAATGAAGTTTTAGAGCGTACAGCTGCTGCATGCAAAGTAGGGAAGAATCTTATAGTACATATAGGAAAAGAGAAAGACGATCTTCTTTCTGATTTTAGTGATACAGAGCCCAAGTTTTATACACTTAATAAAAAAAGAAATATAGACAAAAAAGTTACGAAGTTAGATTCTTTCCAAGAAAATGCAATTCGACAGCATATTTATAGCTACTATTGTAGAAAAGAGTGCCCAACAATAAATAAACTTCATAAGTCGTTAGCAGCAGCTGATCTTTTGCCGGTAGTAAATCATCTGTTAGGGAAGTATTGCAAAATATCGGTTTTAAGTTTACAAACATTTCAAGGAGAAAAGTTCTTATGGAAAGTGAAAGTGTAGTTGCTTTACGTTATAGATTTCTACGAGAAATTCAAACTAAATCTATTGAAGACATAGTCTGGTTAGACGAAACATGGGTAAACATAGGTCACAGTTTACGAAAAGGCTGGACAGATGATACTGTGGAAGGAACAATGAAAATACCTTTAGGACGAGGGGGTAGATATATTATTGTACACGCTGGGACATCAAAAGGTTTCATACCTAACTGTTTTTATGCTCTTGGATTTCGTTGTCCATGACGTGCCCGTTACTTAACTAAATATCACTATAATATTGACAACTCGGAACACAAAGTTTTTTATAAGTAAAAACGTAAAGTTTTACCTTACAGCCTAAACCGGCTTTCACCTATAGAAGGCTTCATCAGAGGCTGTCGTTAGTAGCGCTGCTCGTCTTGTTGTTGGCGACGAGAAAGTGTTTCGAAAGATTGAAGCTGTGTGTGTGTGGTGAGATGTGTTCGAATAATGCGTGCGATTTGAATTGTGTCTGTTCGTTTAGGATGTCGTTTTTATTTGTTTTTGTGTGTTTGTATATTTCTAATTGTTCTAGAGTGTCTAGTTTTCGGCCTTTTGTGTGTACATGTAGTATGTTCATGTTATTGTCGATGTTTTTATATGTGTGGTTTGCTTCAATGAGGTGGTTTGCGAAGGTAGATTCTGTAGTGGTGTGGAGTGCTTTTGTGTGTTCAATGTATCTCTGTCAGTAAACTCCTACACAAAACACAAAACAAACAACAGACAAAGACAGAAAACAACAAATTCATAACACTAACATACATCAACAAACAAACAGAAAAAATTTCCCACAAATTCAAAAAAGCAGGATACAGAATCGCTTACAAAACTACTAACAAAACAGAACACACACTATCAAAACGCATGCCCAAAGCACAAAACAAATTCGATCTACCCGGTGTATATAAACTAAATTGTTCAAATTGCAGTAAATTCTACATAGGCCAGACAGGACGTAGCTTCAAACAGAGATACATTGAACACACAAAAGCACTCCACACCACTACAGAATCTACCTTCGCAAACCACCTCATTGAAGCAAACCACACATATAAAAACATCGACAATAACATGAACATACTACATGTACACACAAAAGGCCGAAAACTAGACACTCTAGAACAATTAGAAATATACAAACACACAAAAACAAATAAAAACGACATCCTAAACGAACAGACACAATTCAAATCGCACGCATTATTCGAACACATCTCACCACACACACACAGCTTCAATCTTTCGAAACACTTTCTCGTCGCCAACAACAAGACGAGCAGCGCTACTAACGACAGCCTCTGATGAAGCCTTCTATAGGTGAAAGCCGGTTTAGGCTGTAAGGTAAAACTTTACGTTTTTACTTATAAAAAGCTTTGTGTTCCGAGTCGTCAATATTATAGTGATATTTTGTTTTTATGCCTTTAAGTAAAAGAAAACGAGTGACTTCCATGAAGAAATTAACTCTGAAAACTTTACCAAGTGGTTCACAGACTCGTTATTAAAAAACCTCACAGTGCCGTCAACTGTTGTAATGGATAACGCCCCTTATCACTCGGTTATATACGACAAAGCGCCAACATTAGCTACACGTAAAGAAGAAATTATTCACTAGCTTCATGAACATAAAATTTCTACGACTGTTAGCATGAATAAAGCAGAGCTATTGGAGCTGGTGTCAGGTTGTAAACCCCGCTTTCCGGAATACGTAATTGACAAAATAGCGCAAGAACTTGGCCATAAAGTAGTAAGATTACCACCGTATCATTGTCATTTTAACCCCATTGAGTTAATTTGGGCACAAGTAAAGGGATATGTAGCAAGAAATAATAAGACTTTTACAGGAACTGAAGTAGAAAAATTGATATGCGAGGGCATTACGAATGTTACTGCAGACGATTGGAGAAAAGCATTGATGCATACAAAGAAAGTAATTGACGAAGCATGGAGCAATGAAGGCATATTAGAAGACGCCGTGGAACAACTGGTAATAAATTTGGGAACAGAATCCAGTGACTCTGGTAGTGACGTAAGTGATGTAACACCTTTAGATTAACGGCACAGGCAGAAAACTACAGACAGGTAATAATAATTTCATTTTCAGTTTTGTTTTTATGGTAAAAGTAATAAAAACAAAACAATGACTCTTATTTTGCTGTCTTATATTTTTTATTATTGTTAATTTTTACTTTATTTATACACTAAGTTTATTATTGCACATTTGCACATTGTCACATTTATCGTTAAATCAAAAAATTAAAGATTCTGAACATTTGAAGTTAATTTAAAAAAAACACTGAAGTTAATTAAGTTCTCATTTATTATTCTCGTAAGAATTCACATTTTTAGTTTATAAATTATCTGTAGTTACAACTGAATAAATATTAATTTTTAACTAAATGTAATTATTACACTACGACTCGGAACACAAAACTTTTAAAGGCGAGACTTCTGAAGAAGCCTTTAAAAAGGCGAAAGCCGGTTCAGGTTGTAAGGTAAAACTTTTTTGTTTTTACCTATAAAAAGTTTTGTGTTCCGAGTCGTAGTGTAAATAATTATATTTAGTTAATTAACGGACACATCATGGACAACGAAATCGAAGATTAGTTTTTAAGTAGGGGAATACATATTTAGTCTGCGTGTACTGGATTTATTTTGTCTGCGAGAAGTATGTTTTGAGTGAATGCAGTAACGAAAGTTACGCTTGCGTGACATTCAACAGAAACACGTGGTTACGAAGTGGCAACATGGCGATGACATCATTGCAAACCTCAATCCCTCTCCTGTAAAAATTTTAGTGTAGCTTGACATTTTGGGTGATCCAAAACCGTCCAGTCTCTGTGCGTATTTTTTTCACTCAGCACATTTCTCTCGATTCACTTTCTGTTTAAATTTCATAATAAAATTGTGATTCTGATATAAGAATAATAATTCTTTAAATCACATTTTATGTGTACGGGCGCACTGTACTTTCGTAGTTTTGACTTAGTTTGTACGAAACGGGCGAGCACACGGCCCGCGTCCGCCGTCGTTAGATGTTAGATGACGACTGACTTCACGCCAAGCGCAAATTGTTGACGCCGTCTTGGCCGGTTAGCGCGACACTTCTCACATTTTTGTGTGACGTCAGCTGGGTTTGGCTATTGACGTCATATGTCGTGACCAACTGTGCATAGTTCAGAGTTTAAACTTCTAAAAGTAACTGTCTCCAGCAGCTTGATTCACCCGACCTTGACACTACTATGTGCATATACGTTGTTTTCCCAACACTTTCAAATACAATTTATTATTTTTAATTATTACCAAAATATCCCTGGGTGGGCCTACCTGTACCGTTACAATATCCTCTCAATGAGAGGTTTTATGCCGAAGCATAAAAACCCTAATTGACACTCACATACGTCCTAAAAGGATCAGCCTGGATATGTCGCCACAACCCCCTTTATGTTTTATTAAAATTCACGGGTAATTTACCCCCCTGGTCCAGTGACTCTGGCCACACCTGAATGACCTTACTGGACTTCCCTCTCGAGATCCCAACACCACAAGGCCAGACAGGCACTTGACGCCCCTGCTCTGATGCACAGGACTGCCGCCACAGCATCACCAGACACTGAAACATTAGATCAAAAACATCAAATAGTGGCCTTACATAATACCATATCCCCAACTGATCTGGTTCCCCTTAGCTGTGCTGGTTTGCATTAAGAAGCACTGGTTTTTCTTAACTCCTAACACACATGTATATGTATACTTAACACAACGTGAAACATTTCAAATTTTACTATCAACATTCTGTATGCCTCTCTCTCATTAATTGTTATCCCAAAATTCAAAATATTTCCCTGATTCCATTCAGACTTTAAATAACCACTTCCCATTACATCATTAAAAATATCCTTTCATTATCCAAGTTACATCTCAAAATCTTTAACTTCATTACTAATATTCCTCTTAGACACATTTAAATCAATTACATGATCACAAATTAGCTACTTAGATCTTTCTCAAAATTCGTTAATACTCCATAATACCCATAATACTCCTCAAATCAACACAAAAATCATTGAATTTCTTGATAATTGACATAATACAACATAATAAACACTCAAATTGAACATTAACATTACTACATTAAAATAAACATCTCAGCTCTAAATTTGCATAAAAAATAGCAAACATAACAACTTTAATTTCAATATCACTTCAACTTTGACTTTCTATTGAACCTTTTAACAACCAACCTTTAATTATTTATCATTTGTTATACCATTAAATTCTCAAAAAAAAAATTTTAATTTATTCTCAACATTTCATTTATTATAACACTTCATTTATTAACTCCTTTCAAATTTATTCAACTATTTTATCCAACACATTTTAATTACTTTAACTATCAAATTGCTTTAATTATTTTAACATAATTGACAATGACCAACTATCAATTATTAAAGTGGAGTATACTTTACCCTTACTACATAATTACATTTAACATAACACAAAAGTATATACAATCTACATTATTACCTGTTATTGTTTACCACAAATCATTTCATAATTCAGTCCATTTCAAAACCCACTACACTCACATAGTTAAATGTTCATGAACAATAAATATTTACCCTCCATCATCAAACAATAATCTTGTCTTACGTATACACAATTCATTCTTAATTAAGTACACTTTGTTATTATTATTATAATAACTGTTAACATCAGTTTTATCCATTGTATCGAAATAGTATTTAACAACATTATTGCATACTATTAATTCATAAAACCTGTCAACATTCGGTATGGTCAATTCTCCTTTAGTATTATCTGTTACGATTAAATCCTTTATTATTTCCTCATTATAGTAATCATCTACTACAAGTAACCCCACTTTATATACAGGTAAGTCATCAACATTATTATCGCCTCTTGCTGCACTAACTACATCGCAAGGTAAGAATTCAATATCACCAACTCTCTCTATATCTACCATCCCTACTAATTCTCTATAACCTCTCTTTAACTTGAACCACTCTATCACTCTCACTCTCTCAAAATACCTCTCATCATAACACCATTCCACTTTCTCTCTATCATTCCATGCAGAGGACACTACTTCATCATAAAGACACTTCCTGGCTCTTCCAAGAACACCACAAAAACTCAAGGGACAATTTGAAGACACCTCGTCTTCCACTAAGGGACTCTTGCCCTTCAAAGACACCTGTGAACACCTTGGTTCACAATAAACCCAGGGAAAATTTACCCTCTGCCCCACTTCCGCAAAATAACTCTTCATATTCTCTCTCTAACTTACAAACACTGATTTCTACCCTTTCACTACCCCCTACTCCCATTACTCTCTCACTCTCCCCTACTACCTCTATATTCTAATCACCACTATTAATTTTCACTGTATCACCTTTAAATACCCAGTTTTCAACTATCTTACCACTACTACTTGTTAACTCATTTTTATAACTATCACTTACCTCGTTAATTATATGTTCGTTTTTCATCATTTTATCACCATTACAAACACTTACCTGTTTTAATTCAACTTCTGTGTTCTCTTTTAATCTATGTCTATCTCCTTCCCACTTCTCATCTCGTTTATTCGTTTTATTTATAAAGTTATCTGCACTTTTACTGAAATTTTCCTCCATTTCATTTATTTTATCCCCTAACTTTTAAAAATTACTATCAATCATCTCATTTACGGCATTGATATCGATCTTGAGTTCATCAAATTTATTATTCTGTACATCAAATTTAACATTTACTTCGTTAAATTTAACATTTTGTTGCTCTAAAATTAATTGCAACATATTCATTACCTTCTCATTACTATCTATAGATTGCTTATTTTGGATAGGCATTGATTGATTTTCAACGTTATTCATTATGATAGACTCCGTTAGACTTGTTTCAGCTACTGTTATATTTAATGGATTTTCTGTATTTATGTCAGTTAAGTTGACTTCATCATTATTATTCTCACTTGTACTCATTTTGACTATTTAATTCTTACAGTACACATAAACAGATCATATCATATTACAACATAACCTTAATACATGCGTTTATTTATCTCTTATTTATATTTCATTTGGTTACCTCAAACAACCATTTTGTTCTCTAAAACAGGCTCACATTTGCATAAATAATATTCATGCAAATGTCCCTGTTCGGGCGCCATTGTAACTTTTTATTACTTTAATTATTTTGATTATATACACTTTCACTTTACCCTTGTTTATTTACGTCTGCATTCCAGACGCCATCTTGCATTGTTACCAACTTCTTACCCAGAGTTCGTTTGGACGTATTTTGTGAGAACAAATATGGTTGTTCGAAATAAATAATAATTCATTTACTTATTCTCAAATCAATATTGCTTTATTAAATTATATAATTAAATTCATCTTTTCAAATTAAAATAAAAAACTTGTACATTCCTTTCAATTCCATCATTACATACCAAATATGCCTTACCCTTCTCTTACTTCTGATGCAATCTTTAGCAATAAAACAATAACATTGATTTTATGATTACCTACATTCTTAATAGAAATAAAAATAATGAACACAGAGAATTCAATTATCTAACGCAAACCAGCGCTTCTTGTTTTTATCATATAATTACCACACCCACATGCACACTCTCACACGCACCATATCTTATATTTTCCCTTATGAGCTCATTTGTAATAAATAATAATTGAAATGATAATAAAATATCGGTATGTAGAACCATACATGACTTCCATATTCTAAGATTTATATTTAAAATCATTTTTGAAATGAAATATTACCATAGAAACTACTTCTTTCTACTTACTGCTTCAGCCTTAACCACAGTACTGTGGTCACTAACGTATACCACCTCACGTTATCGCACTCGATTTTCACTGATGATGGAAGTCGATGGCATTGCCGAAATGTCTGGTTTTGTAGAAAACATTGGACTACGGCCAAATATCCCGGGAAGGAATTTTAACAAAAACTACTTCTTTGTTGCCGATAACGTTGTACACATATATATCAGTGGCGAAGTTACATGGAGGCAATTGAGGCAATGCCTACCCTAACAAATTCTGTAGAATAAAAATTATAAATACGTATGAACTACATAACGTAAAGATTATACATTGTTACTGTGACTGTCAAATTTATTAAACCGAAACGTGCTTTATTGAGTGACCGCTAGATGGTGACAGGTGAGATTCGGCATAGTTCGTTTAAATCGAATGAGGCAACCTGAACTTGCCTCAGCGTTTTTTGTATACATCGTATGTAAGCAATGTAGTGGTGTGATAGGGAAGTGTAGGGAGGGGGATTGTCCCGCGCTGTACACATAGAGCGTTGAGGCATGCCTCACTTCTGTGGTCCAAACAGTTAAGTTAAAGCGCCTGTGTTGTTACTAAGTGTTTATTTTATGCGGTTATTAAAAGTGTCACTGTTATTCCGCTGAACTAACAGATGATCAAGATTGTTATTTGAATTATTTGTAACATTAAACATATATATAGAAACTAACCAAGTTTAAAAATTTGAAGTTCAATCAGTTGTATTATTGTGTATGACTAATACAAGGATTGTTCAATAGACACACGTATAGAGCTGTAAAGCATTTTTTATTCAACGATTTTAAAAGAAGTCTCCAATAACATTAAGACATGAGTTCCACTGTTGCGCTAACCTGTAGATTCCCTGCTAGTAAAATTCTTACGGCTGTTTGTGGAACCATTCGGTTACAGCAAACTCTACCTCAGCGTCCGATTTGACCCACCGTCCTTTTAGTGATTCCTTAAAAAAAATTTAAGATAAGATTTTTGCCTACCCATTCATTAACTACTAGCTTCGCCAGTAAGCAAATTGATGTCCATTTTTTCGGCTTGCACGCGTTATGTTGGTGTGGGTTTTGGCACTTTCCATTTAAAAAGCGTGCAAACGTAAGAAAATAAACATGAGTGAGGCCAGAAATAACGTGAATTGTGTGTTTGTGTCTTACCTGCCTTTTTATTGCCGTATTAAATGAAAAATATTATATTACATTAAAATTAAAAAATTTTAATTTTATTGCCTGGCAACAAAATTATTTTATTTTTAACAATTACCATTGTTTCAAAAAGGTTAAATAAATTTGCAAGTACTTTACTCTTGTTAAAACGTAAAAGGTTGCAGGTAAACTACCCCTTCCCCTTAACCGATCTTCACCAAAATCGAAAGTCCTTGAGACCTCTACAATTCAGGGATGTATGCAAAAAATTATTTGATTCTGTTTGAATTTGCGGCTGTTATCATTTGCCATAGAAAATACGCTTGATAAAAAAACGGTGCAGGTAAACTACCCCTTCCCCTTAACCGATCTTCACCAAAAACAATAGGTCTTGAGTACTCTACAAATCAGGGCTGTATGCAAAACATTATTTGATTCTGTTTGAATTTGCGGCTGTTATCGTTTGCCATAGGAAATACCCTTGTTAAAACATAAAACGTTACAGGTAAACTACCCCTTTCCCTCAACCGATCTTCACCAAAAACAATAGGTCTTGAGAAATCTACAATTTAGGGCTGTATGCAAATAATCGTTTGATTCTGTTTGAATTTGCGGCTGTTATCGTTTGCCATCGGAAATACCCTTGTTAAAACATAAAACGTTACAGGTAAACTACCCCTTTCCCTTAACCGATCTTCACCAAAAACAATAGGTCTTGAAAACTCTACAATTCAGGGCTATATACGAAACATTATTTAAGTCTGTTTGAATTTGCGGCTGTTATCGTTTGCCAAAAAAAAAAATTTCCCTTGATAAAAAAAAACCGTTGCAGGTAAACTACCCCTTCCCCTCAACCGATCTTCACCAAAAACAATAGGTCGCGAGTACTCTACAAATCAGTGCTGTATGCAAAAAATTATTTGATTCTGTTTGAATTTGCGGCAGTTATCGTTTGCCATAGAAAATACGCTTGATAAAAAACGTTGCAGGTAAACTACCCCTTCCCCTCAACCGATCTTCACCAAAAACAACAGGTCTTGAGTACTCTACAAATCAGGGCTGTATGACTAATACAAGGATTGTTCAATAGACACACGTACAGAGCTGTAAAGCATTTTTTATTCAACGATTTTAAAAGAAGTCTCCAATAACATTAAGACATGAGTTCCACTGTTGCGCTAACCTGTAGATTCCCTGCTAGTAAAATTCTTACGGCTGTTTGTGGAACCATTCGGTTACAGCAAACTCTACCTCAGCGTCCGATTTGACCCACCGTCCTTTTAGTGATTCCTTAAAAAAAATTTAAGATAAGATTTTTGCCTACCCATTCATTAACTACTAGCTTCGCCAGTAAGCAAATTGATGTCCATTTTTTCTGCTTGCACGCGTTATGTTGGTGTGGGTTTTGGCACTTTCCATTTAAAAAGCGTGCAAACGTAAGAAAATAAACATGAGTGAGGCCAGAAATAACGTGAATTGTGTGTTTGTGTCTTACCTGCCTTTTTATTGCCGTATTAAATGAAAAATATTATATTACATTAAAATTAAAAAATTTTAATTTTATTGCCTGGCAACAAAATTATTTTATTTTTAACAATTACCATTGTTTCAAAAAGGTTAAATAAATTTGCAAGTACTTTACTCTTGTTAAAACGTAAAAGGTTGCAGGTAAACTACCCCTTCCCCTTAACCGATCTTCACCAAAATCGAAAGTCCTTGAGACCTCTACAATTCAGGGATGTATGCAAAAAATTATTTGATTCTGTTTGAATTTGCGGCTGTTATCATTTGCCATAGAAAATACGCTTGATAAAAAAACGGTGCAGGTAAACTACCCCTTCCCCTTAACCGATCTTCACCAAAAACAATAGGTCTTGAGTACTCTACAAATCAGGGCTGTATGCAAAACATTATTTGATTCTGTTTGAATTTGCGGCTGTTATCGTTTGCCATAGGAAATACCCTTGTTAAAACATAAAACGTTACAGGTAAACTACCCCTTTCCCTCAACCGATCTTCACCAAAAACAATAGGTCTTGAGAAATCTACAATTTAGGGCTGTATGCAAATAATCGTTTGATTCTGTTTGAATTTGCGGCTGTTATCGTTTGCCATCGGAAATACCCTTGTTAAAACATAAAACGTTACAGGTAAACTACCCCTTTCCCTTAACCGATCTTCACCAAAAACAATAGGTCTTGAAAACTCTACAATTCAGGGCTGTATACGAAACATTATTTAAGTCTGTTTGAATTTGCGGCTGTTATCGTTTGCCAAAAAAAAAATTTCCCTTGATAAAAAAAACCGTTGCAGGTAAACTACCCCTTCCCCTCAACCGATCTTCACCAAAAACAATAGGTCGCGAGTACTCTACAAATCAGTGCTGTATGCAAAAAATTATTTGATTCTGTTTGAATTTGCGGCAGTTATCGTTTGCCATAGAAAATACGCTTGATACAAAACGTTGCAGGTAAACTACCCCTTCCCCTCAACCGATCTTCACCAAAAACAACAGGTCTTGAGTACTCTACAAATCAGGGCTGTATGACTAATACAAGGATTGTTCAATAGACACACGTATAGAGCTGTAAAGCATTTTTTATTCAACGATTTTAAAAGAAGTCTCCAGTAACATTAAGACATGAGTTCCACTGTTGCGCTAACCTGTAGATTCCCTGCTAGTAAAATTCTTACGGCTGTTTGTGGAACCATTCGGTTACAGCAAACTCTACCTCAGCGTCCGATTTGACCCACCGTCCTTTTAGTGATTCCTTAAAAAAAATTTAAGATAAGATTTTTGCCTACCCATTCATTAACTACTAGCTTCGCCAGTAAGCAAATTGATGTCCATTTTTTCGGCTTGCACGCGTTATGTTGGTGTGGGTTTCGGCACTTTCCATTTAAAAAGCGTGCAAACGTAAGAAAATAAACATGAGTGAGGCCAGAAATAACGTGAATTGTGTGTTTGTGTCTTACCTGCCTTTTTATTGCCGTATTAAATGAAAAATATTATATTACATTAAAATTAAAAAATTTTAATTTTATTGCCTGGCAACAAAATTATTTTATTTTTAACAATTACCATTGTTTCAAAAAGGTTAAATAAATTTGCAAGTACTTTACTCTTGTTAAAACGTAAAAGGTTGCAGGTAAACTACCCCTTCCCCTTAACCGATCTTCACCAAAATCGAAAGTCCTTGAGACCTCTACAATTCAGGGATGTATGCAAAAAATTATTTGATTCTGTTTGAATTTGCGGCTGTTATCATTTGCCATAGAAAATACGCTTGATAAAAAAACGGTGCAGGTAAACTACCCCTTCCCCTTAACCGATCTTCACCAAAAACAATAGGTCTTGAGTACTCTACAAATCAGGGCTGTATGCAAAACATTATTTGATTCTGTTTGAATTTGCGGCTGTTATCGTTTGCCATAGGAAATACCCTTGTTAAAACATAAAACGTTACAGGTAAACTACCCCTTTCCCTCAACCGATCTTCACCAAAAACAATAGGTCTTGAGAAATCTACAATTTAGGGCTGTATGCAAATAATCGTTTGATTCTGTTTGAATTTGCGGCTGTTATCGTTTGCCATCGGAAATACCCTTGTTAAAACATAAAACGTTACAGGTAAACTACCCCTTTCCCTTAACCGATCTTCACCAAAAACAATAGGTCTTGAAAACTCTACAATTCAGGGCTGTATACGAAACATTATTTAAGTCTGTTTGAATTTGCGGCTGTTATCGTTTGCCAAAAAAAAAAATTTCCCTTGATAAAAAAAACCGTTGCAGGTAAACTACCCCTTCCCCTCAACCGATCTTCACCAAAAACAATAGGTCGCGAGTACTCTACAAGTCAGTGCTGTATGCAAAAACTTATTTGATTCTGTTTGAATTTGCGGCAGTTATCGTTTGCCATAGAAAATACGCTTGATAAAAAACGTTGCAGGTAAACTACCCCTTCCCCTCAACCGATCTTCACCAAGAACAACAGGTCTTGAGTACTCTACAAATCAGGGCTGTATGCAGAAAATTATTTTATTCTGTTTGAATTTGCGGCTGTTATCGTTTGCCATAGAAAATACCCTTGTTAAAAAAACGTTGTAGGTAAACTACCCCTTTCCCTTAACCGATCTTCACCAAAAACAATAGGTCTTGAGAACTCTACAATTTAGTGCTGTATGCAAATAATCTTTTGATTCTGTTTGAATTTGCGGCTGTTATCGTTTGCCATAGGAAATACCCTTGTTAAAACATAAAACGTTACAAGTAAACTACCCCTTTCCCTTAACCGATCTTCACCAAAAACAAACGGTCTTGAGAACTCTACAATTCAGAGCTGTATACAAAACATTATTTGATTCTGTTTGAATTTGCGGCTGTTATCGTTTGCCAAAAAAAAAAATTTCCCTTGATAAAAAAAACCGTTGCAGGTAAACTACCCCTTTCCCTCAACCGATCTTCACCAAAAACAATAGGTCGCGAGTACTCTACAAATCAGGGCTGTATGCAAAAAATTATTTGATTCTGTTTGAATTTGCGGCAGTTATCGTTTGCCATAGAAAATACGCTTGATAAAAAACGTTGCAGGTAAACTACCCCTTCCCCTCAACCGATCTTCACCAAAAACAATAGGTCTTGAGTATTCTACAAATCAGGGCAGTATGCAGAAAATTATTTGATTCTGTGTGAATTTGCGGCTGTTATCGTTTGCCATAAAAAATACCCTTGTTAAAAAAACGTTGTAGGTAAACTACCCCTTTACCTTAACCGATCTTCACCAAAAACAATAGGTCTTGAGAACTCTACAATTTAGGGCTGTATGCAAATAATCTTTTGATTATGTTTGAATTTGCGGCTGTTATCGTTTGCCAAAAAAAAAATTTCCCTTGATAAAAAAAAACCGTTGCAGGTAAACTACCCCTTTCCTTCAACCGATCTTCACCAAAAACAATAGGTCGCGAGTCCTCTACAAATCAGGGCTGTATGCAAAAAATTATTTGATTCTGTTTGAATTTGCGGCAGTTATCGTTTGCCATAGAAAAAAAATCTACAGACACACAGACAGACACACACACAGACACTTTTCGGAAAACGACTTTTTTTCATGTTTTGAGTGTAGTAGAATCAGAATCTGCAATAATCTCGAACACGATTTTTTTTGCCATCACCATACTTCCATTCCTTAAGGAAATATGGAAGTAAAAATGAGGTTGAAATTTTGGTTTTACCCTCTCTGGTGTTACTTAGCTTAATATTTTTGGTGATCCGAAACCGTCCAGTCTCTGTGCGTATTTTCTTTCACTCGGCACATTTCTCTCGATTCACTTTCTGTTTAAATTTCATAATAAAATTGTTATTCTGATATAATAATAATAATAATTCTTTAAATCACATTTTATGTGTATAGGTGCACTGAACTTTCATAGTTTCGACTTAATTTGTACGAAACGGGCGAGCACACAGCCCGCGTCCACCGTCGTTAGATGTTAGATGATGACTGACTTCACGCCAAGCGCAAATTGTTGACGCCATATTGGCCGGTTAGCGAGACACTCCTCACATTTTTGTGTGACGTCGGCTGGGTTTGTCTATTGACGTCATATGGCGTGACCAACTGTGCATAGTTCAGAGTTCAAACTTCTAAAAATAACTCCAGCAGCTTGATTCACCGAACCTTGACACTACTATGTGCATATACGTTGTTTCCCCAACACTTTCAAATACAATTTATTATTACTTCCATATTCCTTAAGGAATGGAAGTATGGTGATGGCAAAAAAAAATCGTGTTCGAGATTATTGCAGATTCTGATTCTACTACACTCAAAACATGAAAAAAAGACGTTTTCCGAAAAGTGTCTGTGTGTGTGTCTGTCTGTCTGTCTGTCTGTCTGTGTGTCTGTCTGTAGATTTTTTTTCTATGGCAAACGTTAACTGCCGCAAATTCAAACAGAATCAAATAATTTTTTGCATACAGCCCTGATTTGTAGAGTACTCGCGACCTATTGTTTTTGGTGAAGATCGGTTGAGGGAAAGGGGTAGTTTACCTGCAACGGTTTTTTTTATCAAGGGAAATTTTTTTTTTTGGCAAACGATAACAGCCGCAAATTCAAACAGAATCAAATAATTTTTCGCATACAGCCCTGAATTGTAGAGTTCTCAAGACCTATTGTTTTTGGTGAAGATCGGTTAAGGGAAAGGGGTAGTTTACCTGTAACGTTTTATGTTTTAACAAGGGTATTTCCTATGGCAAACGATAACAGCCGCAAATTCAAACAGAATCAAAAGATTATTTGCATACAGCCCTAAATTGTAGAGTTCTCAAGACCTATTGTTTTTGGTGAAGATCGGTTAAGGGAAAGGGGTAGTTTACCTACAACGTTTTTTTAACAAGGGTATTTTCTATGGCAAACGATAACAGCCGCAAGTTCAAACAGAATCAAATAATTTTCTGCATACAGCCCTGATTTGTAGAGTACTCAAGACCTATTGTTTTTGGTGAAGATCGGTTGAGGGGAAGGGGTAGTTTACCTGCAACGTTTTTTTTTCTATGGCAAACGATAACTGCCGCAAATTCAAACAGAATCAAATAATTTTTTGCATACGTCCCTGAATTGTAGAGGTCTCAAGGACTTTCGATTTTGGTGAAGATCGGTTAAGGGGAAGGGGTAGTTTACCTGCAACCTTTTACGTTTTAACAAGAGTAAAGTACTTGAAAATTTATTTAAACTTTTTGAAACAATGGTAATTGTTGAAAATAAAATAATTTTGTTGCCAGGTAACAAAAATAAAGTCATTTTGATTATAAAATATAAATATTTACAAGAAGAATTTTCAGTTTTCAAAATTTAAATATATTTTTATAAAACAATGGGTTCTTCATTGAGGTGGGGACTTGACGACAGTGACAGGGCTTTCCACCAAATTCAGCAGAGTGACAGGTAGGCCCAACTCTGATTGGCTCCTCAGATTTCCCCAGCGTTAGTAGGTTCTATGAAAATATTTTATTTCAAAAATGATTTTAAATATAAATCTTAGATATGTTTTATAAATCTCATGTTTTATGTTTTAACATGGGTAATTTTTTATATGACGAACCATAACTGCCGTAAATTCAAACAGAATCAAATAATTTTTTACATATGTGCCTGAGCTATAGAGAACTCAATGTCTGTTGATTTTGGTGAAGATCGGTTACGGGGAAAGGGCAGTTTACCTGAAACATTTTTTGTTGTAACATGAGTAAAGTACTTAATTTTGATAAAGTATCCTGATAAGATCTTAATAATCCACTGTAGAAACGTAGATGAAATATCTATAAATGAAGAGGCTAGTTGAACGGGCTGGGGGTAATTTTCTATAAATCAAAATTATAGTTGAAGGGGGAGGGGATAATTTTTTTTTATATGTGTACTACGTTATTGGCAACAAAGAAGTATTTTTTTGTTAAAATTCCTTCCCTGGCTGTTTGGCTGAAAATGATTTTAAATATAAATCTTAGAATATGGAAGTCATGTATGGTTCTCCATACCGATATTTTTTAATTATTACCAAAATATCCCTGGGTGGGCCTACCTGTACCGTTACAAGTCATGTTAATAATCATTTTTGTTGTCAATTTTGATCTCTATAAAAAATTTGATGTCTATAACCAGACTCTGATTGGTTAAAGATTAGAACACATCACAGATTTCTACCTCGATAGCACAGATTCATGTACGACAATCCCAGAGTCTGCAAAATCCTGTATAAATTGTATCTAAAAGTTTTATAATTTTTCTGCAGATAGTGAATGACTTATATAGAAAAGTGAATTCAGTTTGTTATAAAATACATATTAGAATTATATGTTCTGAGTTTATAACATATATGTAGCGCTATTTATGATGCATACGCTTTCCAAGTTTCATTTCAATACGTTAATTATTATAGGAGTTATTCAGAAAAACATAAATAACACGCACACTCGCGCACAAAACTTGCACTTGACGTGACAGAGAATAGGTTTATGGGCATTTTTACATTTAACACATAATTACCCATCTCTTATTTCAAAACTTGCAGCTACTTTACAAAATTTGAACAAAATCAATTTAAAACATGTGTGTAACGTCATAAAGTGTATAATAGCATCTAGTCATTTCCAAAATGACTTTCTCAGCAATTTGTTTTATTGCAGTATATATATATTGCAACAGAACACAGGAAGATAAGATATGCTGTTTATATCAGAGTACATGAATGATGAGCATTTCTTGTTTAAATTTGTTTTGTGTAATATTTTGTCTTTTAGTCATAAGTTTTGTATTTAAAAATTGATAAGCATATAGGTTACACCAAACTCTTCATAAAAAGATGTACTATATTGTCTTGTATTTTTTGTATGAATTGGTGTGCGTGTGCGGGTGTGATAATCTGCGATCGCTATAGCGGCAGTGGTAGTTAACCGATTTACATGAAAATTTGACAAGGGATTATTTAAGTAAATAGCTTCGATTTGTGTATGCTCTGAGGGTTGTAACTATTTTAGAAATATGGTTTTTTAACTAAAGCAAAACTCAAGTGTAACTCTTATCAATGATAGGGTAATAAAAATTGTAGATAATTTCCATGCAGGACTATGCAAAATTATACAAAGTTTTTCATGAAATTTGTGTATCTGGTCGTTCCATCAATCATGTGACTTGGGCTTGGCCTATCAAATTACACCAAATTCAGTGAGATTCATACGTTGCAGAGCTAGGATGGACACAGTCTGTCTGTCGACGTTGCTAGGGGAAGTTGTGCCCGGGTAAGAGAGTTGTTCTCTTACAAAAATAGAAATATCTTATATAAAATAAACCATAAACCTTGAAATTCTTAATGAAGTTTTGCGGTAAGAACCAAGAAGGAATAGAGGAATATTTTATATAAAATAAACTATAAACCTTGAAATTCTTAACGAAGTTTTGCGATAAGAACTGAGAGGGTAAATAATTAGATAAAATTTAAAATATAATACAGTGCTGTGTCGGGTAAGTTAAGCTATCCGCTTAGGAAACTTAAAGACACTACAAGATATCATGGAAGCAGTCAAACATAACTACGAGACTCTGTTGAAATATCGCCGCTGGAGCCGCTTGCTGTAGAAGAGGACGCCAGGACGAAGAGGACACCAGGAAGGAGTGAAGCTGTAGAAGAGGATGACGAGACGGGACCGACGAGACGAGAGGAGGACGTTGCAGCAAACAAGTAAAATCGATTTATATTAATCGAACAATACAAACAATTTAATATACTATCAATACTTGACAATTTAAAATGCATTATACATCTTTATAAACAATATTTGTATATAATAACTAATTTTTCATCTCCTCCATAATAGACTTGTATCGATTTTTACACACTCACAATATCCTTATTAGAATAATAAAGTTTGATCTGTTGCAATATATATATATATATATATTACAATGCTCCCTTTCGTCTAACACAATTATCTAATATTTGTGATGTTAGATAAAGTTACTTACCCGTGATTTTACTTTACCTGGGCGCCAGAACAAATCCCAGATACAAATGACACGGTTTCAGCTTAGCTCAGCGCATGGAGACGCTCTTTCTCAGGATTCGTTCAGTGATTGTGGTTTTCAAGGGGAATCGTTACAAATAACTCTTTAAGATTTTCTTGATTATTATTTTAATGTTTTAATAAATGATTTTGAAACTTTAAATTGTTAATTGTAGTGGCTTAATTCTACCCTATCCTTATAATTATTGAGTGAGTGTGTAAAGTAATGATTAAGACGCTCAAACTACCTATAGCTCTTATCTGGTCTGATTAAGAAATTTCTATCTCCCAAACCAGTGCTAAAGAACAGGTCTACAATAATTTGCACGTCCAATACTACACACTATTTCCCATTCAACACTCTTATACTAAATTAAAGCTAATCTTACAGTTAAAATACAATGTGTGCGTTTCTTAGTGTCTTTTTAAAATTGTTTATTGTTTTATTAATTGTTTAGCGCTTTTATCATTGATCAATGAATTTATTTCTTACTGTTTTGATGCGTTGACCAAAGGTAGGAATCTGTAGAGGTCCTCCTTTCGATGGTGATGCACAGATCAATGTTGTGAAAGATACCCTGGCAATTACAGATGCTGTAGCCTTCTATAGCACAGGTCCTTCACGGCTGATGGATTAATTAATTAAGTAATTAATTAATTAACGGTGATATTACGCAGCTAGTGTTATTGAATATTGTAAATTCATCTACACTGCGGACTACTTCTCGATTTATAACTGAATTTGCACTGTTGTGTAATTTAAAAATTTCTGTAGGCGAATTATACACGTCTAGTGTATTTCAGTACTGAACGAAGAGTGATGCGACCCCTCACTTGGAGCTGGCGTCTGTTTTTTATACGGGCTGCTGATTGGTTGTACAAATAAATCATGCGTTTTTCCAGTTGTGACAATCTCGAACAGGTCGGTCTAACACTCCGTGACAGGTTCCAAACGGCAGAGAAATTCTTGTCAAAATTGTACGTCCTGTATTTGCAAATTGATTGATGACAGGTATTTGCAAATGTGTTTCTGAAGATCTGACCACAGAATATTATTGCTTAGGTCTTTATCTCTGTATGTGTGAAAACACCATATTATTTCACACTAATAAACAAATTCGTTTGTTTTATCACCATTGTGGTTGTACTTGATTCGTATCCTTTTTATTTTAGTAATTATTTTCGTCATATCCCCTCACTATTTTGGATCTATTGGGCCTGGATGCTAACATATTATATTGGCGCGTTGTCATTTTCTCTCTCTTTTATACTCGATGATATCCTTATTACTCTTCCTTCTTCTTTGTTGTGTTGTTTCAATAATATCCGTTCGTAGATACACACTTTGTTTATATTCTCCTGTTCCTTCTTTTATGCACGTTGAAGTATTTTCATGATATCTTTTTATTTGACGTATTAGATAGTTATCTTATGTAACTGCCAATTTGGTACGTTACATATGCCTTCCTATAAGAATTGATTAATTCTGAATTCGTATATTTATTTTTTTTATTGAAGAATTCATCAATTGTTGTACATTTCCACGTCAACTCTTATGCTTTTTTATATATCCCTTCACTTTCTTCTATTTGAATCATAATTATTTCCTTTCTATGTAATTATCTCCCTTGTTTATTTAATTCCCTAACATAAGTTTAGCTGGGGCAGTTCAGAGTGGCTTACTTTGGCATACAACTCCACTGGCCATACTAACATCAATAAATACAGAGGCACATCATCTCTGTTAATAATATAAATGATTGCTGGATCATTTCATCAGTCAATTCATCTCAAATTAATTCAAAATATAAAGTGGTCGTTCTTTTGACAAATAATAAATATCCTTGGGATCATCTCACGCATCTGCGGTTTATACATTGTTATATTCTCTTCTTCTTGATTCAACTTAACTAAATTCTTCACATTTTACAGGGATAGTTTGTTTACATTTCATCACTGGTATACTCTCATGATCATCTTCGTTAATATATTATTTTTTCATTCTTCTTTGTCATCCATTAATCTTTTCTCTTGGTATTACATTAAACGTCATTTCATAATCTTCTTCATTTTCATGATTCACTCCTCTGGGTTATATTTCATTTGGTATAGGCTCTCTTCTAGTGTCTTGCCTCGTGTTTGTGTGTCATCTATTATCTACATCAATGATATTTATTTGCCTTTGTTCCTCCAACTTCTTATTTTCTTCTCGTTCTGTATATCATCTAGTCCATCGTCTCCTCCTTTAGTAGTACGGGTAAGTTGTTAATAACTGGTTGACTAGGCTCTTGGAAATTATATTTTTTATTATGTATGCCATGGTTGTTGTGTGTCGTTCTCGTATAGTTTTTTTTTTCTTTTATGTACGGGTAATTACAATTTTCTTCAGCCTTCACATAATTTCTTTAGATCACATTTTTATATTACAAAATTACAATATAGTCAACATTTATTCTCACAGTTATATTTTCACATCTTACTTAGTATCAATAACAAATAGTCTTCATCGCAATATTTCACTCTTTCTTCATTATTTAATTTTCAATATACCGTTTCATGGAAGTTTGGTTGTAGTTGCCCTTTATTTTCTTTGTCACAGGGTCTTGTAATTCATAAGTGTTGTTCATGTTAGCATTAGTCGTTATCAAAATAATCCATCCCATATCTCAATGCATTTTTATTCATTTTATCCGTAATCATTGCTCTCCTCTCTTCTCGTCGTTCGAACTTCTTCATTGTTCATGCTCCTATCTGTTCTCGTCATATACCTCGCTATCATTTGGTTTTTCCATTTTGATGCTATCAGGGCTTCATCTGCCTTCCGTTCTTCCGTCTTCTTCTTTTCCCTATCTTCGGTATACACGTGTCCAGTGTTCTCCTGGTCGTTGTTATTACCAATATTTGGTATCTCTTCTAATCTTGTTTGACCGTCATCTGTCTTCTGGTTGGGTCCTTCCATTAATTGGCTCCTCTTCTTCCTCAATTCTCTTATTTCTCGGGCGTACTCTTCGATGATCCGGTCCCATTGTTCTTGATAGCCTTCCTTTTTCTTAAAATACCTTACTCTTCTTTTGGAAATCTTTGTTTGAAATACTTTATTGCTCATATTCTTCTTTGTTGTTACATAATTCTCCTCCTCATCCATCTTCATGAAGCTCCTTCGGTACTCCTTCCTAAAGATTCCTTCTTCACGGTTGACAATTGGTAAGTTGATCATATTAATCAGACCACCTCGAGTCATTTCGATTAATTCTTTTGTAACCCTTGTCTTCTTTGGACTTATGGTTCTTCTTTCTTCCATCTTCACCTCTTCCGTTTCCTTAATTATTTGGATCTTCTTTTCTTCATCATTTTCAGGTTTCAGATTCACTTGTTCCGAAGTTTTATCTTCGGGTACTTCTTCAACCTCCATTTGATTGTCTATTATTAATTCTCTTCTTATCTTCTTAACACTCTCTTTTGTCTCTTCACAACATCTTTTGATTGTCTCTCCCGATCGCTTATAATCATCATCCACTACCGTGTTTATCGACTCCACGCTCTCCTTGTAATCTTCCTTCATTTTCTTATTCATTCGGTCTAATTTCTCATTGATTTCATTGATTTTGGCTCCTAATTCTGCAGATAGATTTTCTTTCATTATTCCCATATTTTTCTCCAATAATTCTTCCATATTCCTCTGTCCATCTTCTATTTTCTTTGATAATGATCTGCTATCTTCCTTCAATGACTCTATACTTTTGCTTAATTCCTCCTTTGTGGACTGGTTTTCCTCCTTTGATGATTGAAAATTTTCATCCATTCTCTCCATCATTTTCTTATTGGTCTCTTCCATCAATGCTCTCATCATTTTCAACATGTTGTAGCGGGGCATTTTTGGGCATACCTGGGGTAATAACAGAATTTGTATTTTTTTTTATAAATAATAAATAACTTGTTGAGTGATAGGAAAATTTTGTGACCGAGAGGTAAATTTGTTATTGTGGAAGCGATCGCAACGTGGCAGCATTGACTGTGACAATTATTTAATGATATTGTGTGGACAGTTTAATAACTGTACCAAAATCAGTTCAAGGACAATGATGAACCCGGAAAACGTAAACACGTTATGTAACAACAAATGACATAATCGTGTCAGGCGATGTGTTGCGTCAGCAAATTATATAACGATGTGTGTCACCAGTTTTGTCAACAAGCCCAAAACAGTCCACTGGCGCAAGGATACAAACTGTAAACCAATAAGAATTGAACGAACAACAGCCGCTTCACAAAGTAGCGCCTGTAAATCTTCCCAGTAACAGCTCATCACCAATCGCGAGTGGTAGCTATCAAAAGTTTCGGAAGTAAGTGCAGGCCCGCAGAACCACAAAATGTAAAATACAAACAGTTTTTATTGGCCAATAATCATCCATAATTAACGTAATTGCAGTAAATTAACAGTTCGGCCGTAAAAAATCAAAGTGCGACCTATAAAACAGCAACTAGTGTACGCCGTGAGGAGACACCCAGGTGTCGGACTTCTAGGCATCAGAAGGAAAGTAGACATTTAAAATATTAATAATAATTAAAATGCCGGCTTTTTCATACCTTATAAAGTTGAAAAAAAAAAAAAGATATAATGTAATTCTGGGCTAGTATGTGAGCGAGTGTGGGGGTCTTAGTTTAATTATATTATCAAATATGAAGTGCTGGTTTCCGTTTTTTTCAAAACTAATTCTAAGTTTACAATATGGGTTTATTTCTAATCATGCATAATAAATGTTATTGTTTTTCTATAAGATCGCAAAAGTAGAAGGGAAGGGGAACATTTTTCTATATAACATTTGCAATTAGGTTACGTGCTATATTTTCATGTTTTCTTTTATAAAACCATATTTTAATATGAAAATGAATTAAAATAGTTGTGATGGCAAGCCAATTGTATTTTCTTAAATAACCTGTTCTGCATTTCCTAGTTCGCTGATACGAACCTTGGTAAATTATTTTCTTGCAGTTGGCAAGATGGCGCCCGACAAAGTAGATAGTACAATTTTGACAAATTCGAAATCACATTATATTTAGTTATTAATATCAATAAAAAGAAATATCACATTTGGCTTCTGGAACAGGGACAATTTTATATCAATAAATTTATATAAAATACGGCCTACGGGGAAAGCAGAATGGTTGTTTAAGGTAAAATAAATTTTTTTTTTTGCATACGTAAAATAGACGTATAGAATAAGGTTATGTCATGTTTTGTAGTATGAGTGAGCAGAACATTTTTTTTCTTTTCTCAATAATAATTATGTATGACAAAATAATATTTTGCTAAGAAATATATATAAAAAATTTTTTTAAGTAAAATGGCAGACAATCATGAAACTGTCGGCGTCACTGACAGTGTAGATGAAAGCCAGATAAGCATAACTGAATCTCAAATCATGCATGAAGGTGTTCACTCAACACCAGTCGCGAATAAAACGGCTGAAGATAATGATTTAATCAAGGTGATGAAATTGCTGTTTAATGAACAAAAAAACGAAATCAATGAGAAGTTAGATATTCAAAAGAATAGTTTTGAGGAGTTATTAAAAAATCAGAATAAAGAGTTGAAACATGAAATACAAGAAATGAATAAACATTTAGAAAGCACTAACGAAATAATAAGAAACAGTTTAAATAAGTTAGAACAGAAGTTCGAGAAATTAGGTGACAATGTTTTAAGTAAGACAAAATGTAAAAATGACGAAATAGTAGACAATTTTGAGAGTATAGTGGGGGTGATAATAACAAATAGTACTGATGAAGTTTTAGAATGCGATAATGAAATGTTAATGAGTGTTTATGAAATAGAGAGAGAGTGGAAAAATAATGTAGTAATTGAATGGGGACAGAGGGCAAATTTTCCCCTTATTGTTTATAATGATGATGATGATTTAATGTTGTTTTTTCAGGGCAAGAGACCCTTATTGTTAAATGAAGTAATGTTGTATAATGTTGTACCCTCTGTCCGTAATAATTGTGAGAGTGTGATGTGGTGCTATGAAGAAAGAGGGTTATGTATTGAGAGTGAAATAGAATTATATAAGTTAGAAAGAAAGTATAATGAATTGAGAAAATTAATAAAAGGGGTGATGATGAATCATGTGAAATACGTACCTGTTGAAAGAGAGACAGAAAATAATTTTGATAATATCTTACCTGACTATAATGATTTACCTGACGTAGTAGTTGAGGAATACAAAACCGAGAAAACGATTTACCTGACGTTAACAAATAACACTGATATAGACTGGACAATCCTAACCTATGGTAACAAGATTTATAGTGGTACAATGGATGAAATAGAGTTGATAGATTATTATGATAGTAATGATTATCATAATTTGTGTGTTGATAAAAATGATGAATGTTACAAATACACTAGATATATATATGACGATGGTGGCTGAACTAGAATATCAGTGTATAGACCTTGTTAGATATTGTAAATTTTTGGTAATGACCTTGCTGATTTGGACATCTGAAGTGAGATACACTTGAACAGTTTTGACGCATATTTTGTAAATAATATTGAATTCATTTGTGTGTATTGTGAAATGTTAGAAAAGTAATGTGTATATGTTTTGGAAAATGTTGTGTTAATAATAATAATATTATTAATATTTTTGCATTATAATTAAATGTTACAATAATTCTGAAGACAATAATTACTGATTTGTAGAATGTTGATAATAATTGAGATATGTTATTTTAATAATCAAATGAATATTCAATTTTAGTAATCAATAGAAGTAAATAATTTGAGATCTTTAGATATTATGATTGAATGTTATGTGTTTGAATCTTATAATGAATGTAAATTGTGTGATGAGATTTTAATTTAATAATCATGAATAAATAAATGAATGTTAAATGGTTTATTTTGTGGAATTTTGTGGAACATAATGATTAAAAATATGTGTTAATAATAAATTTAGAATTTTTGAAAATCTGACTGCAACACAGGATAAGTCAATAATGATGATAAATAAAAGAGTTAATGAAAAATTTTAAATAATAATGTTTATAAATTTTATATAAATTATTTAAAAGAGAATTGTTTGTTCAATGTATATTTGTGTATTATGTTATGTAATGTATTGTACAAGTGTGTGTGGCTGGGAGGTTATCCAAGGGGATAACGTATTAAAAATTTGATATATTTTAATTAATAATGATGATTTGCTACTCAATAATTTTGTTTGAATTTAAAAAATAGATGCACTAAATACTTCTTATATTGTGTTATTATGTCTTATTGTGTTGATTGCATTAGTATGTTAGGAATAAGTGGTATAAAAATATAATAATATGTTTTTAATGTGTTTATAGATTTAAAAATAAAATGAAAAATAGTTGTGATAGGTAAAATTTTCAATGGGTTGTAAAAGATAGAAATGGGTGATAGTAATTAGTTGAATAAAATGTTTGAGTCAATTCAAGTTGAATTTTGTGGGACATATAGATCTGTTCAAATCGAAGTAAAAGTTAAAGAGAATGAGAGATGAAAATAATGCAATGTTGTTTTGAGTTAGTATATGTTATAGAATTTTGAGAAGTATAAGTGGAGACACAGTAGTTATGGAGATTTTATGTAGAGTTTTGAGCGATATATTGTTTATTTTGTTGATGTTAATTCGTTGTAATTGTAGTGAAGTTATGAGAGTGAGATTTTTTGGGGATGGCAATTTTGTAGTAGTGGTAGTGTAATGTGGGAGTCCGCAACATAAGGGTTGGGACGGGATAGGGACCGATTGGCGCCGGAAAGGGTTACCTAGGGGGAGTCCAGGGACCAACATAAGGGAATGAGTTTTGGGAAGGAAACACGTATCCTATGTACAAAGGGTTAGAGAGTATTTTTTTTTTATAAGAGTAGAAGGTGGCGATTGGAGTTAAAATAGTAAGTAGTTAGAGGTAGAGAAGGGTTCGTAAAATTTTGATAGTGGGGTGTCATACTAGTTAGAGATTTTGTAAGGGAACGTTAGAGTAATAAAAGGGGTAAGATTATGAGTAAATGCCAAGTGGATAAAGTAAATTATAATGAATAACGTAGAATCACCCAAAGTAATGAAATGGAATAATGAGGGCCATAATTGAAAAAAAAAATAATAATAATTTTTGTATTTTTGAGAAACGAATTAATAAGAGTAAATCAAGTTTAAAAGTAATTTTTTGATTTTATATGCCAATTTAATGATGTAAAGTGTGTAACATTTTAATTGTAAGTTGTTTATTTTAAAATGAATTATTAATGTACTGTGTTTTCTTATGTTAAGTTATGTTAGGTATTCTGATATATACATGTTAGTAATAAGTGAGTAAAAACAAAACCAGTGCTTCTTAGCGCAAACCAGCACCGCTAGGGGGAAACAGATCAGTTGGGGATATGGTGTTGTATAAGGCCACTATTTAATATTTTGATTTGTTTGTAGCGGGTCGATTTTTGGGTGTTTTTGTTTTAACCGTTTGGGGTATATATATATTTTTAGTCATTTCGGTTTCGGGCGGGTTTGTATAAAATAATGTAAAAATGTATTATTGTGCAACGTATTTGTCCGTATAACAGACCAGTGTTGAGAAACAGTTGGAAACAAAGCGAAACGCAATCAGTGGTGTAACACGGCTGAAGAATTCACCTCCACAAAATTCTGAGAACTTTATACCTGTGTGTGGCAGCGCACATACGCAACTGCTCAATCACGCTCCAAGTGACGCTCTGACAAACAACTCAAGATGGCGAGAGCGTAAAAAAAATATTCGTCGTCTTCTATAAGACCTCACGGAAGTCGCATTAACTCCGCCCACTTAAATGACATCGGCAGAGCCAAGCCCAATATTAAGCTCTGGACATCCACATATGTCAGCTCCATTCCCTATATAAAATGGTTACACGACAGCAAAGGAACAAGGAGCGGCGACGAAATAATCGTGTCAGTGACCAACAGCTTCTCTAAAAAGCAACATGTACCTGTTACGTTCTACGTGACAGTCTACACACAGTCGACGCCATACAGTCAACCAGAACCCGACCCCAACTACAGACGCTTACCGTTTCGTTTAGGCCCCGGTCGGTGGTGTTATAAAATGTAATTAACCCAGTAAGACCGACCGGGACCCAAGAAGTTAATAACCATATTACCGTGATTAGCGGGCAGTTGGTGCAGTGACATAGAGTGATTAACTAAATACGTAATCTTTAAAAGAGGAATCGGATAACAGAAACACGTGTTCGGTCGGCAGTGAAAAGTGAATTAAACATGAATTAAATACTATTACCGGGAATTCAATATGAAACATCAATGGGTAAAGTGTAAAAAATGGCATGTGTATGTGTGTGATGCAGAATGGGCTACCTTAATTACTATAATACTTGATAAGTTAGAGGATATTTTATGTTAGTTAAGTCTGAGGGATCAATGTATATTTTAAACCCTATTTTTTCAGTGTCTTTTAACATTCATTAAAATCAGTTGGTTTACCTTGAATATGTGTTAGACTAAGTTATTTCGTCATTACCATATTCTCATTTCTGTGTTAAAAATTCGTCTAACGTTCCGGAATCTTTCTGAGTTATTAATTGGGTGGGTCAGATTGCTAAATTGTCCGTTTTATTTAAGGTAAAGTGTAAAGGTTTTCGATATTTTATCCTATAAAAAATGATCGTGGCGACCTTGGTCTTCTGGTAAAATTTCAATAACAGGTAAGTGTTGTAATTGCGTGCAGGTAAGTTCTGGCAGTGGATCTTATTTATTTTATATTTCGGCCCATTTTTTAACGTCACACTGGCGACCCTGCCAGGATTCTCGTTTAACTTTAATTTTATACGAGATAGACCTATTTTAATGCACAGAAAATAGGATGGGGTAATGACGAATTTATAAATATGATTTATCGTATATAATTACGTACGTAGGTTAGGTTTGTGTTATGAGTTAAGTACCAGATAAAAAATGGCAAAAAATAACGAAGCCAGCTTCGCTGATGATAAAATAGAAAGTATAGCGACACCTGTCCAAAGTAAACAAGAGGTAGATAAAGATGACAAAATTATGAATATGTTGCAATTAATTTTGGAGCAACAAAGTATTAAATTTGAAATACAAAATCATAATTTTAATGAGTTAAAAAATGAAATACAAGAAATGAATAAATGTGTAGAAAGTACTGATGAAACGATAAGAACTAATTTGAATAAGTTAGAACAGAGTGTGGAGCGAGTGGGAGTACATGTGATGAGGACAGAGAAAAATAAAACAAATGAAAATTGTAATGACAAATGTAAAAATAATGTATTTGAAGAATTAGTATCGGAGACTGATACGGTAAAAATAAAGAATGAGAGTACTGATGAGTTGGTGGAAGGTAGTGATTATGAGATGTTAATGTGTGTAAATGAGTTAGAGAGAGAGTGGAAAAATAATGTTGTGGTAGAGTGGGGACAGAGGGCAAATTTTCCCTTTATTATTTATGATGTTTATGATGATTTATTGAGTCCACAAGTGTTGTGGTTGAAGGGCAAGAGTCCCGTATTGGTAGATGAATTGAGGTGTTTATTTTTGTGGAGTAATTGTGTACCCTCTGTCCGGAATAATTGTGAGAGTGTGATGTGGTGTTATGAAGAGAGAGAGGTAAATAGAGAATGGTATGTAACAGAATTGTATAATTTGAATAGAAAGTATGATGAATGGAAAGAAGGCTTAGAAATATATTTGAATAATAATGATTACAATGATTTGATAAAAATAATTAGACCGATAGTGAATGAATGTAATGACGGAGACTTAACAAAAGTACTTAACGTAGACTGGTTTAATGAGTATTCTGGTAAAATGAGTGAATTTGGTTGTTCTGGTTATGACACACAAAGTAACCATTTGTTTGTAAATAAAAAGCAAAAGTGTTATTTAGAACCAAGATTAATTTTTGACGATGGTGGCTGAACTAGAATATCAGTGTATAGACTTTGTTTGAATTTTATAAATTTCTGGTAATGACCTTGCTGATTTGGACATCTGAAGTGAGATCCACTTGAACAGTTTTGACGTATATTTTGTAAATAATATTGAATTCATTTGTGTGTGTTGTGAAATGTTTCAGTGGTGAGGTGAGAGTATTGTGGTATGTTGTATATGTTTTGAGAAAGGGGCTGTAAGTATTGAAATTTTACAATATGAATAATGTATAACAAAAAGGTTGACAGGAGTGATTGATATGTTAATTCAGTAATGAAATATTTTGAAATAATTGCGCTAAATAAAAATGATGGTTAAAAATATATGTTAATAATAAATTTAGAATTTTTGAAAATCTGATTACAACACAGGATAAATTCATCATGATAAATAAAAAGAGTTAATGAAAAATTTTAAATAATAATGCTTATAAATTTTTTTTATAAATTATTTAAAAGAGAATTGTTTGTTTGATGGATGCTAATAATCCAGGTTTATTGCTATTTGTGCAATCATTTTATTGTTGTGTGTTAGATATAGTTGTTGATAAAATGTATTTTCATTATGTGTGTAATTTTTTTTTTAAGCCAATCATTAGACGCCTGGCAGGCAATCAACATAATAGAAGTAAGTGTTGATAAGGTATTACATGTATTTGTTCAATTTTAAGATGTAGTTTCATTGTGTTTTTATTATGTTAGGATATCAGCTGATCAACAATACCATGTCACTGGTATATTGATTGGTAAATGTTACAAGTAATTAATGTTTAACGTACTACAGACATTTTGAAGTAAAGACAAAAAGAATATGAGAAATAAAATAACAATAATTTATGCAAAGTATTAAGAGATAATTCATGGGTGATGAATATTTTATGGGACAAATATATCTGTCCCAATTGAATTCCAAGTGAAGTTGAAATAATGAATATGATGTAATGTTGTTTTTGAGTTGATGTGATATAACAGGATTTTGTGAAATATAGATGTTGACACAGTGGTAATGGAGACTTTAT
Source organism: Magicicada septendecula (assembly GCA_034769895.1). Taxonomy (NCBI): domain Eukaryota; kingdom Metazoa; phylum Arthropoda; class Insecta; order Hemiptera; family Cicadidae; genus Magicicada; species Magicicada septendecula. The sequence goes on along the minus strand of CM068370.1, from coordinate 266,990,486 downwards.
GTAGATTTTGAATGATCTATATTTATGTTCATAATTAATGAGATTATTTTGTTGTATTTGTGGTAATGAAATGAGATTGAGATTTTTGGGGATGGCAATTTTGTATTAGGGGGTAGTGTATTTGGGGAGTCCGCAACAAGGGTTGGGACGGGATAGGGACCGATTGGCGCCGGAAAGGGTTACCTAGGGGGAGTCCAGGGACCAACATAAGGGGATGAGTTTTGGGAAGGAAACACGTATCCTATGTACAAAGGGTTAGAGAGTATTTTATATGTAGAGAAGGCGGCGTTTTGAGTTAAATGGTAAGTTGTGGACTAGAGTGTTTTGATTAGTAGATATTTTTGATAGAGATGGGTGTCATGATAATTGAGTTGATGAATATTAGAGTCAGAGGGAGAAAGTTTATATAGGTATAGAAATCTAATACAGAAAAACGAGAATAAATAATTTACACCACCCACAGTATATTAAAGTAAGATTGTTGAAAAGAAAGAGAGATTCATGATAAAGAATGTACAATTGTTTTTTAAACCAGTGACAGAATTTTGATAGAAGTGAAAATAATGTAAAGTCAAGAAGTGTTTAATTTAAATGATTTAAATGCCAATTTGATTATTATTTATATTAATATTTTGTTTATTATAAATATTCTATGTTACTATGTTTTGTATTTCAAGGTAGGATATTACAGATATTTAAAGTGTTTTCAGAAATCATACATAACATATGTAGGTCAAGGGTTTTGTACTTGACCTAGTTTTGATCAGCTGATGAGTTCATACACCTACTAAGCTTGTAGAGTAGGAATTCAATTTTAATTTGTTTGTTTGATTAATTCAAACTAATCTTTGAATAATTTTAATAAATGTTATTTAATAAATAAATTTAATAAATATTTAATGAATAATTTTTTTGAATTTTAAAATTTTGAAAATTTTAAATTTTTGTTTGAAGAAAAAAAAAATTTTTTTTTGATTTTTCGCCTGCCAGCGAGTGAATATGTTGAGTAATGATTATTTTATTGTGTATGTATTGATGATGTTTCTTTTATTGTATTGCTTTATATTGGTAGGCTATAAATTGTTCTCATGCTAGAGTAAGGATGTGTTTATATTATTAGAAATGTTTAGGTTAAGTCAGTTGAAACAAGAAATTAGAAAAAGAGGAAGAGAATTTTTTGATAAACAATTATTTTTTTTGAAATTTGATTTTTCTAAATTCTTGATTAATTTTAAAAAGCAAATTTTCCACTTTTAATGTGTTATGGTAATATGTAACGTGAGAGTGTGTGAGCCCAGTATTTGCCAAAGGCAGCCCAGCTTGCAAAAAGGGGATCCATATCGGCGGAGGAGCTGGAATGATTTTAGCCAGGGATTGAGGATTTTTGGGGGTAGTATGTGGAAGGCGAGGTGTACTGTGGGGCGAGTCTGATCGATTTCTCGGTGTTGGGATCTCTTACGGAGAAGTCCAGTGATCTCGTTCAGATGAGTCAATGGTCGCTGAGCCAGGGGGGTCGTGTACCCATGAGATTAAGAACAAGGGGGTTGTTGGCCCCAGTTCCTCTCCGGTCCTCTTCGGGGTTATCGATGAGATTTCTTCTGTCGTGAACAGCAGAATTCTCATCGAGGGGGTATTGTAGCGGCTCGATTTTTGGGTGTTTTTGTTTTAACCGTTTGGGGTATATATATATTTTTAGTCATTTCGGTTTCGGGCGGGTTTGTATAAAATAATGTAAAAATGTATTATTGTGCAACGTATTTGTCCGTATAACAGACCAGTGTTGAGAAACAGTTGGAAACAAAGCGAAACGCAATCAGTGGTGTAACACGGCTGAAGAATTCACCTCCACAAAATTCTGAGAACTTTATACCTGTGTGTGGCAGCGCACATACGCAACTGCTCAATCACGCTCCAAGTGACGCTCTGACAAACAACTCAAGATGGCGAGAGCGTAAAAAAAATATTCGTCGTCTTCTATAAGACCTCACGGAAGTCGCATTAACTCCGCCCACTTAAATGACATCGGCAGAGCCAAGCCCAATATTAAGCTCTGGACATCCACATATGTCAGCTCCATTCCCTATATAAAATGGTTACACGACAGCAAAGGAACAAGGAGCGGCGACGAAATAATCGTGTCAGTGACCAACAGCTTCTCTAAAAAGCAACATGTACCTGTTACGTTCTACGTGACAGTCTACACACAGTCGACGCCATACAGTCAACCAGAACCCGACCCCAACTACAGACGCTTACCGTTTCGTTTAGGCCCCGGTCGGTGGTGTTATAAAATGTAATTAACCCAGTAAGACCGACCGGGACCCAAGAAGTTAATAACCATATTACCGTGATTAGCGGGCAGTTGGTGCAGTGACATAGAGTGATTAACTAAATACGTAATCTTTAAAAGAGGAATCGGATAACAGAAACACGTGTTCGGTCGGCAGTGAAAAGTGAATTAAACATGAATTAAATACTATTACCGGGAATTCAATATGAAACATCAATGGGTAAAGTGTAAAAAATGGCATGTGTGTGTGTGTGATGCAGAATGGGCTACCTTAATTACTATAATACTTGATAAGTTAGAGGATATTTTATGTTAGTTAAGTCTGAGGGATCAATGTATATTTTAAACCCTATTTTTTCAGTGTCTTTTAACATTCATTAAAATCAGTTGGTTTACCTTGAATATGTGTTAGACTAAGTTATTTCGTCATTACCATATTCTCATTTCTGTGTTAAAAATTCGTCTAACGTTCCGGAATCTTTCTGAGTTATTAATTGGGTGGGTCAGATTGCTAAATTGTCCGTTTTATTTAAGGTAAAGTGTAAAGGTTTTCGATATTTTATCCTATAAAAAATGATCGTGGCGACCTTGGTCTTCTGGTAAAATTTCAATAACAGGTAAGTGTTGTAATTGCGTGCAGGTAAGTTCTGGCAGTGGATCTTATTTATTTTATATTTTGGCCTATTTTTTAACGTCACATGTTGTTTCAGTGTTTGGTGGTGCTGTGGCGGCGGACCTGAGCTGGCCTGCGCGTCAGAGCAGGGGCGTGGAGTATCTGTCTGACTCTACGGTGTTGGGATCTCGAGAGAGAAGTCCAGTATTGTCATGCAGATGCGGTCACAGTCACCGGACCAAGGGTGAGTTAATTATTCTTTTGTGTAAACCATACAGGGGGTTGTGGCGACATATCCTGGCTGATCCCTTTAGCAAGTATGAATGTGTCAATGAGATTTTTTATGCTTCGGCATAAAATATCTCATTGAGGGGGTATTGTAGCGGGGCATTTTTGGGCATACCTGGGGTAATAACAGAATTTGTATTTTTTTTTATAAATAATAAATAACTTGTTGAGTGATAGGAAAATTTTGTGACCGAGAGGTAAATTTGTTATTGTGGAAGCGATCGCAACGTGGCAGCATTGACTGTGACAATTATTTAATGATATTGTGTGGACAGTTTAATAACTGTACCAAAATCAGTTCAAGGACAATGACGAACCCGGAAAACGTAAACACGTTATGTAACAACAAATGACATAATCGTGTCAGGCGATGTGTTGCGTCAGCAAATTATATAACGATGTGTGTCACCAGTTTTGTCAACAAGCCCAAAACAGTCCACTGGCGCAAGGATACAAACTGTAAACCAATAAGAATTGAACGAACAACAGCCGCTTCACAAAGTAGCGCCTGTAAATCTTCCCAGTAACAGCTCATCACCAATCGCGAGTGGTAGCTATCAAAAGTTTCGGAAGTAAGTGCGGGCCCGCAGAACCACAAAATGTAAAATACAAACAGTTTTTATTGGCCAATAATCATCCATAATTAACGTAATTGCAGTAAATTAACAGTTCGGCCATAAAAAATCAAAGTGCGACCTATAAAACAGCAACTAGTGTACGCCGTGAGGAGACACCCAGGTGTCGGACTTCTAGGCATCAAAAGGAAAGTAGACATTTAAAATATTAATAATAATTAAAATGCCGGCTTTTTCATACCTTATAAAGTTGAAAAAAAAAAAAAGATATAATGTAATTCTGGGGTAGTATGTGAGCGAGTGTGGGGGTTTTAGTTTAATTATATTATCAAATATTATGAAGTGCTGGTTTCCGTTTTTTTCAAAACTAATTCTAAGTTTACAATATGGGTTTATTTCTAATCATGCATAATAAATGTTATTGTTTTTCTATAAGATCGCAAAAGTAGAAGGGAAGGGGAACATTTTTCTATATAACATTTGCAATTAGGTTACGTGCTATATTTTCATGTTTTCTTTTATAAAACCATATTTTAATATGAAAATGAATTAAAATAGTTGTGATGGCAAGCCAATTGTATTTTCTTAAATAACCTGTTCTGCATTTCCTAGTTCGCTGATACGAACCTTGGTAAATTATTTTCTTGCAGTTGGCAAGATGGCGCCCGACAAAGTAGATAGTACAATTTTGACAAATTCGAAATCACATTATATTTAGTTATTAATATCAATAAAACGAAATATCACAATGTTGATGTCCGCTGTTGACATTGGTTTTTCGTGTTGGCTGACCTCCGGTTGTGTTTCCTGCTGTATGACCTCTGGTTCATCTTCCGGTTGCTGAACCTCCTCCGCTGGTTCAGGTTGTCTATCTTCAATTTCCAGTAATATTTCTTCAACGTCCTCTGCTGACGTCGCTTCTTTTTCCTCCAATCTGGCCTCCCTCTCGGCCTCTGCCACTCGTTTCTTCGATGTTGACCTCCTATACATCTTGTTATCTGTGTAATGTACTTGCTGTCTTGCTGTCGAATTAGGTTGAGAAATTATTTATTTAATTAATCAAACTGTTAGGTTTTTTCGTCCTAATTCGCGCTCAGACGTTGGGCGCCATGTTGTAACAAACCTCACAACGTTAAGATTATTATTATTATAATTGTTATTATTATTATTATAGTTGATTATTAAAATTGAATTAGTGTTCACGTTTAAAAGTTTGTGGTTTAAAAGAGTATTTATCACTTCACTGTGTCAACCTCCCCACTTACCATATGTGGATGTCTTCACTATTCTCGATGGCGACTTCTTTTACTGTAAAAACACTTGACATACATACATAGATATTCCTTTTGAATATCACAAAGAATGCACATAAACAATAATACAAATTAAATGTTCAATTGCACTTTGAATGATATCAGTCATTCAAATACTACCGCCACCTTATGAGAGAACTGTTCATAAAAAAGTTAAACTACTTCATCTATTGTATAGAAATCAAAACTCTGTTTCCACTGATAAATAAGTGAGGATTTATTGACAATGATTAAATTCAATAAACTCTTTTAAAAACAATTAATAATATCTTTTTACAAACAATAACAAATTTAAACAAATACTGAGATCTCTGTATCTCAAGGCTGGTAACACTGTTGTAAGGTACAATGTTTTTGGTGAACGAGGTTAGGTTCACTTTACTCAATTATATTACCAAGTTAGTGAGTTCTTTGAAGATACATGATACCAGATTACAAGATGTGAGTTTAATTTATAATATTTAATTATCTATCACTATGACAAAGAACAAAAATTTAAAATTATAAAACTCGGTACCATAACCGATAATATCGTACTATCGTACGTTATGCAAAAGTATATAGCAGTTGAGGTCAACACGTGCTCTGAGATTTGCACTGTTAAAAATATTATTATTATTGACTCATTAGCTATTAGAACCATGTACTGGAAAGAGAAAAAAATCTAGAGAAAAAAAACTCTTGTTATAGCTTTCATTTCAGTAAAATTATTCAAGAACAGAATTGTTTCTTTGTGACAAAATTATATTCTTCGGTTCTAGGTTAGTTTACCTAGTAACATGTAAGTGGCTATTTAGAATAAGTTATGTTATTTATAAAAGTCTTAATGATATGATTACAAACATTTTGTTTATAATTCGTTTGATGTGTAATTATCATTCATAAAAATATTCGAACAAGAAAATAATTATTTGTTAATTCAAAAGTCGTAGTCAAGTAAGCGACTATATACTATATACTGATGAGCGGTATCTAAGTTAATTCCGCCTTTCTCAATTATTCTTTAATTGTAAAATAATTATCTTTGAATTAATTATTGACATTAAACCGTGCTACAATTTATTTATTAAGTTCTGATAATTGTCCATCATAGTTTAAGCACTCAAGCGTTATGACTAGTGCAGTCCAAAACAATATTTTTCGTTCATCAACGAAAATTATTATTTTCATTAATTTCTTTAAAATAATTAAAACATTGTACTCCCTGATTGAATACACAAAACATGACCCTTATTATATACTGGTCGTGTTAATTCACTGGACACTCGGTAATATGTTGTGGTGTACAGGTTAATGTCTGTTTACGTATTACTGTAGGTGACGCACACATTTCAAAAATATCTTGCTGACTTTTTCGGCATAGACCTCTCGTCGTGAGTGATGCAGAACGAATGATACATTTCGCTAAAGCGTCTCTTTCTCGTCTGGTCATTTTAAGCTATTTGATTGGTTCAAAAGGTCAAACTCTCAACCCCAAAACACTTTGGTAAAATAAAACTTTTAATTTTTGACAATTCTAAGCGTGGGTTCGAGATTATATGTGACGTATGCATGGATACTCAAAATGATTGAAAAACTTATAATTGTCATAACTTTCTTATCTTTTGTCGTATAGTCGGTTGGGTAGTGGCATTAAATCGCGGACACTTGTGGCTTTATTTTAAGTCTAAACAAGCACTAAATCCGTTCATTATTAATTCACTTGGCCATCTCAAAAACTCATATGGTGATTCTTAATATAAATAAGTCTGTTTCACCATATTTCGTTATAATTACACTGTAATACTTATTACTAAACATCTCGAGTCCATTTCTCCTTCATGTTAGTACATAAAATAGTTATATTTACAGTTTAAACAATATCTGTTAATGGCGTCCATACCGACCATGTTCGATTGTTTATATTTACATGTAACGCTATTATTCCTTATCCTATTACATGTGTTTGACATCCTAACACTAATATGTACATTTATTTACATTTGTTCACATTTTATTTTGCTAAAAATGTTATTTTTTATATACTTATAGTATGATCAAAATACTTTCTGTTCTCATTTCTCCATTTTGTCACTTATGTAATTATTTTATTACACAAGGGATATTATGTTATTAATTAAAATAGTGTACAATTGTTGTACCTTGTTGGTTCAATGTATTTATTAACTTTTCGTTATCTGAAAGCTCTCCAAGTCATAGTATAGTGTCTGTTTACATCTGGTTTTACAATTGCAGTTAAATTCTTGGATTTCGTTGTCCATGACGTGTCTGTTACTTAACTAAATATCACTATAATATTGACGACTCGGAACACTAAGTTTTTTATAAGTAAAAACGTAAAGTTTTACCTTACAGCCTAAACCGGCTTTCACCTATAGAAGGCTTCATCAGAGGCTGTCGTAAGTAGCGCTGTTCGTCTTGTTGTTGGCGACGAGATAGTGTTTTGAAAGATCGAAGCTGTGTGTGTGTGGTGAGATGTGTTCGAATAATGCGTGCGATTTGAATTGTGTCTGTTCGTTTAGGATGTCGTTTTTATTTGTTTTTGTGTGTTTGTATATTTCTGATTGTTCTAGAGTGTCTAGTTTTCGGCCTTTTGTGTGTACGTGTAGTATGTTCATGTTATTGTCGATGTTTTTATATGTGTGGTTTGCTTCAATGAGGTGGTTTGCGAAGGTAGATTCTGTAGTGGTGTGGAGTGCTTTTGTGTGTTCAATGTATCTCTGTTTGAAGCTACGTCCTGTCTGGCCTATGTACAATTTATTGCAATTTGAACAATTTAGTTTATATACACCGGGTAGATCGAATTTGTTTTGTGCTTTGGGCATGCGTTTTGATAGTGTGTGTTCTGTTTTGTTAGTAGTTTTGTAAGCGATTCTGTATCCTGCTTTTTTGAATTTGTGGGCAATTTTTTCTGTTTGTTTGTTGATGTATGTTAGTGTTATGAATTTGTTGTTTTCTGTCTTTGTCTGTTGTTTGTTTCGTGTTTTGTGTAGGAGTTTACTGACTATTGTTCTGTCATAACCGTTAGATTCTGCTAGATATTTTATCGTGTTTAGTTCGTCTTTGTAGTCTATTTCATCTAAGGGGATGTTGTTAAGTCTATGTATCATGGTTCTAAAAGCAGCTAGTTTGTGTTGTATTGGGTGATTGGAGGTGTTGTGTATTAGTGTGTCAGTTGTAGTTGGTTTTCTGTATATACTGAATTTGTGCCTGTGTTCTAGTTTTGTGATGGAGAGGTCTAAGAAGTTTATGGTATTGTTGTGTTCGTATTCGGCAGTGAAGGTCATGTTTTTATGTATTTTGTTTATGTGCGTTAGTAACTGTTCACATTGTCTTTTGTTTCCCCTGTATAGTATTAGAATGTCATCAACGTATCTGTGCCAATATAGTATTTTATGTGAGTATTTTTGTTTTTTCTAAGTGTTGGAGGAAGACTTCTGCTAGAATGCTGGATATGGGGGAGCCCATGGGTAGGCCATCGTTCTGTGTGTAGTATTTATTGTTATAAGTAAAGTAGTTTTGTTTTGTGATAATGTTCAGAGTTTCTGTTATTTCATTGATAAGTTCGTCTGGTGTGTTGTTCTGTTTGAGTTTGTTTTGTAGGATGGTGATTGTTTCAGAGATGGGGATGTTTGTCTACAGGTTTTTAATGTCAAAGGAGGCTAATGTGGCGTTATGGGGGATGTGTATGTCTTTTATTTTTGTTACTAGGTCAGTGTTGTTTTTTACTGCAATGTTGTTGTCTATTTGTGTGTGTTGTCTAATAATTTTGTCTAGATATTTTGCCAGTTTGTGTGCAGGGGCATTACGGTAGTTGATAATGGGGCGGATCGGAATGTTTTCTTTATGGATTTTGGGAAGCGCTTGGAGTGTAGGTGCTGATGGTCGGATTTGTTTCATGTAGGGCTTTTGTTTATGTGTCATAATGTGTTTGGCTTTGTTGACTATTTGTTTTACTGAGTTTTGGTATCTGTCGGTGGGGTCGTGTTTTAGTTCTGTGATGTTGTTCTGTTCCATGAAGTCTTGTACTTTTTTGTGTAGGTTGTCTGTGGGGATAATTACAGTCGTGTTGCCTTTGTCAGCTTTTACAAATGTGATGTTGTGTTTGTGTGACTTTTCCCTCTAACACACGACTCTAAACGAACTAAAACACGACCCCCAAAATTATTATATAATTTTAGTATTGTAACATTCATTTCTTTTTTTAGGCCTACTTTTCTTTTATACCATATTATTGGTTTAAAGTTTGATCTGGCCCTTTAACTATTAACTCTACTGTTAACAATAATACCTTGAATAATATTAATGGATTCTTATCCTGAATAATAATACAGTATAATATAATGCTATCTTATCTACTACTGTTTTTGGTCCTTTTCCAAAACTAAACTCTAGTATTGTTCACTTATTTTGGTGTCTTTATACAGATTGTGTTTGCGTTTTATTTTTAGTTAATCACTTTCCTTCCGCACTCTCACTTTTATATGAGTTCTTGCTTATATTTGATGTATTTTGTTTATATTTTGTGTCACACCTGCACTTGTACTGCTTCACTGTACTTAGTGTCAATAGTGTTGTACACTTTTATTTTGTTTCTTTATACACTGTACTGGTTATTATTAATCACATTGGTGTTATCACCATTATCACAGAGTGTTTATTACTTAGTGTTTATTTGTAATTCACTCCCTATTCACATCATGCATTCTTGGTTCACCTTGGTCTATGACTATTTTGAGTATTAGTCTATCTATTATATTTCATTTTTGTTATTATACTTTTCTGTATCATTGTTTGTGTATTTTATTATTTGTTTATTTCATCATTATTTTATACTTACTTAGCTAATATTACAACATTTTCTTTTGGTTTGTACTTTCTATATTCAATGGTACATTTAATTATATTTACTTTTCTTAGTTTTTTATTTCATGGGTTTATTTCATATAATTTGTCATTTCGCCAATCACTTGGGTTGGGTCATAGTCATTTGTCTCGTATACGTTACAGTCATTCTAGTGCTATTTATTTAAAATTGTTAATTCTTCTTCTTTTATCTACCTTTAGCCGCATGCTTTTTACTTTATATTCTATGGTATATCTTCCCTTGTATTGGTCTGCTTTTGGTATCGTAACAAAATATATTTGTCTATGTAGATATATACTTAATTTTAATTCAATGTTATGAACATTCATAAATGGAAACAGATGCAAAACTTTTGTAAATATTTTTTTGTACATAAAAATGCATTTTTTAATTAATTAAAAAATATTGACCATCACATTATTGTAAATTTATGTATGTCAGTTTAAAAAGAACAGTTTAAATTTTCACGTGATACATATAAGCTTCAGTAGATGGTAACTAGCCTGCAAAGAAAATTATGAAATACACGAAAAATCGTGCATATCCGAAGTGTTAGTGGATCTAGATGGTAACTAGCCTGCAAAGAAAATTATGAAATACACGAAAAATCGTGCATATCCGAAGTGTTAGTGGATCTTAGTAAAAACGTTTAGTTTGTAACTTGGTGAAGTCATGTTATATAAATGTTTTTCAAATAGATGATTCAAGGATATGGAATAATTGGAGAGTTTTTTGAAATTACATAAAATTATTTATAGAATTTATAACTTGCAAAAATAACTTAAAAAAAACAATATTTATTAAAATTTTGAAATAAGATACTACATCAGTTCAGATTCTAGCTTTGATGAAGTGTATATACACCCACGAAACTTAATAAAAATTAGCAATTTTTTGCCATGTATAGTACATAAATGTATGTTACTATTTTTGCTTCTGTTACAGAGTATTCATTTCTTGTATACAGACCAATATGTAAATGAATTAAAACAGCGCATTAAAAAAGTTACAGGACTAACGCTATTAAGGACACAACTTTTCAGATAAATGGAATTTTATTATTTATTAATCAATATACATCCCTTTCATCTCTATACAGACTTTAGATTGCTCATACAACCATTGAAAGGCAAGTGCATAGTCCTCCTTTGAAATTCTGTTTAAAACAGCTGTCACATTCTTCTGAATTGTCTCTACATCATCAAAATGCTGCCCTTTCAGTGCCAGCTTCAGCATAGGGAACAGAAAGAAGTCAGCCAGAGCCAAATCTGGTGAGTAGGGTGGATGGCTAATTTTCTGATTATCTAGTGAGACAATCAACGATGGGTATGCTGGAGCATTGTCATGCAGACACCATCCCCTGATTGGTATATTTCTGGCATAACCCTGTGAATTCTTTTTAAAGGCGATCAAGCACCTCTTTGTAGAATGGTCCAGTTACAGTCAGGGGGGGGGGGGAATTCACAGTGGATCAGTCCTCTTGAATCAAAAAATGTGATCAGCATTATTTTCACTTTTGATTTTGTGACCCTCAGTTTCATTGGTCTGCCGTCTCCAGGAATGCGCTGTTTAAAACTATAAAACCTGAACAGTTTGGAATCGAACCACTAAACCTGGAAACAGTTAATCAGTTTAAATATTTGGGATGTTGGATTGCAGATGATAATGAAGGAAAAGGATACAGGCCGGAAATAGAGCATATACTTCGTTGACAACTATATTCAAGACAAGGAATATTCAGTCAGTCCAAGGTCACATTATATAAAGTTATGATTAGACCGGTGATAATATATGGCAGCAGGACTTGGACTTTGAACAGACAAGGCGCTAACATAGGCAATACCTTTGAAAGGAGAATTTTGAGGAGAATATATGGACCAATCCAAGTCAATGGTATATGGAGAATGCGCCACAGTGAAGAACTATACAAGCTATATGAAGACAGTGATCTGGCCACCACCTTCTGACTGCATAGATTGCAATGGGCAGGACACATCATTAGGATGGAAGAGAACCAAATACCTAGGAAGGTACTGTTTAGTCAAATCGAGGCTAGAAGGCCTTTCAGAAGACCCAAGCATCGCTGGATTGATGCAGTGAACTGTGACACCATAGAAGTAAAAGAAGAAGATGTATCATATGTTGGAAAAAGGATGAAGAAATCATAGCCACTACAAAAACAGCAAAGCTGGCCTGGGTCTTTTTCCGTGTACTAGTGTAAATAATGCTGGTCCCCAAAGAGTTTAGCATTGTAGATATGTTGTAGAATGATACTGTTTATGATAGTTGTCTAATAATGTTTGTTTAATGAAAAACCTTATCATATATAAGCCTGATGATTTTCTTGTAATAAATATTTGTATTCTGATCTGCTTAGTGATTTTTTGTATACTTTTGACCATCCATAGCTTGATCCGTGATATTGGATTGTGAAAGCTGTTGCATCCTAAGGTGGGACCAATGTTTAACGTATTTACTATATTTGTTTAGGTACACAGGAGACAGCACACAGGTGAACGACCATATGGTTGCACAGATTGTAGGCGAGAATTTACTAATTGGGCCAACTACAATAAACACATGAAGAGAAGACATCGAAATTCAGAACATAACAGTGCATTAGCTTCACGTGTACTTGCTCGTCAGCAACTACAGACAATAATACAGCCTGGCACACAGGAGCCAACACAACCACCACAGCCTCCACCAGCACCTCCTGTACCGCCTCCTCCACCACTAATCCCTGCTCCACCGATACAGCTTACTTCACCAGGGTATACAGAACATAGTGGTAACAGTGAAACAACATATAACAAACTTGGTGAAGAACATAATGGTGATGTGTACAGAGCTCCACCAGCTCCTCCATCGTATGTGCCTATGACTGGTATGGGATACTATACTATACCGCCAATACATCAACAGGTTTTACAGGCAAGAAATCAATAAATCATACCATGATCTCATCGCAAACAGTTTTAATATTAATTTAAATCAGCTTTAAACAATATTTTAGTACTACATAAATACAGTGTCTAGGTTAAAACTAGAAAAATGGTATTTTTTAAATAATATGTATGTTCAAGTAATCAGTATGTTTATTTATTGATTATAGTGGCTGTTACAACAGATAGAGCATACAGTAAGTAGAAGTTTTAAAAGACTGTAAAATGGTAGTAAAATATTACAATATAATTGTAATTTTTTTTAACTTTTACAGTTCACTATAATATATTTCATTTATAATTATCCAGTCTTGTGTATGTTAGTCAACTGTTAACAACTGTATTAGGAAAAACATTATAATTATTGTCTGCAAAGAGTTACGGAGTGTTAATATAGACTTGACTTCTCTTCCACTAGCAGACGCTTATAATAAGTAATTTTACTCCTCTGTTTTAATTTTTTCTTTATTAATGATAATGTGGTGTATTTATAATATACACACACTTATTGTTTACTAATAGTACCTATAATCTCAATTTTCTATTGTAGTGTATTTATAGCCTAAAGGTACCATAATTTATATTTACCAATTGTTCTTTATATTGTGACAAACGACCTTCACTCAGTCCCATGGCCACAGCACAGCTGTTGCAATTATGAGTCACAAGTAAAACCACTGAGCCACTCCACACCACTTCTATTATTATATTTAATATGTTTTGTTATTTTTTAAATTTAAGGTCTTATTATTTATTATTGTTAATTCTCACTGAAAAGTAGCATAAAGTTTTATTCGAATACTGTTAGCTTAGGTCCTTGGGGCCAGGATTCATGTACCTAAAGAAATCTATGTGTTTAGGAAGCTAGAAATTAGTATTTTAAACTTAGATTAGATCCCAGGAATAGGAGTAATGTCATGTAACAGTTAACCATAATTACTGTCACTGCTAAATTATATTGCAATTTTTTTCTCCCTGTCAGTCTCTTAAGAATTCTGCCAGTAACTACAGACAATCAATCTTCTGAATAACATAACTTAGTATCCACCCAAAATAAGAGTTACTAAAAAATCTTGTAGTTACTAGAAGATAAATCGTCCTTCCCAATTTATTTTGTTTGGACATAATGCATTTTATTATTGTGTGGGTTTGATCATAAGTTATTATCTATGTTTAATACGCCCTTCAAACAAAAATTTAAAAAACTGTATTTTAAGCAATAGGGAATACCCTATTGTAATAAATAAACACTAAGTTAATGTATTTCATATAAGTAACTGTGCTGAATATCTGTTTCACCTATAAGAAACTTGAATGTAGTTGTACAAGATGATTATAGGCTAGTTAAAGTTATTACAAAATAAATTATTTAATTTAAAATATAAAATAGTGTAATTTTAAACAGTACTTGTCTGTTAATGAAACCTCACCCAAAAACAATAGTAACGATTTGTTTATACTTGAAGAAGTAGAAAAGTTGTATAAATACCAAACAAATTATAAATTGTATTGATATATTTACATATGAAGAAGAAGAAAACTGAAGTTTTGGTATTATTCTGTGCTAAGTTAGAAAAAGTAGTTTTAGTTTTAATTACAATAATTTCTACAATTGCTACATTATTTAGGAGGCCGTTATTTACAAATGTTAAGTAAAATTTGTCCGAACAATTCATTTTGAGGTCATTTTGATCTGAACACGAATTCCTGTAAGTAGTTTTCTAAATGGTACCACTAAGTTCCTCGGTGCATTTTTGACACCACTTGACAGATCTCTATACACGTTCTCTATGTAGGATGTGAGTGGCTAATGATGGGTCGATAAAATTGTGGTGTGGTTAACAATTAGGTGTTTGTATCCGGTGGCCTCAAGCTCTGAGTTGTTATAACCATTCCAGCAGTCAAAATAAATGATAGAACTGGCTGAACCTTCTCTTCGATTACTTTTAATAGTGGTTACCCCAAATGGTTAGGGAGTTGTACAACGAATATTTTGTTATTTGCTTTACACAGCTCACCAAATATCCACTGTTTCAGTAACCATACTAGCATTGGTTTTTTTTACATAAAGAGGCTTTCATCTATTTCCACTACCAGTTTCTCTCCGCCTATTTTCCACCAGGCTCTTTTGATATCGAAAATGCACATATCTCTCGCACATACAGTGGCGGCGCTAACGAAACGCCCCCCCTCCCTAGCAAAACTAATTAGGGGGCCCTATAAAAATGGTTAAATTTTGTATACGTAATAGGGGAAAACACTCAAATGAGTTTCTATTTACGTGTGTTTCACAACAATGGTTTGTGAATACTTTCTCGTCTATCACAAAGCGTTTGCAATTTGCAAAGGACGTTTTACACGTGTACAAACTCTTAAAATTCATTGTTGCTAAATAGACAAAGTTCTATACAAACTATAAAAAAACCAAAATAAGAAGAATGATTTATTTTTACGTCAAAGATCTAAATTCAGACTATGAATACAGTACCGCACACAGAGTGTTAAAAATGTATTATTTAAAAACGAATATCAAAGTAACATTCTAGCTTTTTTCAAACATTTAAATTAGTTTGTAACTGAATTTGTAAAATTCTTGAATATACTCTATACAAGTTCTCCTTAAGTCTAATCCAATTCAATAACACTCGAACTCAAGTAATGTACAATATTTACAGATGAGGATCAACCAAAGTTCACTGTTTTCCTAAGCCTAGTCTTCTTTTTTTAATAGCTAAGAACTTTTCAACCACTTCGTTGATATTAGTTTTCTGTGTCTCTTCATGCTCAATGCTTAACAGTGCCAAGTCACTCAACCGAGTTTGGGACATGGTACTTCTTAAGTATGACTTAATTAATTTAAGTTTTGAAAAGCTTCTTTCTGCTGTAGCTGTTGTGACAGGTATGGTTAAATAAAGCTGCAAAGCTGTAGTTAAGTCTGGGAGGCAACTCATAAGGCAGCTGTTTTCTTCAACCAGTAAATTCATCATTTCTCGAATGCTTTTCTTGTGTACAATTTCTTTGGCCATCAGAGCTTTGAAGGATATTACTTGGTCAGGCAGTGATGTGGAAAGGTCACCAGGATACACATTTACCAGAGCCTTACTTTTCTCCACTATTGTCTCTTGTGAGAAGTTTACTAAATTCTGAGGCGTCAGGAATGAAACCCTATCATCAATGCAACGCAATCCTTCGAATCTCATTTGTAGCTGAGCTATTACAATACCTAGTGTTGCATTGAAAACTTTTACTTCAAATGATTTCACTGGGTCGTCAATTCTATGGTCAACTGATAATTCAACAAAGAAGCATTTTACAACTCGCTTACGCTTATTTTTCATGTTACAAGTTATGTCCCATGACTGGGCCAACTGTTTAGCACCAGCAAGAAAGCCGGCAAAGTCCTTTCTTAAAACTTTTAACTCATCACAAGCGCGGCTTAGAAACTGCCATGCTCTGCCTAGGTCAACAGTTGGCCTCTGTAGTGCTTTTGAAGTTATATTTACATTCTCTAAAATCTTAGTTTCAAGGCAGAGCACAAGAATAAATTCAAAGTTTTCCAGGTGGTTTCTAATTGCTAATGCTTCTTCTGCCTCGGGTTTTTTTGAGCTGTACAGAATAATTTCTGTCAAACACTTAATCACATTTTTGAAATCATTTCTTAAAGCTAACAGACAGTCGTGTCTAGAAGACCACCTTGTTGGACATACTACTACTACTACTCTCCAGCACTACAGTCCATGGTGAGCCTTGGCCTCCGCTACGACCCGTCTCCACTCATCTCTGTCCACTGCCTTCAGTCTCAAGTTCCTAATGCCCATATTTCTTAGATCTTCTTCCACATCCTGCTGCCATCTTCTTCGAGGCCTTCCTCTTCTTCTTTTGCCCAGTATCATTCCACTTAATATAGTTTTGGGCATCCTCGTAACATTCATACGGAATACGTGTCCCAGCCATCTAATTCTAGCTGATTTTATGTGTCTCACCAGGTCTTGTCCACCAATCAACTCATTTATTTCACCGTTATTTCTGATCCTATACGTATTCCCTTCCTTCACCGGTCCAAATATCTGTCTCAAAATTCTTCTTTCAAAAATTCTTAGTGCACTTATATCCTTATTTACGAGAGTCCATGTCTCGGATGCATAAGTAACAACAGGTCTGATCAGTGTTTTATATAACATCAATTTGGTTCTTGGAGTTAGAAGCTTTGATTTCAGTAATGATTGGTTTGCATAGTAGGCTCTATTGCCGGTTATGATTCTATTCCACCTTGTTGGACATAGCTTTTTTAAAGTTAGATTTTTGGCAGAGCTGTCTTCTTTAACGGCAGTGTTAAGTTCTTGCCATCTATGTAAGCTTTCACTGAAAAACACATAAGTTTTCTGAACTATGTCATAAAATTGTCTTATTTCAGAAATATTTGATACTGAATCATTGATCACCAAGTTCAGGTTATGTGCAGCACAGTGTACGTAATCTGCGTTTGGGACTCTATCCATAATTCTTTTCTGTAACCCTGAGTATTTCCCGCTCATTGTTGCTGCACCATCATAACCTTGACCTCTACACTTACTAATGTCAATTTAATTTGTTTTCAAAAAGTCTAAAATCTTACTTTGAAACCCCTCACTGTTGGGATCCTTTATTTCTTGAAATCCCAAAAAGGACTCACTAATCACAGTTTTATAATTGCCAGGAGATTCTTCTACTATGTTTATGTATCTGATTACAACACTCATTTGGTCAATCTTAGAAATGTCTTGTGTGCTATCAACAATTATAGAAAAAAAAGGAGACGAGTGAATCTGTTTTAGTAAGGCAGTCAATACTGATTTTCCTAGCAAGTTAATGATTTCATTTTGAATGTCATGGTGCAGGTATTTTGATCTGGTTTTTTCATTTTCTAAGTGTGCACTAAGGAGAGAATCATAGCGAGAAACTAAAGATAGTATGTTAAAAAAATTTCCACTTTCAGGATTTATTTCATGTAATGATTCTCTGTGGCCACGAAACGGCAATGAACACAGTGGCATGGTTCAAATGACATCCACAATCCGTATGAAAATATCTTTCCATTTTTTCCGCTCATCGGAAATTTGATCAGCTACCGTTTTACTCTTTTTCCAAGTGGCATACGTGAGACAAGATTGTAAATGAGCATTGCTACTTTCATGAACTTTAATTTTTTTACTGAGACCTTTCCAATCTCTAATATCGCCTTCACGCCAGCTTTGGGCATCAGCACTTTGGCTGAAAAGCCAACATGGTAAACAATAGACTCCATCTAGATTACGAGAGTAACAAAGCCAAAACCTGTGAACAATTTGGCCTGCTGCAGTTTTTAAAGAATAATATGCTGTGCTGAAAGACCGCTTAGAAACGGAATCCTTCGGGAAAGGACCCTTTGGTTGACAAGGTTCAATTAACGTTATTAACTTTTTCACCTCGTCTGTCATTGTAGCTTGATTTTTATAGAATGCAATATCTGTCTCAAAACTTTGGCAGTTTGGATCGGAAGGGCCTGCTAAACTAGTTTTATTTGCGTGATTACTTACAACTTCAGTTGGTTCAAACTGATTTTCTGGTCCAGGTTTGTCTTCGGACTGGCGAACACATTCAATGCCTAGCAGTTGTTCTTCTTGTTCATGTTGCAGTTGCTTATTTGTTTCCGTAATTGTATCAGTTGTATCCGACGGACTAATGTTTAAATCAGGTTTATTGTCACTGTCACAATCAACTTCAAGTCCGATTTTTGTTTCTTTTTCATTACTTGCACTTGGCCTGGGTTTGGGTTGTTCAACTTAACATTTTCATGATTTTTTTAAAAACTGATCTAGTTTTGAAAGTTTACTTTTAGATTCTTCTCGTTGTTTTTGCAGTTTCCTTTTCTGGTGAGAAAATTGCAGTTTCCTTTTCCTGTAAGTTTCACCACTTAAATATTCACGCTTACTTTCCATTTTATAAACTCTGTCTCTAACACTCTAACTCTACACAAAATACAAAAACTAAAATCAAATGTTAAGTCATTAAACTTAAACGGCACTAAATTACGAAATGAATGCAATACAGTACTATCGCGCAGGAGATGCGACGCACTACTGAGTACTGAACTACATTGTGTTGTGATTGTTTACGTCTCCTCAGTGCCGAGTGACTCATCGCACGGACGTACGGGCACCACAAGAGATAAGATAAGCTTCGCTTACAAACTACAAACAGTAATGTCATTTCGGAAAACGTAGTTTTTTGCATGTCTATACACTTAAATAAAACGTATATTTTGTATTTTAAATATAAATTTGCCGGGAGTCGGATCCCATTAAAACTTTTTTCCTATTATAGCTCGTTTCATATTTTTTTCTAGGGGCCAGGGGGCGGGGCCCCCCAGAGGGTTGGGGCCCGCCTCGCTGCGGGGGCCTTATCGCCGCCACTGCGCACATACATATTCCAGTTAATAACCACTTCCTTACACATGTTTAGTTGTCTGCCACAAAACGCTATAAAAGTCAACTACTCACATCAACAGTTTATAAAACGCATCACCATAACAAATGGAATACGGGAACTTTGCAGCACTCTCATGTAAACTGATCCTATGCCTGCAGGAGCGCAAATTGGATTTCCAAAACATACTTGAGGTGGTGCATAATTTCTTTACATATCGGTTCTTCATTTTTCATATTGCAGATAATACACCGCATTTCTCAAGGAATGCAATGGCTACTTCCTCTGTTGCAGGAAGGTCCGACCGACAGATTCATGATGAACATAATGTATAAACAAATGGTTGAAAACAAGTAAACAAACTGAAAACTATAATTGAATGGGTGAGAAGTACTGCATTAGACTGAATTCCAAGTCTCTGATGGAGGGGATAAAGTATGCGTGATTGTGTTGTGTGTGTGTCGGTGTTGGTATTGTTTGTTTGTCAAGGCCAGTGATTCATCACAGCTATGTAGCCCTGTTCGCAGTGCAAACTGACATCCATCACAAAAGCCGACAACCAGTTTGTAATATTATTGCAGTCCGCTTTTTACCGTAACGGTAGTAAGTGCGTTTAAAGACTACGTATTATTGGCATTGTGATAACAACTTAGTCCTTTTTAAGTAGTTGTGTTATAGTAACATTAAAAATACAAATTTGTGAACTATCGCGTAGGATTAATGTAGTTTTAGTTACTTTCTGTTAGTGAGTAACTGTTATTATTCTGTTATTTGTTTATTTGTAACTGTCTGGTCACAATGACTCTTCAAGGATCATCGAAACAAAGAAAAAAAGTTTCGTTGTTCATAGTGTAGGCCGCGAAATAATTAGTAATATAATTGAAACATGTGATGAAGAAAAACAACAAAATTCGCTGACATACCCACTTAATCAAGCAACAAAACAAGCTGCGTATTACTGTGATAAATCGGAAAGCTTCAGTAAATACTTGAAGCAAAGAAAATGCAGTCCAGATGGAAAACTCTCCACACCGGGGAAAAAACATAAAACGTGTGAGAAAAGGAAACTTTTTCTTGATGATATCGATAAATGTGTAGTAAGAAATATTGTTCAAGATTTTTATAAAAATCAAATTGTTGTGCCTACTGTTAAAAAACTCCTACCTATTGTGAAAGAAAGAATCCATTTTCCATGGGGGCGCTAAACCATTAACACAATTAGTAACAGATTAGTAACGGTAAATCATAGGGTAACAGAATAGTGATTTTACATGCAGAAAGTAAAAATGTCTTTATTCCAGATGCTAAACGTTTGTACAAACTTGGAAGTACTGGTGGTCACTATCATGAGTAGATGAACTATGAAAATTTTAAAAAAATGGGTTGAGAATAAGTTGCCAAATATTCCGCCGGAATCTGTAATAGTTGTGGACAAAAAGCCCTTTTTGAGCCATATTTGAGACTGACTACCTCTTGTGATTCACAAACCATTGGCACACAAAAGTCACTTTGCAAAATTTTATTTGGAACATACCAGAGGTCATTGATGTTGAGAGCACTTTATTTTTAAAGCATTGTAGAATTTCCAAATTTGAGAAACTGGCAGAACCCTACAGCAGTATGCTGTAAGTCCATGTGAGTTTCGAGACAGCACTGTATAGGAGTATGTTGATAACAAGAGTATTTGTTAACTCTTTAAGTTACAGCCAAGGAGTCAATACAGCTAACTCTGAATTCCACTCTAAGTTGTTCCTGTTTGGTAAAAATATGACTTTGTCATGTTTATCTTTGATCTGAGTGTAATCCTGAGTATTTCAAATGATCAGAAAGAACCAGATGGTATCCATCTAGAGAGAATTTGGGACAGTTTACTTCTATTCATGGGAAGATAAAGAAAGGTAAAGAATAATATTGTCTTTGATAGCTTTTATTTCTACTTGAGTAACCATTTTTCTATTACTTCTTGTAAATTTGTGGAGACAAGTAATGGATTTAGAACTGAGGTCAGGATAGCTCGCATCAACATATTTGCAAACAGTTAAGCTCATAGTAGGAAGGTCTGCTGTGTAACTCAGATAAAATATTGACCCGAAAATACTGCCCTGCAAAACTCCTGATCCTGTATAAAAAATGTTAAGAGGACGTTTCAAAACTTTTAACAGGAAAGAATCAGTCTGTTAACTATGATTTAATAAGTGTACATAGTTGATAAGTAAGTTTTCCAGTCTCTAACATAGGCCTATATGCCAGACTTTGTTGAAGGACTGACTAATCCCTAAGGAAAATTAGGTACTGTCCCAAAAGCCGTACTCGCACTCATTTTTGATATTTCATTTATGCGATTATTGGCATCGATATGTAATGAATATCGCATCTAATTTTAGTTGGATAATAGAACTCAAGCAAATTTATTTGTGTATGTTATATACTACTTTGTTGACAATTCCAGTCTTGTTTCATTATCATATTTTTTTATAAAAAATGTTTCTAGCAATAATATAACTCCGTTGTGTGCCTGTGACACCAATAGTTGGTGTTGTTAGGGTAACATGCAAACTAAATTACACGTAGAAACCGATATACCTTTAAAAATCATATTCGCTTTTTTGTGACAGAACTCGTTTTGCAACCAGTACTCATTCTTTCAATAATTCTCGCTTTTGCGCACATCACAGACAAAGTAACAAACTTGAAGTAAGGTGAGGTGGCCCGAGAGCCGCCTCGTGCTTATTCTATACATGTCTCCCTTTCTATAGCAGAACTCAGGATGCTGTATATATACTTCCTTTTTTATTTTATTTTATTTATTAATTTTGTTTGTACAAATTTTGCTTCTAGTGAAGTTTTCAAGATTTTACTGAATAACATAAAAGAATATTGATTGACCACCTAACAAATAACAAATCTTGTTTTTATTTGTTAATACATGTTTTTTTTTTAATCTTACTATTCAGAAATAATTGTATTTTCACTTTTTTCTTTTTTTTTTGTTAGAAATACATTATGTTCTTTGCTTTTAACGTTTCTCTCTTCCAAACATTGTGTGGATAGATTAAACGTCATAGTTTTCCCAACCATGGCTTTTATTTCTTTAAACAGTAAGGCGAAAACCAAAAACCATTATTACATAACCTCACAAATGAAACCAACACGTTATTTCCTTAACATTATGAAATAGAATAATTACATTGTACACTTCTTTTCACATCATTGTATATCGATACAATCGCATATTCAAAACATCAAAAATGTAGTGCGGGTATTGTGACATTTCCGAAAATTATTTTAATATAAAAATATCGGTATGGAGAACCATACATGACTTCCATATTCTAAGATTTATATTTAAAATCATTTTCGAAATGAAATAATACCATAGAAACTACTTCTGTCTACTTACTGCTTCTGCCTTAACCACAGTACTGTGGTCACTAACATATACCACCTCACGTTATCGCACTCGATTTTCACTGATGATGGAAGTCAATGGCATTGTACTAAACGTCTGGTTTTGTAGAAAACATTGGACTACGGGCAAATATCCCAGGAAGGAATTTTAACAAAAACTACTTCTTTGTTGCCGATAACGTTTTACACATATATATAAAATATGCATAAAAGTATTGGCTTGTATAAGTTAATGATTGATCTCCATTAAGTAGTGCTCAAGTTTCCAAAGTTTTAATATTATGATGTCCGTAATTAAAACATCAGAGCAGGTTTAGTGTGAATGAGGGTACACTGTGGACAAAAATTTTCAACATTTCCTATTGAGCGTTGCTTAGAGTAAAGCTGCGAATCTACAGTGTATGTTTCACAGAACAAACACGCGGAAAAGAAGGAGTGCTCCGAAGTCACTCATGGACCCTCAGCATCTTGCAGAGGGTTCATTCCCTAAAGACGAAAAGTCTGTCTATGAATTGTTCCTCTGTAAACACGTGCAGTTACATTGCCCAGCGATCCACAGGAAGCAAATTGATGTCCATTTTTTCGGCTTGCACGCGTTGTGTTGGTATGGGTTTCGGCACTTTCCATTTAAAAAGCGTGCAAATGTAAGAAAATAAACATGAGTGAGGCCAGAAATAACGTGAATTGTGTGTGTGTGTCTTACCTGCCTTTTTATTGCTGTAGGCATAATAATAAAATGGAAACGTAAACATTACATAACTGAGATATGCTTACCTGCCACGAACGATATATTATTTTATACACGGAGGAGTTCAGTGACATACACACGTACAGAAGTCATCTTCAAAAATACTAGAAGTCGTCCACGCTTTTATGTTGGCAGTGTAACTTACAGGAAGTTTTTTGATGTTTTTAAAACATCTAGGATGCAAACTTTTCCCGATAACTAAAAGTTTCCTTTTTTCGGTTCCCGTCATGTTCGCACAAACAAAAACTGTAACTCTTTGTTTAGAGAGCTTCCCACCAACGCACTTTTCATTTTTAAATTTGAAAGTCTTATCTGGAGTTAATTTATAAAAAATTCCGGCTTCATGTCCATTAAAGATGTCTTCATCTTTATATGATCGTCTAATTTCTGGCCAAGTGTTACGCACCCAATCGCCTGTAACGTTCAGATCTACGCATTTTGCCTCACCACAAATTTTTGCAAAGGAAATCGAGTGTCGGGCCTTAAATCGATCTAGCCATCCGTTGGAGCACGTAAAATGGCTGGCGCCGGCAGTCCTGTTACAGTGCTTATCGCTTGCATACAATGTATGTCTGTAGCCATGGGCTAGCGCGCGCACGCACATATATACGTTTATATGAAATTTAGAGTAAAATGTCTGAGAAATATTTGACGCTATAACAGAGTAGTACAATATTTAGTGACGTTAAAACCGGGTTTTTTTATAATGTTAAAGATATCAGTTTGACCGGACTTATGACAAAATAACGCTACACCTGAGTTGACGTAACAGCCGAGGCCGTAATAACCAAGTTCCACTGTATATATAAAGATATTAACTCAAACATAATTTACATTAAAATGAAAAAATTATAATTTTATTGCCTGGCAACAAAATTATTTTATTTTTAACAATTACCATTGTTTCAAAAAGTTTAAATAAATTTTCAAGTACTTTACTCTTGTTAAAACGTAAAAGGTTGCAGGTAAACTACCCCTTCCCCTTAACCGATCTTCACAAAAATCGAAAGTCCTTGAGACCTCTACAATTCAGGGACGTATGCAAAAAATTATTTGATTCTGTTTGAATTTGCGGCTGTTATCGTTTGCCATAGAAAATACGCTTGATAAAAAAACGTTGCAGGTAAACTACCGCTTTCCCTTAACCGATCTTCACCAAAAACAATAGGTCTTGAGTACTCTACAAATCAGGGCTGTATGCAAAACATTATTTGATTCTGTTTGAATTTGCGGCTGTTATCGTTTGCCATAGAAAATACCCTTGTTAAAAAAACGTTGCAGGTAAACTACCCCTTTCCCTCAACCGATCTTCACCAAAAACAATAGGTCTTGAGAACTCTACAATTTAGGGCTGTATGCAAATAATCTTTTGATTCTGATTGAATTTGCAGCTGTTATCATTTGCCATAGGAAATACCCTTGTTAAAACAAAACGTTACAGGTAAACTACCCCTTTCCCTTAACCGATCTTCACCAAAAACAATAGGTCTTGAGAACTCTACAATTCAGGGCTGTATACAAAACATTATTTAATTCTGTTTGAATTTGCGGCTATTATCGTTTGCCAAAAAAAAAAATGTCCCTTGATAAAAAAAAACCGTTGCAGGTAAACTACCCCTTTCCCTCAACCGATCTTTACCAAAAACAGTAGGTCGTGAGTACTCTACAAATCAGGGCTGTATGCAAAAAATTATTTGATTCTGTTTGAATTTGCGGAAGTTATCGTTTGCCATAGAAAAAAAATCTACAGACACTTTTCGGAAAACGACTTTTTTTCATGTTTTGAGCGTAGTACAATCAGAATCTGCAATAATCTCGAACACGATTTTTTTTGCCATCACCATACTTCCATTCCTTAAGGAATATGGAAGTAAAACTTCTTGTTACTTTTGTGTTTGTGTATGTTGGTCTGTCGAATTGTGTGTTGTGTCAAATTATATACCAAATGGAATTAAGTAATGATACAATGACTGCTTCACAGTCATATCTTGATCATAAATTTTTTTGGTTTAATTTTGAAAAATAAGAAATGTTTACAATTGTTTGTGACCTATAATCCCACTGGGATTATTTTTAAAGGATACACTCATCAGCCAGGTTCCTCAGGGCATCATTTCCATTGCGTGAAATTACAAATGGAGAAACGTGTTCCCTTTTGAATGAAAATATTCCTCCGATCATTCCATACTATGACCAACACACACGGACAAATATATTTTATCTTTTATCATATTGTGTGCTTATACAGAAGTAAAATTAGTTTGTAATTTTTTGTCAAGGGCTTCTTTCTTCTGAGGGGGGATGACCTGATACACAAATCACCAAAATGGTGGTAAACATTTTTTATATTTCTTTTTTAATTGATATTATGATGAATGTTGATTTTGAATAAGAAAATGTGGAGCTCTTTTTGATTCTGTGGAGCATATAAAAAATTATAAAGCTTTAGTTTTAAGTATGTTGAAGACAGGGTAAAACTATTTTTACATATTTACAAGTAAATTGTAAAGTTAAAGAATAGAACGTAAAAAAAAACAGTTTACAGAAAGCCATGTGAAACTTTGTGTCATGAAAAAAGCCCCCAAAATATTGTTTTCTCATTATGTTTAGCGGTAGCAGCTTTTTCAAGTAAAGCATATGTAAATGCAGTTTATAAATTAAGGGTTCAGACATGTCAGACACAGACCTTGCATCCGCAGGACTTAAACTTTTGTTGTTTATTTGTAGATTGTATCCATTGTGCATGGACTTGACATTAGTATCTTGTCCTTATAAAAAGCAATGTTATAAATAATAGCAATAACTCAGTGCTGTGAACTGAACTGTTTCAGAGATCAGTACTGATTAATCTGTATTTCTATGTCACCTCAGCTGTTGCTGTTGTTGCTCCATTGCACAGTTACTAATTCTGTAAAATTAAGTCAGGTCCTAATTGCAAAATATGGTTAAATTTAATTGAAATGTTATAGGAGCCATATTCCCGGCACTGAAATTTTACAGTGTATTGGTAGATTTCAAACACAAGTATTTTGACATGTTTCTAATTCGCTGTGTGTTACATGCATCTTTTACCACATTAAAATTGATTCAATGTTATCTCACTGCATGTACCTTAGTTGGTGTATTCACAGATTCTCACACTTGTTAAACCTACAGTTTAACATCTGCTCAAACAATAAACAGCTAACAAATTATTCTTAAATAGGGATATAACTTGGTATTTTTCCAGTACCTTTTGAGAGAACAACCATGTATAACTACTAGTAATTTTATACAAACTACTATGTTGTCTTTGGTATTGACAACCCATTAATGACAACCCACTAGGGGTGGAGCTAAGTAAGACGTTACTCCATTAGGGGGCTGGGCTAGATAGGTCCAGTAAAACGATATATAAGAAGTGAACGGTTTCATATTTCTCTGTTGGTAAATAATGTAAGACAGCTCACTAGGGGTGCAGCTAAGTAAGACGTTACTCCGTTAGGGGGCGGGGCTAGATAGGTCCGGTAAAACGGTATATAAGAAGTGAACGGTCGGTTTCATATTTCTCTGTTGGTAAATGACCTGAAGATGGCTTGACTGCCAAAAGCGCTCGTAAAAAAAAAGTCAATACCAAAGACAACATAGTGGTTTGTATAAAATTACTAGTAGAAATATTTGAGACCACTAACACTCCAATACAACAATAAACCATGTATAAGCCACATTTCCTGCAAAAAAAAAAAACTGAATCCAACAATGCTATACCAAGCCAAAATCCTACCCATTACATTACATACACTCCAAGTACATGAGTGGTTACAGGTGATTTCCAAAATTTATTAATCTGTTTAATAGTTCTGTAGAAT
The DNA here is from genome assembly GCA_034769895.1 of Magicicada septendecula. NCBI lineage: Eukaryota > Metazoa > Arthropoda > Insecta > Hemiptera > Cicadidae > Magicicada > Magicicada septendecula. The sequence goes on along the minus strand of CM068370.1, from coordinate 266,963,147 downwards.
ATATAAACCTTCTACTTTTTTTGTTTTTACAGGTGATTTCCAAAATTTATTAATCTGTTTAATAGTTCTGTAGAATATATAAACCTTCTACTTTTTTTGTTTTGTTTTGTATAAACTTACAATAATTCATTTATAAATTGTAAATAAAAATAGTTTGCTGTATGAAATGTTAGATTTGTGCTTAGTCACATAATATATTATTGTATTATCTTTAATAATCTATGGTTAATTGTTGTGTCTGGTTTGAAATAGTGATCAGGTTTATGTTTTTTTAATGTAAAACAGACAGTATGAAAAGTCTGCCTATACTTTTTTTCAGAAGTAACATGATAGGACATTTGATAGGGATAGTACATATGGGTTGTATGTTCTGCATGACTAGAAAATGTACTCATCTAAAACCTAAAACTATTATATCTATTAAAATTATTATTTTTAAATCTATACGAAATCAAAATTCTTATTACCCATCATTCCACAAATTCTTAAATTATTTTGACCATAAACAAAGCTATAAATAACATAAAAGCAATAAATTGTGCATATTAACAATTTTTGAACTTGAAAACATAACGTGTCATATATGTCAATGTAAATTGTTCATTTTTACTTTGATTTGTAGCTTAATATGTCAATAAGATGATGGAATACTTGAGTTAAAGTTTCTTCGAAGTAAGACATAAAAATGTTAGCTGTGAGAAACTTTTTTGTTGTTACAGATAGGTGTCTAGTGTGAGAAAATGAATTATGAGAACTCACTGAATTTAATTCTTATTCATTTGCAAGTCTTTTACTTAATAAGTTTTTCAAAATGTAAACGTTTACATAGAGCATTAAGTACAGCTCATGTGCTAAGGTAGTTAGTAGGCCTACGTTACTCGTGCTTGCGGCCCTTTGTATTAGTACTTTTTAATAATGAGTTCATGTTTTTAATAACTATGGGTTACTTCATAATGTGTGCTTTATAACCATTGAATATATTATGGGGGCTATTAAATAACCTCATTTAATTACTCAACTATGCAAACAGGACAGTATTGTGTTCAGGTGGCATGTTAATTTATTCCCTTCTGACTGTACAAGTGTATAACATCTAGATCAGTTTTGACAAATGAAGTGTTAAATCACTCATCTTGATTTTACAGGGAGAAATTGGTTATGTTGAACACAATATTTTTAAATGTAGGCAGACCTTCCAAGTTTAGTATCGATATAATTCATAAAGAGCAAATAAAAACAAGATTACACAACAAAAAACTCAAAAATAAATTACTACCCTCCTACGAAGGAAGACAGATGGTGTTACGGTTGTTATGGCAACACAGTTGTTTGTATTGTTTATTTTTTCTTATTTTAGAAGTAAGCAAAGAAAAGATGTGTACATGTGAGTGAGTCTTATCATTTCTAAATAATATCTAAACAAAGTTACGATTGTGTCATTTGTAAATCCCAACATTCTATAATAATTGTGGTATAAGATAATATAGCTGTCATTGTACAGTTCATTTTCCAGAAATAAGATGTATATAAATAACTTGAATTTAAAAGACCAGCAATCCACTGCCAAATCTGAAAATGTGCACTGGGTAATGAAATCGATACTTGAGTGGAGCCAATAAATCTATCAAAGCAAACCTTAAACAACCCAAACACCCCCACCCTTATTTGTAAACTTGATAGATCTTTTCTCTATTACTATTAAACTGGCAGTTGTAAAAATTTCTGCACTTTAAAATACTTAAAAATTAATACTTTGGAATGATGAAGAATCTTGATGCCATGAAGGTTTTAAAGATAAAAATTCTATAATATGTGTTTTTTGTCGCTGTACAGTGCATATGAGTGAAAACCCATATACACAGTGTATTTCCTATCTTCTCCACTGTGTCATGTGACATCTGAATGAAGTATAGAACTAGATTAGGATGTTTAATGAAGAAAGTTGTGTTAGTGGTTGAAATCACAAGCAGAATGATCACTGTTGCACACCACTATATAATCAGGATAATTTTTATATAGCGGTGAACAACAGTGATCATTCTGCTTAGATTAGGATGATCAACACCTTCATTAACAATCATTCAAACTTTGAAATCAGGCAGTCAATTATTTGTCCAAACTTTTAAAACATTTTATTGCAAAAATACCACAGTCTGGTTGTCTGTAGTGTAATGATGATTCAGCAGTAGTATGCAAGATGTGGAAGTGAGTATGCATGTTATTCAGATTTACCTTTTGCACCCAACCAACTCATGTCATATTGCCACATTAAAAAAAAAAAAAGGACCAGCAGCAACTAGTGTTAGTTATTATGACTGCTACAGTCATCCCATGGTTTTACATCATGGTGTGCAGTTAAAATATTTTTCAAAAAATAAAATTGAGTACAGATCATAACATGAGTGAGTGATAGATGCCTTTAGATGCTTATAGAAACAGATGTCCAGAAGTAATGAAATAAGTGTTAGTATTGTCTTTTGTTATTAATGTTATTATTATATACTGAGATTTTTTTATTTTGTTTTGAGGAAAGTACATTGACATTGTACTTTCTTGTTAAAAAAATACATTGTTGTATTTGTATACATTTATGAATCGCAATTTAGAGTTACAGGGCAGGCTGCTTATTGTGATCACAGTGTAATTCACAAAGCTGTTTAATTACCAGGAAAATCATCCAGAAGTTGATGACATTGTTGTTCTGGATAACTGGTATTCTGCATTCCTTATAACCAGTGGCGGATTAGACGCCCTTGGGCCCCTAGGCCCGATTTGCTCTGCGGCCCCTCCCCCAACAACCTCATGTACAACAAGGTTTTTACATTGACCTTTAAAAATAGAAATTTGAAATGAAAACAAAAATAAAAAAATATTTTAAAAAATTGCAACACCAGATTAAGTTTCAAGGAAATAGTTTACGTGTTAATTGAATAAAATTTGATCAGTATTATGAAATTATGTAAAAAAATCAATTATTTATTAATTTAAGCTATACAAATCGTGAAACTTTCCTTTGAAGCATAGTTTTTGGATTGGATATAAAAAATAGCCTAATCATTGCTAAATAAAAGATATTTTTATTGAAATGTAAAGACAGTTAATTAATAATTCATTATAAGATCAATAAGGAAATCAAAAGTACATAGCAATAGCTGAAGTTAATGTGCTAAAAACAGTATTATTAAAAAATAATAATAAACTACAAATCAACTTTCCGTGCTTTCATTAAAGAAAAGTCCTTAATAATATCATCAAAGTTCATTTCTGACAATATTTCTGCATTTGCTGTGAAACTGGTTAAGCTTGAAAGTCTGGAATCTGTGGTTGAGTTACGAAGATAATTTTTTACTCGTTTCAAAATACTCAAAGATCTTTCACCAGATGTATTTGTTGACATCATACACAAAAACATTCTCAAAGCTGTGTCAATGTTGGGGAAAAGTTGTCAACTGTTTTTCACGTATAAACTTCAAGAACTCAGCAGGCAAATGGTGATACTTTACATTTAAGTTAAGAGCCTCGATAAACACCTTAAAATGAACAAATTCTCCACCAAGATCTGAGGTAAGGTCAGCAGGATATTTCTGGGCCAAAACGGAAGCTTTTTCCCGAATTTCTTCATTTTCCAAGGTAAAAAGTTTGTACATGAAACCAAAAACTTCATTCTGATCTAAATAAATTTTCGATCTGTTTTTAGCTCACTGGAAATGTTGTCGATTATGGGATAAAATTTATTTACAATCATGTCTTGTCTCCCGTCAAGTCTGCAGGTGCTGCAGGTATCATTAACATTCTTTGATTCATCATGAAATGTTTTTCTCTTTCTTGCCCTCTTTGAATCTAGATCGTAGTCAGCAGCCTCACTTTTGCATAATTCCATAGCCTTCATCTCGTAATAGTCAAATCGTTCTTGTAATCCTTGTACATATTCTGAAAGGGATTTGTATAGATTGCAAATAATTCCTAAGTCAGTACTAATGCTTTGCATAGTTTTACTTGCCACATTAAAGCGCTCCAGAATATCATTTCATAATACAAGTAATATCGCTATTTCTATTCTTCCAAAAAAATGACATAATCCTTCTGCTGCAGCTCTGGATTCTGGCTTTTCTTGTGGGTTTTCAGAAATATCTTGAAGTGCTTTATAAAACTCCCAGTAATGAAGTAGTAAAGCTCTTGACGCATGCCATTTGGCTGACCATCTGGTTATATTTAGTCTTTTGGGCAAGAGTTTTTTCTTGATGTTACTGTCTTTTATCATGTTTTCAATTATTGCCCATCTTGAAGTTGATGTGCTGAAAAACACATATGACTCTTGCATAAACATAAATAGTTTGGTTGCTTGAAGGCAGCAGTTAGCTGCGTGCATGCCCACCAAATTCAGTGTGTGCTGAACATGGAATGAATTCTGCAAGAGGGTTGCGACTTTTAATAATTATTAGAGCTTGAAGTCCTGAATATTGCCCAGACATGTTTGCAGCATTGTCGTACGACTGACCTCTCATATCATCAGTAGAAATGTCTAGTGACGAAAGCGTGTTCAAAATTAATGATTCCATTTCAGCAGCAGTGTGGTTTTCCATTCTAATAAACTTAAGAAATCTCTCTGTTGGACATCCATTATTTAAAACATAGCGAACAATAAAAGTTAATTGGTCATGATGAGTTATATCAGGTGTTGAATCAACACTTATAGAGTAGTATTTGCTTGATTTTAACTCCTCGACAATTGTTGAAACAATTTTATTGTACATTGTTTCAATAAATTCATTACAGATTGTTTTTGACAAATAACTTATCTTTCCTTGTCCAGGATTGCCATGGTTTTGTATGTGGATCTTTAAAAAATCAACGTATTCAGCTATTACCTAAAGAATTCATAGAAAGTTGCCATTTGATAGAGATCCAAAAACTTCATTTTCAGAACCCCGAAAGGCTAGTCCACGAGCACCAAGAAATTTAATTACATGAACAACACGAGTTAAAACCTTGTGCCAATAGTTCACTTCTATTAAATACTTTTGATGAAGAGCAGAATCAATTTTTCCAAGTACATTGCCTCTCATAACGTAAGATTGCGTGTTAACTCTGTGCTCAGAACTTTTTTCATGTTGTAAAAGTCGAACTATTTTTCCAATCGTTAAAACCATGAATAAATGCGTTTTCAGTATCATTTTCATTTGTATGGAAAAGCTTGCACGGTACACAATAAAAACAGCCTTTAGAGTTCGAATACATTAACCATTCTCTTTTTTGTATGTTTAGAAGGAATAAATCCCAAATTTTTTAGTACCAAGCCACGTGTTGTTCAATCAAATATATTGCAACTTACCGTCTGCGGCTTTTCGATTTGTGATTTTGTTTCATATTGGATTTTAATATTTTAATTATTTGACAACTGTATCAACGTTAAATGATACACGAACATTTTAAGTTCTGGGGATGGGACAAGTGTCCCAAAACATGTTAACTTTATAGTGAAGACGTTGTTTCAAAAACTTTATAGTGAAGACTTTGTTTCAAAAAGCCGCAGATGGTAAGTTGCAATATAATTGATCTTTTTTGTAATTGTCCATTTTGCAAACGAGTAAATAACATAGTTTTGTTGGCATATCTTGTCTTGTCTGGATAAACGCGTTTAGATTTCGAAAAATCACAGTCAGTTATTTTTGACAAGTCCTGTGCTAGGCTTTTAACAATTTTATCTTTTAGCTCATTTGTTAATGGTCCCCAAAAATTTGGGTCCGTTAAATCAAATTCAAGAATTTGTCCTTGCACATTACAGTTAGACTGTGCTCGTGCTTCTGAATCTAACGGAATATCGTTTAAAACAGTATTTTCAGGATCAGTACTTGTATTTTGCAAAACCGTTACAGAATATGTAACTTCAGATTCGTTAACGCTACAACTAGGCCTATCATTTAAAACAGTATTTTCAGAATCAATACTTTGCAAAATCGTTGAAGTTGTAAAAAACTTATCTAACTTAACTGTTTTTTGCAAAGGTTTCAAATGAGCATCGTCCTTAGCTTTTTCTAACTTACGTTTGTAAGCTCCACTTGCGGTGTGTAAATTTTTGCTCATGTTTGAGTTTGATTAAGATGCCTACTGTAAGCGTTTAGCCTCACACAGAGTCGCACTTCGCACACAAAAACATTCAACACTAGTTAATACAACGCACTTGTCACTTGTGGACTTGTAGAACTAAAACTTTCCCAACTTTCTAGGCTAACCAGTAACAATAACCTCAAAACAAACAGCTGCTTTGTTGTTCAGGCACATGGTCGTACATACAGGTCGGGACCAGGGTTGGAGAATGATGCCACGCGTCATACTCGATGACTGTTAGCAGCTAGTGGCACCTGGTGACGCAATAGAGAACGTTGTTTAAATGATGGGAAGAATTTAAGACATTTAATTTAGTTTTACATAATTTATAAATTAACATAAGATCGAAATTGCGATTTGCAACTGTAAAACGCTTTTGTTAAACATTATGAAAAATAAAGAATCTATAAAAATAATTTAAGCAAAAAAAAGGCCTGCGGCCCCTAGGCCCGGGCCTACCGGGCCTAGTGGATAATCCGCCGCTGCTTATAACTATAAGCTGTTAGTCACTGACAGAATAAGTTCACCAACTCGTTAACTTTAGCCTCAACTAAATGAAAATGTTTTACCAAGAGCTGAACAAGACCAAAGTAATTATTAATAACAGTGTCAGTATTTATTATTGCCAACATTCGTACAGCAGTATCTGTGATCACAGTAAGCTTTCATGTAGTCTATTGTAGCTAATTGTTCTGTTTTGATAATTTATTCTAATTATTTATATATTTTTGTTGTATACACATTGTATTGTCTTATGAGTGGAGCCGTACAATTCTCATGCTATCTGAGGGTTGTTAAATGTTAAGTTAATCCAAGAGTTCTATTCATAATTATGTTACACCATAAGAACTATTAAATGGTTAAACTGTAACAATGTACTAACATTTTTATATATCTACAGTTGACATTAAAATTCTCCTGACACTTTGAATAACTGAAATAATTTCAATTCCTACTGTATGTAGTTGTTACATTTCAGACTGGAAAATTTTATTGTATTAGTAATTAATCTGTATTATAAAGTTAACATCTGTTATCATCTGAACTATAAAGTTAACATTTTTAGTAGATCTGTCACCTCAGCAATTGAACACTTATTAAAGGATCATAAAGCTTTTTTACACAAAACATGACAGTTTTTCTTCTTCGATGGCCGATTTTGTGATAGTTATTCTGTTAAAAGTTGTTTAAGAATTCAGGCTTTTTTACTGTTATCTACACAAATAAAAAGTAATAGCTCAGTTGAAATAATATTAATTTAATTGAAATACTATAATCTTACTCTTACCTTCGAATTTCGGGTCCAGAGTCATTCAGACGAAAACAGCTGCAGAAAGGATTATTTGGATTTGATATGTGCAATAATTTCGTTAACCCATTTTCTACTGTCTAAAATACATACTTATTTTATTTATCGAAAATCACACCCTTCTTTTACTTTCTACAAATGACAGTGTTTTTGTTAAATTTTATTGGAAACTACTATGATAATTGACATTACTAAGTACATATAAGAAAATTTAAAATGAACCAGTATATAACCACACACACACACTTTTTTTTCGTTAATATTTAAACAAACTCCCCTCTATTAGAGATCTCTGTTCCTTATTAAGGTATCTATACAAGCAAATTTTATAATATAGTAATTAAACTTTAAAAGGTGGTACTCATCCTGATAATAGTTTCACTCCAATGCACACCCGTATTATTCACGTGTAATAACCATGACACAAGTTCACTAGCTGACCGATTTCTGTGTTCTCTCGCACTCACGCCACTGTTGGTACTGATTTTACGGTTTTTATTTCATGGTTCTTACTGATTAACATCTCACGTTTTAAAAGATGATCAAGTCGGCCGACATAACTTTTACACTTAGGTGTTGTCGTAGGCTGGCCGCGCGTTATTATTTATGCAATTTTAATATAAATGTTTCCACACTTTATTAGATAGGCCGAATTTGTTTTAACGGCCTATCTTGTAAACCCGAGGCCGCTGTTTTTAAATTCACAAACTTTATGCTGCTTTCTGCTGCTGGCTAATATTACCACTAGTGACAGACTGCAGACTGTTTCACAAGGACTGCTGCTTACTGGGCGGTTACGCAATACGTCTGTGCAATTGTTTTGGCTAACAATGTGCATTGCTGTACTGGGGCTCCTCACAGGTGAAAGTTAACAATTTTAAAGATTGACTGAATTGATATAAAATTAAAACTTGGGCTGCATACAATTCTGTACCGTTACAGTACCCCCCCCCCAATAAGAGGTTGAAGGCCGAAGCGTTCAAACTCTTATTGCCTAAGACGATCAGTGAGGATATGGCGCCGCAACCCCCCTGAGCACTCTACTAAAATCATGGGTTCTTACCCCCCTAGTCTGGCGACTGTGACAGCACCCATCCGACCTTACTGGACTTTCGAGATCCCAACACCATAAGCTCGGACAGATACCCGCCCCAGTATCGCCTGACTTTGAAACATTCAATTAAAAAATCGACGAACGGCCTTCCATCACTCCATATCCCACAACTGATTTGTTTCCTCTTAGCCGTACTGGTTCATTGACAACGTACTGGCTCATTTTATATTATAGAATATCTCTTAACCCTAGAACATAGTGTTAATAAAACAATATAGGTTTACAATGGTACACATAAATTCCAGTCAGCTTGAATAATATTCCCCGTACAATATTGCCCTCCAAAATAATACATAGATTGTGTATAGGACAAAAAATTCATGACATATGTAAAGTCTATATGAACAGTAATATACACATCTTATTTGCCAAACACTATCTCAGCTTTAACATTCTTTCAGTTTTTTTTTTTATTTAAATGAATATTTTACTCATTATGTTTTTTATCAATTATTTATTTTACCATCAAAATTCAGATCAAACTAGATTTAAAGTCATATTAAAAATTATCTTTTCAATTTATTTAATTACCTTTCATTAAATTTAACTCATATTGTTTTAATTAACAATTTCAAAATTAATTACATTTTTAAAAATGATCCGACATAAAATATTACCTACATTATTCAAAAAAATTACATTCCTTTCTTCACATATGGTATTTCTTTTTATTTCATAATAGGATTTTCCTACTAGCAATGATTCAGCAGACTACAACACTTTTGTTATTGTCAACTCAGCTTCAACACCTCTGGCTGTAAACATTAGTCAAAACATACAACACACCTGTTTACATAAACAGTCGTCTGCCAGACTGGTGTTATAAACACTCCTTCAGTCTAAACATTCTGCTTACCTCACCTCTAACACCTGTACTGCACTTTTCAATTTTTTTTAAATCTTTTAGTTAACAATTGTAATAATATAATAATTTTTATACAATTAATTTCACTATAATATATTTACAAATCTTTATCATTATTGTTTCAGTTTTATCACACTTCAATGTCTAAGGTTGCGAGGTCTGAACCGTAAAACAAAATATTTACAATTGTTCATTTATGAATTTCAGCCTCCATCGTCAAAAATTAGTCTGGTCTTTATGTAACACTTTTCAATTTTATTGATACGCCACATATGGTTATTTTTTGTTTTATAACCACAAGAACTTATTTTTTCCATTGTACCAAAACAATAATCTATAGGGTTACCCCCCAAAATTATCTTATCATAAATCAAGTTGACATCAGTATTATTTGTAAAATCTCCGTCAGTGTTTTTTGTTATTACCATTGCATTATTATTACCATATTCTGCTACTATAGGTTCATTAACAGGCAAATATTTGTCATCAATATACACATTGTTTGTCACACAAGGTATGTTTTTAATTCTACCAGTTCTCTCACTATTTAAACTCTGTATTAACTCTTCATAATTTCTCTTTACTTTAAATATTTCTACCATTTTCTCTCTCTCATAATCACTTTCATTACAATACTTCTCACAACATTTTACATTCTCATTCCACACAGAGGGCAACACAACATTATTACAACATCTGGCTTTACCAGGTACACAAAAATAATTTAAAGACCTTTTGTCTTTTGCAAAAACTAAGGAGGAACCTTTGTCCTCCGACAATACTAGTGAAGCATTTTCTTCACCCACAACCACATCACGGGAAAATTCTACCCTCTGTACACTCTCTTCATTTAAACTGTCTTCACACTCTCTCTCATTCTCATTGGCATTTACTAACAACACTTCATTAACAACGTTACACTTATTTATTTTACTTTCAAAATTATCTTCTATTTCACTACATTGTTCCCTGACTTTTACTGTAATCTCATCTGCTATTTGTGCATTTACATAGCTTAATTTAATTTCTACACTTTCTTTGAATTCGTTAATTTGTGCTTTAACTGACTCTACTACTTGTTCTTGAATAACACTACATCGTTCATCTATATCGTTTAGACGTTTATCAATATTAAAGTTTTGTAGTTTCATTTTATTAATATCGCTCTTGATTTCATCAAATTTATGGTCATTTACATCAAAACGTTTATTTAATATATCAAATTTTGTCTCAAACTTTTCCTCATTACTATCTAAACGTTGATTAATATCGTCAAGTTTTACATTCTGTTCCTCAAAACGATAATTAATTTCGTTAAATTTAGCGTTCAAATTTTCACACTTACTATCTATCTTTAACAACAACTGCATCATACTCATCATCTCACCACTGTCAGATTGATTGTTTTTGTTAACTGATTTCGGGGTTATTTGAACCCCCGAGTCATCTATGTCAGCTGACTTACTTAATTCTCTATTTTGGACTAAGATTGGAGTCGAATGGACCTCCAACCCACTCATGACCGTTGATTCGGTCAAACTATTATTTTCCATTTTTGTTTTATATTATTTTTACATATATAAATATGCCTAGTTTTACTTTCACAATCTACAATTTACAACCTCGCCCCACTCCCAAATAACCCGTTCTGCAGCTTAATTAGGTCTGGCGAATATAACCACAAATTATACTCGCCGTCCCTTGCCGGGGCCAATGAAACAATATTAATTTACGGCAAATATCTTACTCTTACTCTTACCTTCGAATTTCGGGTCCAGAGTCGTTCAGACGAAAACAGCTGCAGAAAGGATTATTTGGATTTGATATGTGCAATAATTTCGTTAACCCATTTTCTACTGTCTAAAATACATACTTATTTTATTTAAATCTAAGTATTTATTTAATAGAAAAGTATTATTTTATTTATCGAAAATCACACCCTTCTTTTACTTTCTACAAATGACAGTGTTTTTGTTAAATTTTATTGGAAACTACTATGATAATTGACATTACTAAGTACATATAAGAAAATTGAAAATATACCAGTATATAACCACACACACACACTTTCTCTTTTCGTTAATATTTAAACAAACTCCCCTCTATTAGAGATCTCTGTTCCTTATTAAGGTATCTATACAAGCAAATTTTATAATATAGTAATTAAACTTTAAAAGGTGGTACTCATCCTGATAATAGTTTCACTCCAATGCACACCCGTATTATTCACGTGTAATAACCATGACACAAGTTCACTAGCTGACCGATTTCTGTGTTCTCTCACACTCACGCCACTGTTGGTACTGATTTTACGGTTTTTATTTCATGGTTCTTACTGATTAACATCTCACGTTTTAAAAGATGATCAAGTCGGCCGACATAACTTTTACACTTAGGTGTTGTCGTAGGCTGGCCGCGCGTTATTATTTATGCAATTTTAATATAAATGTTTCCACACTTTATTAGATAGGCCGAATTTGTTTTAACGGCCTATCTTGTAAACCCGAGGCCGCTGTTTTTAAATTCACAAACTTTATGCTGCTTTCTGCTGCTGGCTAATATTACCACTAGTGACAGACTGCAGACTGTTTCACAAGGACTGCTGCTTACTGGGCGGTTACGCAATACGTCTGTGCAATTGTTTTGGCTAACAATGTGCATTGCTGTACTGGGGCTCCTCACAGGTGAAAGTTAACAATTTTAAAGATTGACTGAATTGATATAAAATTAAAACTTGGGCTGCATACAATTCTGTACCGTTACACAGTGCAATGTTTGACAGTTACTATGGTAACAGTGACCTTTCAGGTCTGACACAGAGTTGGAGATATGCAGAATTTTAAAATTACTGAGGTTCTGGGTCTTCCCTCCCTCCATGTAAAACAGGGGCACAATAATTGTGTTCCTCTAATATGAACTACATCATAACAACTGAAACAATATTAATTAATAGAAATACTATAATCTTACTCTTACCTTCGAATTTCGGGTCCAGAGTCGTTCAGACGAAACCAGCTGCAGACAGGATTATTTGGATTTGATATGTGCAATAATTATGTTGACACATTTGATACTGTCTAAAATACATACTTATTTTATTTATCGAAAATCGCCCCCTTCTTTTACTTCTACAAATGACAGCATCTTTGTTAACTTTTGTTTTAAAATACTATGATAATTGACATTACTAAATACATATAAGAAAATTGAAAATGAACCAGTATATAACCACACACACACTCTCACACTCTCTTTCTCTTTTTGTTAATATTTAAATAAACTCCCCTCTCTTAGAGATCTCTGTTTCTTATTAAGGTATCTATAAAAGCGAATATTGAAATATAATAATAATAATATAATAATTGAAGCTTAAAAAGTGGTACTCATCCTAATAGTGGTTTTACTCCAATGCACACCCATATTATGCACATGTAATAACCATGACACAAGTTCACTAGCTGACCGATTTCTGAGTTCTCTCACACTCACACCACTGTTGGTACTGACTGTACGGTTTTTGTTTCATTATTCTCACTGATTTACGGTTCTCACGTTATCAAATATGATCAAGTCGGCCGACATAACTTTTTATATTTAGATGTTGTAGGCTGGCCGCGCGTTATTGTTTATGCACTTTTAATATTTATTGTACTTTAAAAGATAGGCCGACTCTTTACTACGGCCTATCTTGCACCCGAGGCCACCGTTTAAATTTAAATCACCAACTTTACTGTCTGATGCTGCTTACTACTGTTCACTCTCTGATGACAAACTGCAGACTGTGATTCACAAAAAGCCTGCTGCTGGGGCGGTTACGCAATACGTCTGGGCAATTGTTTAGGCTAACAATGTGCATTGCTGGTTACTGGGGCTCCTCACAGGTGAAAGTTAATAATTTATTAATTACTGAATTAAATACTGATTAAAACTGGATCACACACTTCTGTACCGTTACAAAACCCCCCCAATAAGAGGTTGAAGGCCGAGGCATTCAAACTCTTATTGCCTAAAAACCAAGAGGGTCAGTGAGGATATGGTGCCGCAACCCCCCTGAACTCTTATTAAAATCATGGGTACTTACCCCCTAGTCTGGCGACTGCGGCAGCACCCATCCGATCTTGCTGGACTTCTCTGTTCGAGATCCCAACACCCTAAGCTCGGACAGATACCCGCCACAGTATCACCTGGCTTTATAACATTCAATTAAAAATCGACAAACGGCCTTCCATCACTCCATATCCCACAACTGATTTGTTTCCTCTTAGCCACACCGGTTTATTCTTTACAAAGTACTGGTTCTTTTATTTGCAAAGTACTGGCTTTAGTTTAAAATACTAATATAACCTTACAATCTACTTGCAGTTCAGTCATATAAACTGAATAATATTCCCCGTAAACATAAAACATAAGTTGACATTGATACAAGTTACTTGGACAATAATATATACATCTTATTTTCCAAACATTATCTCAGCTTTAACGTTCTTTCAGTTTTTTAATTTAAATATATATTTTAATCATTATTTTCATCAGTCACTATTTAATCTCCCGTTACCTTTGAAATTTAGTCCAAAATAAATTTAACTTTATTATCAAAAATTATCTTTTCAATTCCTTTAATTACCAAATTAATTTTAAATCATATTGTTTTAATTAACAATTTCAAAATTAATTACATTTTTCAAAATGATCCGACAAAAATATTACCTACATTATTCAAAAAATTTACATTCCTTTCTTCACATACGGTATTTCTTTTTATTTCATAATAGGATTTTCTACTGGCAATGATTCAGCAGACAACACTTTTGTTATTGTCAACTCAGCTTCAACACCTCTGGCTGTAAACATTAGTCAAAACATACAACACACCTGTTTACATAAACAGTCGTCTGCCAGACTGGTGTTATAAACACTCCTTCAGTCTAAACATTCTGCTTACCTCACCTCTAACACCTGTACTGCACTTTTCAATTTTTTATAAATCTTTTAGTTAACAATTGTAATAATATAATAATTTTTATACAATTAATTTCACTATAATATATTTACAAATCTTTATCATTATTATTTCAGTTTTATCACACTTCAGTGTCCAAGGTTGCAAGGTCTGAACCGTAAAACAAAATATTTACAATTGTTCATTTATGAATTTCAGCCTCCATCGTCAAAAATTAGTCTGGTCTTTATGTAACACTTTTCAATTTTATTGATACGCCACATATGGTTATTTTTTGTTTTATAACCACAAGAACTTATTGTTTCCATTGTACCAAAACAATAATCTATAGGGTTACCCCCCAAAATTATCTTATCATAAATCAAGTTGACATCAGTATTATTTGTAAAGTCTCCGTCAGTGTTTTTTTTTATTACCATTGCATTATTATTACCATATTCTGCTACTATAGGTTCATTAACAGGCAAATATTTGTCATCAATATACACATTGTTTGTCACACAAGGTATGTTTTTAATTCTACCAGTTCTCTCACTATTTAAACTCTGTATTAACTCTTCATAATTTCTCTTTACTTTAAATATTTCTACCATTCTCTCTTTCTCATAATCACTTTCATTACAATACTTCTCACAACATTTTACATTCTCATTCCACACAGAGGGCAACACAATATTATTACAACATCTGGCTTTACCAGGTACACAAAAATAATTTAAAGACCTTTTGTCTTTTGCAAAAACTAAGGAGGAACCTTTGTCCTCCGACAATACTAGTGAAGCATTTTCTTCACCCACAACCACATCACGGGAAAATTCTACCCTCTGTACACTCTCTTCATTTAAACTGTCTTCACACACTCTCTCATTCTCATTGGCATTTACTAACAACACTTCATTATCAACGTTACACTTATTTATTTTACTTTCAAAATTATCTTCTATTTCACTACATTGTTCCCTGACTTTTACTGTAATCTCATCTGCTATTTGTGCATTTACATAGCTTAATTTAATTTCTACACTTTCTTTGAATTCGTTAATTTGTGCTTTAACTGACTCTACTACTTGTTCTTGAATAACACTACATCGTTCATCTATATCGTTTAGACGTTTATCAATATTAAAGTTTTGTAGTTTCATTTTATTAATATCGCTCTTGATTTCATCAAATTTATGGTCATTTACATCAAAACGTTTATTTAATGTATCAAATTTTGTCTCAAACTTTTCCTCATTACTATCTAAACATTGATTAATATCGTCAAGTTTTACATTCTGTTCCTCGAAACGATAATTAATTTCGTTAAATTTAGTGTTCAAATTTTCACACTTATTATCTATCTTTAACAACAACTGCATCATACTCATCATCTCACCACTGTCAGATTGATTGTTTTTGTTAACTGATTTCGGTGTTATTTGAATCCCCGAGTCATCTATGTCAGCTGACTTACTTAATTCTCTATTTTGGACTAAGATTGGAGTCGAATGGACCTCCAACCCACTCATGACTGTTGATTCGGTCAAACTATTTTGTTTATTGATAGTTGTATTTTCTGCATTGACTTCGGTTAAGTCAGTCATGCTGACTTCATCATAGTTATTTTTCATTTTATCTAGTGTTTTTTTTTTTTTTTTTTTTTTTTTTTTTTTTTTTTTTACCTATACTATTGTACACACCTTATCTTACTTCTATGTGTAGTATTTTGTATATTTGATTATATCATATGAACTAACCATACCATTGCCCCTACCTCCAAATAACCTGTTCTGCAGCTTAATTTGGTCTGGCGAATATAGGTTGTAAACCCTATACTCGCGTCCCTGTTCGGGCGCCACTGAAACAATATTAATTAATAGAAATACTATAATCTTACTCTTACCTTCGAATTTCGGGTCCAGAGTCGTTCAGACGAAACCAGCTGCAGACAGGATTATTTGGATTTGATATGTGCAATAATTATGTTGACACATTTGATACTGTCTAAAATACATACTTATTTTATTTATCGAAAATCGCCCCCTTCTTTTACTTCTACAAATGACAGCATCTTTGTTAACTTTTGTTTTAAAATACTATGATAATTGACATTACTAAATACATATAAGAAAATTGAAAATGAACCAGTATATAACCACACACACACACACTCTCACACTCTCTTTCTCTTTTTGTTAATATTTAAATAAACTCCCCTCTCTTAGAGATCTCTGTTTCTTATTAAGGTATCTATAAAAGCGAATATTGAAATATAATAATAATAATATAATAATTGAAGCTTAAAAAGTGGTACTCATCCTAATAGTGGTTTTACTCCAATGCACACCCATATTATGCACATGTAATAACCGTGACACAAGTTCACTAGCTGACCGATTTCTGAGTTCTCTCGCACTCACGCCACTGTTGGTACTGATTTTATGGTTTTTGTTTCATTATTCTCACTGATTTACGGATCTCACGTTATCAAATATGATCAAGTCGGCCGACATAACTTTTTATACTTAGATGTTGTTGTAGGCTGGCCGCGCGTTATTGTTTATGCACTTTTAATATTTATTGTACTTTAAAAGATAGGCCGACTCTTTACTACGGCCTATCTTGCACCCGAGGCCACCGTTTAAATTTAAATCACCAACTTTACTGTCTGATGCTGCTTACTACTGTTCACTCTCTGATGACAAACTGCAGACTGTGATTCACAAAAAGCCTGCTGCTGGGGCGGTTACGCAATACGTCTGGGCAATTGTTTAGGCTAACAATGTGCATTGCTGGTTACTGGGGCTCCTCACAGGTGAAAGTTAACAATTTATTAATTACTGAATTAAATACTGATTAAAACTAGATCACACACTTCTGTACCGTTACAATAACCTTCCATTATATAACTGGAAGAAGCTTATTATGTAATCTGTGGAGTAGTAGACAGTATCTCAACAATTCTTATAACCAAGATAATGTCCTCTAAAAATTCATATATTTAATAGAGTACCTGTTTTATTAATTGTAATAATTTTTAATAAAATGTTATGTAACTATTCGTATTTATGTTTATAAAAAACTTCAGTATTAACAAGTTTTCCTTAATAAAATTGTATTTATTTTTCTGCGCACTTAGTGTTTGTATTATTTACTTTGTTGTTAAAATTTGTAAATATAGTGATTTTTAAGAAAATAACTTGAATTAATTATTATGTCGACTATGATGTCTCATGTTATGTTGTAGTGTATTACATCTCAAGAAAATGATGTATAATTACTTACCATTGGTGTTTAAACAATTGTAATGTTTTTCCTGTAATTATGAAGTTTATATATTATACAAATTATACTAAGTATCCTATACTGTGTATAAGTGTGGGAAACAACATATCATTCATGACTGGAAAATATTCATTGATATCGTAAATTAAAAAGTATCATAAACACTATTGATTTAAAATCTCCTACATATTATGTGAATAATTTAATATTTTTTGTACTAATCTGTCAGTAGTAGTTATCAAGTAATGTATGTATTGTAAGAATACAGGTGATATATTTTATATTTTATTATTATATATAGTATTTTTTATATATGTAAATAAAATGTAAATGCTTAGAAATGCGTTTTGCTTACTTAAAACCTTCTTCTCTTGCTGGATATAGAAAATGTCTTGTTTGTAAATTGCCACTATAGTACGCATACATTTGCAGGTCTAAAGTTCTTTTTTGAACAATTTGGTATATTCAAACATTAAAAGAATTAAATGTGAATTCATGTAAACTATTAGATGGCATGTTGAAGGGAGTGCTCAGTAAATGGAACAACTTCACTGAAGGCCAGAACTCACCTTTCACATGATATAGGCCCGCCAGTGATTCCTGAACAGTCATCGGCGCAGACCCAATGTATGAATTACCCCCACTCAAAACGTACTCGAGAGAGGAGAGTACAGTATGCGATAACAGCGTCTCTCTAACATGTACAGTCCCTTCAAAACAAAACTTGCACGCTTATGATGTTCTTGCCAGAAATCTATTTGCATTTTAACTTTATCTATTTTGTTACTTAACATCACTGATGTTAGGCCTACTTAGTATGTGTAACATGGTACTACATGTACTCATTATTTTGAAAACAGTCATTTACAGTTTTTGATATATTTGTTATTTGCATTGTTTTAATGTACGTAACCTAAATTTATTTTAAAATTATATATTCGAGAACATTTTGAGTTATTCATATTTAATTATTTTTTTAATATTATTAACAATAAATACAACTTTTCTTACAAGAATATATTTTTTTTATTTTTTTAATAAGGCACTGTTTCGATAGAATCAACTATCATTATCATAGTTTTGATGATGATAATTTATACTATCGAAATAGTGTTATATGTTCAAAAAATTCAAAAAAAATATATTGTAAGAAAAGTTTTATTTATTAATAATAATAATAAATATAAACAAAAATAACTGAACAAATATTAATTGTTATGTTTAATTAAATATAAAAATTTGTACTACATTTAAAAAATAATATTGGAGTTATTTAACTACAAAAACTATTGTACAGTACTTACGTTTGAAAGAAGTTTTCAGTCGCTGTCAGGCAATCCTGTATTCCAGAGATATTACCATCTTCCTCTTCAGCAAAGTCGTCGGAACTGTCTGAACTACTCTCTCCTCCAAGATTAATTATGAAGCGGTCTACTGTTTCATCAACAATAGCTTCTTTTCCAGATATTCTTTTTCAATGCTTTCTACATGTTTGCATCTTCTTTCCCAATCGTCAGCAGTCACAGTTGAAATTTTTTCTTCATATAAGTTTTTCACATCATTTAAATTAAACGTTACATTTTTTCAGCAACACCTCGCTTAATTTCTGACCACATCATCTCTATAGGATTTAGTTCAGGGTGGTAAGGGGGAAGCCTTAAAACTAAATGTCCTCTGCTTTGCAGAATTTGATCTATTAAGTAAGTTTTAAAATTTGATTATACATTTTAACAACTTCATAAAGTTCTGCTTTAACCATATCAGGACGGAACGGTATTGCGTGTCGTGTTAGCCAGTCTTGCATATCACGTTTCGTAGAATTAGACGTAGGTGTTTTTGCTAGCTGTACATTATGATAGCTGGCATTGTCAATTACCAACACACTGTTGGCGGGGAAATTCGGGATCAATTTTTCTTCAATCCAACGACTGTAGTTGTCAGCGTTCATGTTATCGTGGTAATCTCCTGTCTTTTGGTTAGATTTAAAAATCAGCAGTGCGTTTGGAACAAACCCGTATTGACTTCCGGCATGAACAATAATTAATCTTTGTCCTTTCCCAACTGGAACAGCGTAGCTACCAGGCTGAATCTGATCGTTCCAGGTGTACGGAAGTGTGTGGCTGCTATGAATAAATGTTTCGTCCTGATATACTACGGTTCTGCCTTCTTCTCTAAATTTTTTATGTTTTGTAAATAATGTATTCTCATAGCTCTTATTTCGTGAATTTCTGTTAACACAGGTCGATTATTTTTAGTTTTTACTCACCTAAAGCCTATTTCCTTCAAGATAATTTTTAGGCTGCTACTGCTGCCTTTAAGTTAAAAGATTCTTTTAAATTTTCTAACAGCTTTTTTACCGTTGGTAGACACTTTTCTTCAATGTAAAAATTCCGAACTGTTCTAATTAAACCTTTACCAAAATCGTCAAGCCCGGTTATAGGTTTACGAACGCGGGGTTTCTTTCCCGGTGTGCTAAATGACGTTCCCGCTTCTGCATCTGGACTGTGTAGCTACTGACCTTCCTTTATTATTCTTCTTACGGAGCTATGAGAAAATCCGTCGCTTTTGCAACACGCTCTTGTACTTTATGGAAATCTAAGAGAGGTTTCCCACTTTCAGCCTCACTCTTCATGATATTACACACATTCCACACTACCTCACGAGTCTGGCTATGCAGAGTTTTTGAACTCAATTTGGAACTTTTTGGGGGGCATATTAATATACGTTTCACACTAATATTTAAAACATACGCGCAATTATGAAATAGTTTATTAACACTTTTCTAAAATATAATAATACGTTCTCTAATAAAATGTAAATAGGTAGCCTACAACTAATTTCACTGGTTAACACAAATAGTTTTGTCGTCACAGTATAATTTGTAAATGACTATACACCACGTTTGCAAAGCCCGATGTGCACATTCCGAAACACTGCACAAAACTGTTCTGCGCATGTGCGAACTGAAAGAAAATTTTGTTAGCCTTGCAGCGAGGTGTTTGTCTACTGCGCATCGAGACCTCAGCATTCAATTTTCACTGTCCGGCCTCTACCACATATAGTAAACATTCAGTGTCAAGGTTAGCTAGTAGCAAAGTGTAAATATGTTTAACCATATTGCTTAAAATGGTGTGTGTGGAAGAATCTGATTTATTTTATAATGAGTAAAATGAATGCAGAAGCAACTGGATATGTCTAATAACACGAATGATGTAATTATAGCTAGTAATCTTAATGCTAGAATTTGTAATCAAGCTATTGTAAGTGCTATTGGTCTTTTTTGAGAGGAACCTTTTAGTGGAAATTGGGGTTAGACTGCAAGAATTTGCCAACACAAATAAAGTAACAAATATATTTTGTAGGAAAAAAAACATTAAGAAATATTCCTGTTCAGCAAGAGGACTTTGGTAATTAATTGACTAATTTTAACAGTTAGGCAAAAGATGGTTTCACAATTTGAAAATATACATGTTTTTAGAGGTCCAGAGATTATCCTGATCGATTTACGGAAGTCTATAAAATTGAAATTTAGACAAGATGGAGGAAAGTTAGGAATATTTCTGCAGTACATAGAAGGGAAACTTAAGATGTACTTGCTCCATTGAGAGATTACCATGACCATATATAACATAACTTATATATATATATACTGTATATTACAACGATACATATCATATAATTTATTTTGTGGAGCCACTTTGTTCGTGGGGTGCAACAATTATACTACGTTACAACTTTGTGTTATATAACGATACCTTTTATGTATGCAGGTTGTATAGTGATACCAGGTGTAACTATAATAAGAGTAGTAGATTTATGAGTAGTTAAAATTTCATGTTTATTGTTTTAACAAGCATTATAAATAATAAACATTGTTAATAATCTTCGATCAAGATATCACTCCTTATTAAGTGTTTATCTCTTAAGCTATACGGTGTTACACACATTTAAAACCTCTTACATCTAGACATGTTAATAATCTTAATCTAGACATTTATTCAATGTGATTTACTAAAATAAAATAAATTTTAAATGTAATTTTAATTGAATTCATTTACTCAGATCTGACCTCAGCTTGCTCAGTCTATACCAATGTTTTTTTTTTAAATAATTTAAAATTATATTATTTACTCTTAGACTGGCATTTGTTTCATATTAAAAATTTTTAATTATTTTCTTCTACAAAATGCAAATATCAAATCATTTCAATTATTTTACTTAGATAAAAAAAAATATACTATCTCAAAATTAAACTCTTTTTTCTATATTTCTCTATATGCGATCGCTCATTCTTACGACTAAAACATTTACCTAAGACTCTATTACATTATTTCTAATTATAAACCTTTTTTTGTTTTAATTCATTGTCTCTTTATATAGTCTTTATGAGCTCTTTTAAAAGAATCATTTAAAAATGCATTATGCATGTCATCTCGAGTTTTGATGACCTTACGACTTATTGACAGGGTCCAGCATTGTCCAGAGTTGGGTTTCCGTTACTCCTAGCTTGGCATGTTCCTGGATATGTCCAGAGTCCAGCGTCGTTCTCCAGTAGTGTGTGGTCTGTCCCAGAGAATTACTATCTGCTGCGAGGTGGATCTCGTATGGCTGTTAGGCGTTTCAAAAGCATCTCCTAACATCTAGCATCTCGTGTCACTCTTGTAGCTTCTCTGTTGATACTTTTGCTGACTTAAACGGTCCCGGTACTCTACGTTTCCCGTAATATTGTAAATATAATTACTGAACGTCTTTATTCGTTCATAGATGAGACGTATAAAAAAAAAAATAAACTTCTGCCGATAGACAGCATGTCCGACTGCAACTGTGTTTTGAAAAGAAGAGAAGGGTTTCCAGTCGAACACTTAATTTATACCCTCTTGTAATACAGTACTTGATAGGCCTTTACGAAAGAGTTAAATTGTTGATTTGCATATTATGTTGGCCTATGAGCATGTAAGAAGTAAGGTTTACAAGCTACTTTAATCACTGATAATATTAATATTTCTACTCAATAGACTATAACACTTACTCCAGTGTACCGACTCTTTATTGTACCTCAGGGCGCCAGTAATAATAAACACAAATTAAAATATATCAATCAACTTTTAATGATTCATTTGCATTTATATACTACAAATTTCTTCAACATGACTTGAATAGTTTTGCCTTACAATTTGAATATTATTTCATGGCAATGAGTTCTTTTTAGACAAATTGAGTCACTATATTTGATTAAATATATATATTTATAAAACAATATTGAATCAAATGTTCATTTATTTGTTACTTGCGTGGAGAATCCTTCCGATGTGCGTAGTCCTTAAGGTGTTGCATGCCGGTGAGTCGTCGGCAGCTGTTTGTTGCACGTTAATCCTGGTTATGAATGCACTAATTCACTTTATCACAGATGTACACTACACTTGACATATTGGTGATACATACAATTATGTCGTATAATTATACACTCTGGTTTACAACGTATTCTTGAATTTACATTAAGTACATCTAACACAGTTCGCGTCGCGTGCGTCTCGATTATCTCATACCGTTGTGAATTTAACCCAAACTAATTCGCTTTCTTCAGTGATTTCACCACAACATATCGTATTGATGAACATTTATATATAGTATTTACTTCTCGTTGTTCGTTACTACTCCGCACATTCACTCATTAACTTATTACAGTATATTAAACTTTATAAATTTAGCGTTAGCAATTATCGCGTTCCCGTACTTCTGTTTACTGCTGCGAATTTACTTTATTCTTTAAATTACTAATAAAATTTATATCTATATAGTTAACGCAAAACAGCGTACGCGAGTCTCTTCAGTGTAGTTTTGCCAATATAAAAGAAGACTGCCTGATTTCTCTCCAAATTCATATTTTTATACTACGCTTTGATTTTCCGTTACCAAGTCTCGATAGAAAACAATCCCATAGGTTTAGACTAGCGCTAAATACAAAATTGCCCAATCTCCTTAGCGAAAACCTCCCGCGCAACACATGACGCTTCCTCTGATTTGCCGAACGTTTTTTGCGTCTCACGTGCTTAAAAAACTAGCGTCACTATCTATCTCACTCTTACATCGCTCTCTCGAACATAACGGTATCTATTGTTACATGCACTTAAAGTTTACAACATTGGCAAACACCCCTAATATCCTAGCGAATAATACATTTTATGATAGTTACGTCCCAAAACGTGACAGCCTACCTTCCTTATAGACGTCAGCCCCAAGGCCGGCGTTGCTAACCTACCGCTATACTCTACAGCTTTTTTACACTTAATTTCTCTCATGTAACGCCGCCTAACGGTACAGGCATTTCACTACCTCCCCGCTTTCTAAAACATTAACATTTCTTTGCGTTCAGCATAGTTTGATTTCATAAAATTTGCGATTGCTCAATTTTTGCGTTACATTGTCCCCCCATAGAATTAGCCTTACAATTTTATGAAAATTGGAAACTTAGTTCTATTGAAGCATCCCTAAAGCTCTTATAATTACCAAGTTCCTTGCTTATATGTATTGTAATAAACTGATATAATTACAAGTTCATTCCTTATATTTAAAATTGACAATATATTCAAGTTAATTACTTGCTTTATATTACTTAGTCTAAATTGGTGAGTACACTAGTACAATATTACTCGGTTACTACCTACTACTACACACAAGGGTCGATAGCCTGTTATGGTTTGTTTACTATCTTACACTTCCCGTCCTCTCTACCTAACTTGCCAAACTACTCCCAAATGGGGCTGGTCCACTTTCCTTCTCAGTAACAACTGTTTACGTAAAGCAATCTCCCTTTTAACATTTTTTGTTACCATTTTCATTTACTTATTTAGGGTATTATTTTTTTTATACTCATATTCAATACATTATTACTCCTTCTCTTATTTTTCTAAACATTTGTGACTTCTTACATGACTAAACTTCATTATGCTTTGATTACGATAACTTACGATTACTACATCAATATTCGGTTGTGTGTTATTACACTTTGTTTCTTAATTTTCATGTGATGTTCCTGTATGTGTGTGTGAATATGGGTTTCTTTCTCATAATAAGGCTTTAGTTGTCGTACACTGAAGTTCCCGCGGATATGTCCTGGTCTTTGTGGATCTTCCAACTTGTAGGTCGCTGTTCCGATTTCTTTAGTTACCTTATATGGACCCTCGAATAGGTTACAAAATTTTCCTATTACTTTTTTATTTAAATCCGACATCGGGTACGCCCTTAACAAGACCTGGTCTCCTATGTGAAATCTAGTAAGGTGGTGAGTAGTGTTGAGTATATCTGTCCTCTTATCTCCCTTTTCCTTAATTCGTAGGTAGATATTGTGATAGTTGATGGGTTGGTCTGGAGGTATCATATCTTGGTCAATATATTTTATCCAGTCCCGCTCTGGTTTCTTCCCCCACTGCGCTTCAAAAGGGGTGGTCTCAATATCTCCTGATAGGTCTGGTTTATGCACGCCTCAATGAGTTTAAGAAACTGTGCCCATTTGGTATGCTTATCAGAGGTCATTGCCCTAAACATATTACCTAATTGCCTGTTTATTCTCTCTGCCAGATTTGTATTTGGATTTCGGATTGCGGTATATTTTGCCTTTATACCCATGTCTGTCAATGCGGTAGACCATCTATTGCTGATGAACTGTGTACCGTTATCAGATAAAATAGCTACTGGTTTTCCTATCTCCTCACAATATAATTGAATTCTCTTTATTGTGGCAGTCGTTGTGGCTTGCCTCAGTTTATATAATTTGACATACTTAGTAAAATTGTCGATTACAGTTAAGATATACCTTACTTTCCCTGTGGAAATCGGCAGTGGTCCATAATAGTCGACGCTGATCAGTTCGCCTTTCTTCTTCGGTATGACCGGTCGCGTCTCTCCTTACATCCTTTTAAAATGATTCTTACTCCTTTGGCATGTGATACAGGTTTTCGTAACTGCTTTTGTGATTTTATTTATGGAATCCCCGTTGAAATTTCCTTAAACAGCTGATATGTCCGCCGGTTCCCCACGTGACTGTATGCCTCGTGTAGCTCCGTGATCATGCTGTGGCACAACTCCTCCGTCAACATTAGCTTCCATACTCCCTTATCTTTACGGTACAGCTTTCCATTATGCCAAGTGTATTTCCTGGCAAGTTTATGCTGTTCATTTGATTGAATTGACTCAATAATCTTTTTCAGTTTGGTGTCGGCTAATTGATAATTCTGTATGTTTTTAAGTTGTTTCTTGATTTCTTTACTGATGCGGACACTGACAAGGTTAATTTCAAATTCTTCGATTTGGTCTATTGCCTGCTCTTCATTTATGTCCTCCAGATGTCCGCTTAAGATGTCGGCTACAATGTTATCTCGACCCTTACAATGCATAATCTCGAAGTCATATTCTTGTATGGCGAGGATCCACCGTGTTATACGGGAGTTATTTAGATGACATTTCTTGATGAAAACCAATGCCTTGTTGTCGGTGATGATGGTCAAGGGCTTCCCTAGCATGTAAGTTCTGAACTTTTGCAAACAATGGACGATACTCAGCAGTTCCAGCTCCGTGGTAAAGTAGTTTCGTTCCGCCCCTCTCACCACTCAGCTCGTGAATGCAACCACTCCGATATCATTGTTATTGTCTAATTGATATAGCTGTCCGCCCAACGCATAACGGCTCGCATCGGTTTGCAAATAAAACTGCTTGTTGGGGTCGGGATGCTTGAGAATTACCGCCTCGACAAATAGTTTCTTGACTGTCTCGAAGTGCCGGTCCATCTCGCTCGTCCACTTGAAAGTAACGTTCTTCTTTAGGAGGTTCAATAATGGTTGGGTAGCCTCGGCGTATCTATTGGTATATCTATTGTAAAAATTTGTTAAACCAAGGAATCCTTTGAGCTGCTTCTGATTTTTCGGTGTCAAAAATTCCTGTATAGCCCTGATTTTGTCTGGTGCGGTGGTCAAATAATCAATTTCCTCCCGGAATAATTGTGATTTGCTAAAGTTAACGGTTAAATTGGCTCATTTTAAATCTTGTAACAATAACTTCAGGTGCTGTAAGTGATCTGCAACACTGTTCGATATGCATAAGCAGTCATCGACGTACAAAATTGTGAACTCCTTTACTTCCTTCGATAGCACTCAGTCTAGTCCCCGCGTCAAGCTGGCCAAACTCGTCTTTAGCCCAAATGGCGTCACCGTGTATCGCTAGCATTTTCCTTCGTATAAAAATCGTGTGAAGTCCTTACATTCCCGATGTAATGGGATCTGTCAGAACGAACTACGTAGGTCTATCGTGGACATTACTTTGATATTCCCACATTTTGCTAATATTTCATTTATCGGAAGGGCTCCCTCATAGTCAGGAACGGTAACAGAATTCAGCTTGCACGCATCTAAACATAGTCTGACCGTCTGGTCCTTTTTGATAACTGTGACCATCGGGTTGACATATGGACTTTGCGCCCTTTCAATCACACCATGTCCCTCCATCTTTTGTATCTCGGCCCTCACTGCATCCTGGTAGTTTAGTGGAATCTGCCACCCCTGCTGGCAGTATGGTGTCCGATCAGAAACTTCGAATTTGTGTTGGTATGCTTGAATCCTACTGGAGTATTTCGGAAGATCGTTTTGTTGTCCTTTAAGATTTGCTGTAGTTCATTCCTTTCCGCCTCGGTGATTCCGCCGATTGAGCGCATCTTTTGTTTGATTACTGCTTCAATATCTTCTCCCCCAGACGCGATTTCTACGTGGAGTATCTCTGCCGTGGCTTCCTTCTGGTCCCCTTTTTTTGGAATTGTTAACTGTTTGTTGTGTAAGTCGACAATGCACCCATGTTCTTCCAGCAACCCCACGCCTACTATACGATCCTTTACTAGCTCTGGTACCATGACGAATATGCTGTCAACTTCCACATCTCCGATCCTGGCCGTCAACAATACCTGCTGCGTCATCCTTTTCGATTTATTTCCAGTTGCTCCTTTGATAACAGTATTCAATAGTCTCAATGTTTCTACGTTCCCCAATTTCTTCTTCTTATTCTTAAACCATTGCTCAGATATAGCGTTTACTTGGCTACCAGTATCGCTTAATGCGTAGATGGGCACTCCGTTTAATGATATCCTGGTCTCTGGGCACTTGTTCACACGATAGGTTACATTTATATCATCGTTACACAATAAATAAATCGTCTCTTACATCTAAAACAGTGGTATTAATATACTTATTAATGGTGCTTAAATCTAATTCATATGTACAACACTGCCCTAGTTTTTTGACATTGCAGTGGCGCTTTTGTTATTCTGGATACCGCTAGACGAAGGGATCGGCTCTGGTTCATTTTTAAAGTTGTTTGGCTGTCTATTGTAGTGTTGTGTAATCGGTCGGTTTTCACTTTCGTGCGCCCGTACTTGCTCGACCCTTCTCCCACTCTCCTCTTCATCTCTTACCCATTGCTTATGCTCGCGCCGACTGTCATAATGTGTCCGGGTCATTGTCCCTGCTTCACTTCTCAAATTCATGAACTCTGATTATACTTGCTCGAACTCATTAATAGTTGTAACCCCACGAGTAATGATGGCGATCTGTACCCCCTGAGAATAGTGTTTTGCAATTTTTCTGATCAGGTATTGATCCGGTATCGGTGGAATTAGGTGCCTGTTCTCCAACAATTTCCGTTCTAAGTACTGTATCATGCTCATACCACTCTCCATCTGATAACATCCAAACTTGAGCTCGTTTCTTACTTTTTCTTGACTCACATCATTCCAATATTTGTTCCTGAAGGCTTCCTTAAATTCTGCGAAGTTGGTCACGCTATTTTTTATAAGCCTCCACCACACCGCGGCCTCTCCTTCTAGGTGCCTTCCGATCCATGCGACGTTGCCGTTATCTTGGTATGTTCCATATAGATATCTTCCATCTCCTTCATAAACTCCATCGGGAAGTCTCCAGTCCCGTTGTACTTGATATCTTTGACTTGTTCATGAGTAATGTTACGGTTGCACGACTGGTTGCTAATTGAGGCTAATTTATTCCTAACTTCTCGTTGTATCTGTCGTATTTGCAGGTCAGTTTCTTCCGACTTACGGTCAATTACATTTATATTTTCTTCATTTCTTCCAGCTTTTCGGCTCGTAACTCTTTGATTGCTTGCATCTTTTGCATCTTTGATTGCTCGTATTGTCTTCGCATATTTTGTTGTTTACATTGATTTTTTCGCTCATGATTTGAATGTTGTTGCAATGCCGTTTGTTCAACTCTATGATCTGCTGTTTAGTATTAATACTAAGCTCAGTAATCTTATTGCTGTTGTCTTGGATTTTGTTGTTAGTCTCTACTTGGCAGTCTTGGAACAGTTTTTTGTTGTTTGTTCTCTCTTGTTCCATTTCTATGGCGACTTCATTTCTTATTTCTATGTGTTGTTTATGGATTTGTTTTTTCATTTGTTGTAACGCTTGTTCTAATTTTAATTCATGTTGTTCTAACCGTTCGTCTGTTCTTTTCGCATGTTCAGCAATTTGTTGTGCTATCGGTCTTGTCCCTTTGATCAATTCATGCGGCGTAAATCCTGTGGATTCATGGGTGGTACAATTCAGCCACTCCTCTACCTTTTTCACGTAGGATGGCCATTCTGTGTGTTTGGTGTGACAATACGCCCGAAATATCCTACCAATCTCTCTCATCACCCGTTCTGCTTGGTTCGACTGAGGATGATATACTGCCGTATGCTTGGGTATGATGCCTTCCCATTCAAGCGTCTGCCGCCACTTGCCGCTTATAAACTGTGGTCCATGGTCAGATAATATGATTTTCGGTTTTCCTACGTTAATCATGTAATCTCTTACTATTTTTTCGCTGAGCACTTTGCTCTTCGCTCTCTTAATACTATACAACTTCACAAATTTTGAAAAAGTGTCTAAAACTACAAATACATAAAATACACCCCCTCTACCTCTGGGTAATGGCCCATACAAATCAACTGCAACTAAATCAAATGGTCTCTCAACTTTTATGTAATTCATCTCCCCTTCCACTTTATAGTTCACTACTTTCGATTTCTGACACAAATCACACACCCTTAACACTCTTCTCATTCTCCTCTCCATATTCTTAAATATACATGATTCTTTTAAAACATTCGCACACTTTCTTGCCCCAAAATGCCCATACCTTATATGACAATCCCAAATAATTGTATCTATCAACCCCTCTGGTATAACTAGCCTCCAATCACGCTCCCCACTCTCTACTTTTTTAAACAAAATACCTTGATATACTTGAAAACCTGCATTATACTCAGATCCCTCTACCTCCGTTTCTAAATTAACAATTATTTTACCCAATTTACTCTCAGATCTTTGCATATTCTTAATATCACTTAACTCTTCACCAAAAATTCTATCTTCTCTAGTTAATCTAAAAATTTCTATCTCTTTAAGGTCCCTACCTGTTTTATTTTCTATAAAATCTACTCTGGAAAGTGTGTCTGGTACTTTATTATCTGACCCCTTTATGTAATCCCAGGAAAAGTTATATTCTTGTAAAGCTAATACCCACCTGGTCAGACGACTGTGCGTCAATTTACAAGAATTAAGGAAGGATAGTGCCTTGTGGTCCGTCCGGATTATTGTTTCATTACCCAGGATGTATGTCCGGAATTTCCCCACGGCGAACACAATGCTTAAAAGTTCTTTTTCAGTAGTGGTGTAGTTTTTCTCAGCAGACAGAAGCGACCTACTGGCGAAGGCGATCGTCAGATGTTCCTTATCGCAGCTCTCCTGGTAGAGCTCCGCCCCTAACGCTACATTGCTGGCATCTGTCTGTAAATAAAAAGTTTTATTAAAATCGGGATGATTCATCATAATCATGTGGCTAAATTTTCTCTTAATTTCATTGAACGCTGCACGTTCCGTATCTCCCCACTTCCACTGCTTGTTCTTCTGAAGTACTGCACTTAGTTTTGATGTTGTGTGTGTGTAATTTTCTTGGAACTTTCTGTAGAAATTGCATAAACCTAAAAAACTTTGCAATTGTTTAATGTTCTTTGGTTCGGGGAAGCGCATTATAGCTTCTACTTTGTCAGGGTTAGCTAATATTCCCTCTTGTGTAATAATAAAGCCTAAGAAATGTATTTCTGTTTGCAAAAACTTAGATTTGTCCCAATTAACTGTCAGACCCCCTTTTTGTAACTTGTCTAACACATACTCTATATGTTCTAAATGTTCTGTAAATGTTCTGGAGGCTCTCAAGATATCGTCTACGTATACTGTTAAAAAATCTAAATCTTTAGGTTGTAATATCTTATCCAAACATTTGATAAAGCTAGCAACACTGGTGTTTAATCCAAAAGGTAGGCGTTTGAATTGGTAATTCTTACCGTTAAAAAGAAAAGCTGTATACCTTCTACTCTCTATTGCTAACGGCACCTGCCAATATCCGGCTGTCAAGTCTAATGATGTCATGTATTTGACTCCGCTAAATTTCTGTAAAATCTCATTAATTGGTTCCGGCGATTCCCGGTCAGGTATAATAATTTGGTTAATCTTTCTAGCATCTAGACATAGCCTTACCTTTCCATCCTTCTTGATCACTACGACTAACGGGTTTGAGTAAGGCGATATCGAGCGTTCAATTATGTCTCCCTGCATCATACGGTCTAACTCCTCCTGCACAGCTCTTCTCTTCGAAAATGGCACTGGGTAACTCCTCTGCATGTATGGTGTGTGTTCCCGAACCTTCAACTCACAGATGTAGTCCTTCGCTTTCCCTGGTGATTCATCAAACACCTCTCTGAAACGCTCCACCACAGCCCACAAATCCTCTCGCTGAGTATTTCCTACAACTACACCTTCATTAAAAAATTTGTTGGCTCTATCTACCCACACACTCTCATCACTCACATGCATCTCTCCCTCCTCATTTTCTATACTATCACTCTCTCGACACATATTTATTTTAGTCTCTACTTCTCTATCGCCTACTTGCTTATGTATCATTTTTATTCCCGTAACTCTAACTTCATTTACTACTTTCTTAAAATCTACTCTGACTGGTTTACTCCCGTTTTCAGATTTTACTATTTGTTGATTGAAATCTATTACTGCTCCATTTCTCTCCAAAAAATCATTTCCCAATATTACATCTAAACTCAACCCCTTAACCACTAGGAATGTGTTTTCAAACTCAACTTCATTTATCAAAATATTTAACTGTACTTGTCTAGTTATTCTTTTGCTTCTCACCCCAGTTACCCCCACTACTGTAACTCCCGCAACTGGTAATGATGGTATATTCTTATTTATCTCTTTTAGTTCTCCCATGACATTTTCAGAAATTACAGAGATCTCGCTACCTGTATCAATTAAGGTTTTATAATTCTTACCTTCGATGTTGACTGTCACCTCCGTCAATCCTGTTTTGTGTTCCATCACTTTGTTGTCTTCTTCTTCCAATAATTCCTTCGCCATGTCTACTTTGATGATATTGCTCAAGTATTCGTCGGTTACTTGGACCCGGTTCTCCGTTGACAATGGTTGGGCCCGATTTTCCATTGTCCTCCCTAGTTTACCGTGGAGGGACCTGCTACAGCATGGTTGGCATGGTTGTTTCCTCCTCTCCCTTGGTGGTAATTGCCGCCTCCTCTCGGCGCTCCTCTATGAAATTCTGCCCCTCTCGACTGCTGATTTGGCTGTGGATGCATTCTCTCGTTCCGTGCACACTCCCTGCTTTGATGACATATAAAACAATTGGTTCTGTTAGCATAATTATCTACATTACATTCTCTACATGTCCAACTCTCGCCCCTATTATTAAACTTTCCTCCCCGCGCTCCTCTATGAAAATTCGGTGTTCCCCTAGGTTGATGGTAATTATTGTTGTTTAGTATTACTGGTGGGTTTGGACGCCGCCCCATGTCACGTTCCCCGATATTTTGTAGCACGTCTAACATGCTCTCTAGCTCGTTTATATTCGTAATTTCTCTAGTCATTAAAGTAATTTGCACCTCTCTGGGCAGGTGTTTGCTAATATGTCTCACGAATGACCTGAACGGCAACGGCGGTTCTAGGTACTTGGCCTCATTATATATAGTCATCACGTACATAGTTAAGTGGTTATTAATTCTACCAAAATTCCCAGTACCCATTATTTTGCTCCGTAAAATCTCTTGGTCCTTTTCTGACCAATACTTGTTCCGGAATGCTACCTCAAATTCCTCATAACTACCCCATCCAGTATTGTGTACTTCCGCCCATATCTCGGCATTACCCTTAGAACACTTCAAAATTTTCAGCAATTTGACCTCCCAACTACTACTATTAAATCGATTAAACTCCCGTGTTTGATTCAAAAATTGCATCGGATGCACTCTACGGTTCTCACTACTAAAGGTTTCGAGTTCAATTTCATTATTTGCGTCTCGTGTAATTAATATACGTTCAGTAACATTGCTTAATTTTTGGTTTATTACTAAACTTAACTCATCTTTCACACTACTAATGTTCTGTTCAAGTGAATATAATTTTTTATCATTACTGCATTCAGACTGTATGTTATTTTTTGATATTACACTAATGGATTCATTTAATGCTTGTATTTCTGTCTTACAGGTATTTTCAATTTCATTGACCTTAAAATCTACATTATTTTTGTGTTCATCGATATTCTGACTCATTTTTTCTATTGTCATTGCTACGCTATTAAGCTTACATTCGGTTTTGGTATTACACTTCTTTATTTTATATTCTATTTCATTGTTATACTCATTCATTGAATTTATTAACGTCTCATTATTCTCATTTATTTGTTTATCAATTCTGTCTATCTGACTATCTATTTCATTAAATTTAACATCTATCTTCTTTATTGAATCATCTAACTTGGTATCTAATTGGTTAATTTTATTCGTAAATTCTTCATTGGTATTTTCACAATGTCTATTAATCTCTTGAATATTAATTTTAATTCATCAAGTTTGTCATTAAAATTGTGATTCTGTACATCTAATTTCTCATTGACACTACTCTTAAATTCTTGCATTTCGTTTTTCTGTTCATCTAACTTTACATCAAATTTATTGAAACTGGTACAAAGAAATTGGATTATTTTCATCATATCTTGATCCTCAGATTTTTTAATCGGGACTGGTGTTGAATGAATTACTTCATCCATAATTTTCGACTCAGTTCCGGTTAATTCTATATTTATTTGGCTCTCTGTTTCTATGTCAGTTAAGCTGACTTCATTATTAATGCTCTTACTATTCTCCATTGTTTATTATTTTCGAAAACTTATTACTTTACTTCAATCTTAATTAATTAATTACTTTACTTTATTACAATCTCAATCTTGCATATATAATGTGTAAATCATTCATTCCTCCTTCACTACTTTAACCCTAAAAGCACGTTTGCATCTTTTGTAGGTGTGGATTTTATTTTAAAATTTTTTAATTTATAAAATCGTCCCTTTCGGCTGCGCCATTGTTATGTTAATTAATCTATTAAAATATATAACTGCATAATTTGATTCCACCTACCTGAAAAATTTATTTGGGTCCAGGATTCTCGCACGAACGTAAGATGCTAACGTGGTTTATAGGTTAATGGAATAATTTACGCTATTCATTTTGAAGAGAATTAACATTTTTAATAAGCAATTATTTCAATGTTGTACTGTTAGTTTTTTCAATAAAATTTTTATCAAATTAAATTAAAATTTTCATACATTTTTGGTAACACATCTTATATTATCATAATTAAATTTTACCACTTACAACTATGAAGACTGCCCAGTCTGCTCTCTCTCTCTCTCTCTCTCACATTCTCATTAGGAAACCCCCGTTAAATAAATATATACCCCATGATTATAGAAATTAAACAGATACCCCTCGCCGGCATGAGGCGCCCTCTTAATCTCAATTCACCTTATTTGTAAGTCCGTAGATGTCCAAAAACAAAATACATGTTGATGTCCTTTAGTTGGCCTAATATCACTGTCACATATTTGTTAATTGACTCTCACTTTTTATTTAAAAATTATAAATTTTGAAAGAGCCCCTTGGGGCTTGTACCTGCGCAGGCACTGTCTGTAATCGGACTGCCAAGAGCGGCTCTACGTTCACCGCCAACTAGATTGCGTTTTTAAAAGTGGAAAACAATGCCTTGTATTTCGTCGTTACAGCTGTGTCCCATTTAACACACGTATTTGTTTGTGTGTTGGTCGTAGATGATATTTGTTCAGCACTGGTTGACGTCACAACAAGGGTTTGGCTTAAGACTCACATCCGGCAACTTGGACCATGTGCTCGTACAGTTTTCATCTCTAGCCATTTTTGAGTTTTACAAGTCGGTGTCAGTCCGCGCACCTGCTGGTGTGACGCGCTTGGACGTACAGCCTCACACTCGCAAAGTTCTAGGAAATGATGCTGGGTACATTCCTTTGTAACGATTACACAACTGCTAGGGCGTATTGTTTCTTTGTTAGCAATGCTTTATTCAACACGTGGCCTGGTCACAGATGGAAATTATATTTGTGAATATTTTTAATAAATCCCAAAAATTTAATAAAATAAAAATCCCTCCCAATTCGTCACGTTACAAGAGAGGTTGGTAACATGTACACAAGAACCACGAAATTCGAAATGAATACCATTGAAAGTAAGTATGTAAGCCATTGAAGTAATTTAATAAAATAAATAGTATCAGAAGAAAGAAGAAACAATTTTGGGAATTAGTATTTTTTATTGCAGATTGACAACAGCTGATAAAATAAAATAAAACACAAATATATTTTATTTGTAACATTTGGTTACAAATTGGCGCTCAACCGTTAGGACAAGATAAATAATTATTATTTGAAAATTATTTTATGGTAACAAACAAAATACACAAAAGAAAAACATACATAAGAAAGATTCACACAACTTGGAGATAAAAACACGAATTAACTCTATTATTACGAATTGACGTTCAACAACGTGGGACATTAAATAAAAATAAAAATACAAACAAAGATCAAGATAGAAAATAACGAAAATAAACAGATTGGAACTATATATATATATATATATATATATATATATATATATATATATATAACATTTAATATTTATACATAAATTTACCTCAAGATGTTATTTTTCTATTTGGAACATGTTTCGGGTACTATCTTGTTCCCATCCTCAGCCTTCCGGTTTTTTTGTCTGGTGAAGTACATATGTGTTTTTGGTTGATAATTGTGGCTTCCTGTTGGCTTCTGGTATTTCAAGTTGGTTTTATTGTGTGTGATTGTGGTGTATGTGTTAGTTTTTTGTGTATTTTCAATGTTGAGTGCTTTGAATATTGTGTCATGTTTTGTATTGATTTGTATTTGTTCAGGTATTAGTTTGTTTTCTGTTTTATGTTTGTATATTTGTAAGTTTTCCCATATGTTCATTATGGTGCCTTTGTGTGGTATATGTTTTATTAGTGTTACATTGGTTATGTCTGGGAATTCATGTCCTGTGTTTATTGCATGTGTGGCTAAATTGGATTTATATATTTCTGGTTTTTTGTATGCATTTAGGTGTTCAAAATAACGTTTTTTCAGCTGTTTTTTGTTTGTCCTATATAACATTTATTGCAATCTTGGCATTCAATTTTGTATATACCGTTAGTTGTTGTATTAAAACATGAAACAGAAAACAAACTAATACCTGAACAAATACAAATCAATACAAAACATGACACAATATTCAAAGCACTCAACATTGAAAATACACAAAAAACTAACACATACACCACAATCACACACAATAAAACCAACTTGAAATACCAGAAGCCAACAGGAAGCCACAATTATCAACCAACAACACATATGTACTTCACCAGACAAAAAAACCGGAAGGCTGAGGATGGGAACAAGATAGTACCCGAAACATGTTCCAAATAGAAAAATAACATCTTGAGGTAAATTTATGTATAAATATTAAATGTATTATATACATCAAGAAACGGACTGTAGCAGAAAGTGATTGAAATATATATATATATTGTAACGCAACAGAAATGCAGTCATCCATGTTACATAAATATTATATTAACAAAATAATAAGCAAATCAATATCTAACCCCATGATAAAACAAAAGTCTAATAATTACATTTATAATTATAGATAGAAATAAATAAGGATGCAAGGTAGAAATAATGATAATAAACAAACCTGTAAATTAGACAATAGTTAATGATCCATGTTCAGTGAAAAGTAAATCAATATAATACTGATGAGAAGTGTAAGAAGTAAAATAGTACAGAAATTGTCAAAGTAAATGACCATGAAATTAAACAAAAATGAGACAATAATTTACCTTATAGCAATAGCAAGTGAGGGTTCTGAATTAAATAATATTATTTTGTGACAACGAATGTTATGATAAAGTTTATGTTATGTTATACCAATTACTTGTTGAGTTAATGGAAAGTAATGAAACAAAATGTATTATTCAATTACTGTTATAGAATGATGTGGGAAGCAGCTAGTTAGCGTTAATAGATTTAAATTTTCTTATATGTGATCCATAGATCAAGATAAAATTGTCATTAGATATGAAAAGAATAATTATTTATCTAAATGTTAATAGTTAAGATTTGATTATATGTATGAATTTATGTAAAAGGGCTATAGTTGTTCACCAGTTATAAACAAAGGTAGGTCCGTATACAATAAAAGGCCTAACAGCCAATAACACTATATAACCACTCATAACATAAAGGTTAGGTACGTAAGTTAATAATAATTAATGAATACGGTTCGAAGAGCTAGGAAAAAACATTAAATAAGTAATGATATATAATAAGCCATCTCAATTTATAAAAATTATGATAATGCCACAATGCCATGATATCGATTGATAATGTTTGATATCGAAAAAGTAATAAATATAAAAGAAACAGACTCATATCAAAAACCAGCAGAATATATGTAGAAGATAATAAACCAACTATCGGTAAGGTTATATTCCGATATGATAGAAAATTAATAAGGAATAGACGAAAAAATATATGAAATAAACACTATATACAAAACATGGAGAAGGAAGAAAAATAATGCGTTGCTATGGACTACAGGAAATGAAGAATTTGTTGATTTTCAATTATTGCCTTTTATGATCTGAATGTGATGAGATTAAAAAACCTAAGAAATGTCTAATATAATCGGAATATTCTAAATTATTTGATACTCTTATAAAACACAAAATTTTAATGATAATATTCTTGACTCTTGCCAGTACAGTTTAACCAAACGAGACTATAGTATGATATCACAATAAAAAATAAATAACTGGGTTCTACAAGGAAGGACTTGAATTATCATATACCCGAAAGGAATTGACGATATATTAAACCCAATATAAAGAGTTAACTGTATCACAACCAATAATATACACTACACTGGAACTCATAACCTTTCAAGTACACGGAACACCACTAATTACTTCAAACGAGAGAAGAATGTATTTGGATCCAGAAATTGCAGAAGGAACATCAGTCTGGCCGTAAATCAATCCAGGGAGCTGTATTTCCGAGGTGAACAGGACAAGAATTCCATTTTATTAAATCGAAGAAAGAATATCGTACGACATAGTCATTCAGAACGGTGAAGTTATCAGCCAACAGCCTACACGATTCGCTTCGTTCTAGTCTGGTAAATTATTATTGTATAAATCATATTAACAACACAACACTTCAAATTTGTAAATCTTGCATTCTTATCTATGTATTTTTAATCTTCCCCACAGTTACAAGAACCTTCACACCCTGAATTAAATTAATTACAAACTAAAACACATTATATAACCGAATCTAAATAAAGTATCGGACTGATTAATAATCGATTCACGCAATCTATAGCCTTTGTTTATGCCAATGGAACATATCTTATTTAATGTTGAAGAAGTGAACAAATAAAGAACC
The DNA here is from genome assembly GCA_034769895.1 of Magicicada septendecula. Lineage (NCBI taxonomy): Eukaryota > Metazoa > Arthropoda > Insecta > Hemiptera > Cicadidae > Magicicada > Magicicada septendecula. Next base: position 266,924,567 of record CM068370.1, on the reverse strand, counting down.
TTTGTATAGTTGCAAAATCTTGTCAATTGGAGTATTATTTAATGAGTTGGGAATAAAAAAAAAGTAACTGACTAAGTATAGAATAATTGGTTAACGTAACAGTGAATTAACCTCTAAGTTTCGTTGCCCCGGTACTACAGCGCTTATAGCGGAATTCTCCGACACCAAAGAGAAGAGCGTTAAAATACAAAATTTTACATAATTCTCTTCAAGGTATAATAGGGTTGGACGAAATTATAGAATAACACATTAATTATTTAAGTTTCAAGTACACTAACACTGATATTCTTCTTAGAGAGATAAGCTAATATTAGTTAATTAAATTACTATATTCCACAACTCCAAATATCCCAGATATTTAAATAATTAAAATAAATCAAAACACACTAGCATAGGTTTAGTAACAAATTGGCGCTCACAACAGTGGAGCATTTTCAGGGATAATACCCGTATAGTAACAAATTGGCGCTCAACTTGTTTAGGGCTTAAGTTAAGTGACTATAATTACATTAATATTACTTAACCAGAGCAGGCAACTGTGGGAGAATAAACATGCATACCAGAGGTAGATCAAGGATGAGGGCAGAAGAAATGGAGAAGGAAGAAGGTGAACAAGAACAGGAAATAGAAATAATAACAGATAGTGAAATGGAACAACAGACAGACGAAATAACGGAAACTGAAATAATTGCGGACAAGGAAAAGGAAGTAATTGAAGAAGATGCCCAAGGGGATCAACCAGATAAGCCTAACCAAAAAGAAGACTTGAGTATGCAGGAGATGTTTAAACTATTATTGGTAAATTCGAAGAGACTGGAGGAAAAATTTGATAAAACAAATGAGGAAAACAAGGAGAATTTGAGGAAAATAAAGAAAATTTTAGGAAAACAAATGAGGAAATTAAAGAAACCTCAAAACTAATGAACGAAAAGTTCGATAAGAATAACGAAAGATTAAACCAAATTCACGAAAGGTTAGATAGGAATGATGAGGGTTTAAAACAAATGAAGGAAGACATCTTACAAATACATGAAGAAAATTTAAGGCAAATTAATGAAAAAATTGAGAATATTCATGTAACAGTTAACCAGAAGGTGGACCAAAATAACGAGGAAAGAAAATTAGAAATAGCCAAAACAAATGAAGGGTTAGAAAAAACTAACGAAACAATAGTACAGGTTCGTGAAGAATTACAAAATAAAATTAATGACATAAAAATTGAGAGTAAAACGATGGTCGAAGAAATCCAACAGGAAACTGTCGGAAAATATGAGCAAATTAAAAACGAAGTACATCAGGTACGGGAAGAGAATAAGGAAGGTATTACGCAAATACAGACAGACATGGGTGAACGACTCGAAAGAGTATATGGCAATTTAAATAATATGGAAGGTCAAATTAATACCAGTAAAAATAAAATAGAGGAAATTAGTAGACGCGAACTACAGTTACAAGAAGAAGTAGATTCATGGCGGGATAGGACATGTCAACATAGTCATACGAATAACCAAGATAACCGTGAGTCGATTAATTTTCGTAATTACAAGCATAATCCGATGGAATTTTTAAAGAGGTTGGAAGAGATGATTGCAAGAAATAGAGAAAATCGCTGAAGTATTATACGCAGTATGATTGATGAGACATTTAAAGACACCTATGATAATTGGTGGACAGCGGTGCGCCCGGATATACTGGACATGGCCGAGTTCAAAAAACAATTTAAAGAGAAATATTGGTCTGAATCGACCCAGAACATGATTAGAAATAATTTGAGTAACTGTCGATACGAAACAAACATAGGCCAGTCTCCTACTTCATACTTTCTAGGAAAAGTATGTATGGCACGGAACTTAGAGCCCAGAATTCCCGAAGAATGTTTGGTGATACAACTATCCTACCATTATGAGGAAGGGATAAAAAATGCACGTATGTGTAACCAAATCAAAACGATTTCAGCCATGGCAAAATTCCTTGAAAATTATGAGCACGAGAACCAATACCAAAGAAACAGGATGTTAAATTATAAATATCAGAAGTATAATAATAACGAGCCACCAACCAATTCTCATAATAATGATCACAATCGACCCGCTCAGAACGTTAATGCAAATAGGACCCAAAACGATCACGCGAATAATAATTCCAGGAATTATAATTATCGTGGCAATAATCCTTATAATTACCGCGATAGTCGCAATAATAGAGGAGATGGGGACAGACGACCCAATAATTATAGGCATAACGTTAATTATATTTACTCCAGGCCTCAAAGTAATCAGCGACGGTACTACTCAAGGAGTCACCGATATGACAATCATTATGATCAGTCCCGGCGTGAAGACAACTATCCACCTGAAAGAAATTATAGGATAGCGGAACCTAATACAGAGGACCGCACCGAACCTGTACAAAATCAACATAATAATTCAAATGAAAATAGAGAAGAGGGGGTAAGCCCTCATTTAAACTAATAGAGGCAGTGAAAAATAATGAATACCCTTCACTGAACCGTAATCTTGGGGAACAACGACTTGTAAACAAAACTAAGAATAATAATATCATAACTATAATTAATAACCACTATTTAAAAAATATTAGAGAAGATTTATTGGAAGAGGAGAAGAAACATGTAAACAGTAATAGTAATCACGAAATCATATATGTAACAGCAAAATTAAATGGGGTACAATATACCATAATGATAGATACTGGATCCAACATATCGTTGATAGACAGTACTGAACTAGAAAAAATACAGCGAGAAGGCCAGTTGCCCATACCGACATTACCTGTCAATAATGTGATAATTATCGGAGCCACTGGACGGCAAAATAAAACAGTTAAAAAACAAGTATCGCTCGATCTTACTAATAATAATATAACCCTACCAATAGGATTCTTGGTCGCAACGGGATTACCGTTCAATGTATTGATTGGATGCGATGTATTGCGTCAGCATTCCGCAGTAATTGACTTACATAAAGGCATAATATCTTTAACATCCGAAGAAGGATTATGGATAGCCGAATTAGTTGACGCTAATAGAACCGTTCCAGTTAACAACAGATGTCTAGCCATAAAAAGCTACTTTTGTAAGAAAAATAAAATACCAGAAGTCATTCAATATGAGGACGACGATCCCGAACTGTGGCAGAGTAAGTTAGAAGAGGTCCGAGAATTCCAAAGGGAAAAAACTTGTCGACAAGTAAGTAAGGTACAGGCCGAAAATTTAATTCAAATATATAATAAATACAAACATGTATTCTCCAATGCTCCAGGTAAAATAAAAGGATATCAGTGCGTGATAAATTTTAAAGAACCAGTGGACTTTCGCAGAAAATCCTACCCAATTGCTTATTCAATAAAAAACGAAGTCCGGGACGAGATTAATCGTATGATTCAAGATGACATAATAGAATATAGTCAATCACCATATACCAGTCCCATAGTGGCAGTCCCGAAAAAGAACGGAAGGGTGAGAATTTGCCTGGACGCTAGGGAAATAAATAAAATGATCATCAACGATAGGACTTCACCAGGCGAAATCGAAGAAATTTTAAAGAAATTACACGGCATTAAATACATCAGTACTTGGGATACGGTATGCGGATACTGGCAGGTCGAACTACATCCAGATAGTAGAAAATACATGGCATTCCTTTTTGACGGAAGGAACTATCAACTTAAAAGGCTACCTTTCGGACTAATCAATTCTGTTGAAAAATTTGTAAAATGTATGGACCAAGTATTGGGACAAGAAACACTGCAGTTCACTACGGTCTATGTAGATGACCTACTTATAACTTCTTCACATTGGGATGAACATTGCGAGCGGGTGGAACAGGTACTGAGAAAATTATCCGAAAACGACATAACACTCAAGCTGAATAAATCTAAATTTATTGCCAACCAAGTAAAGTTCTTAGGTTTTAATTTGTCTGAGAAGGGTATCACACCTTCAACAGAAAAAGTAGAAGCAATTCAACTGTTCCCTACTCCAAATAATAGAAAACAGCTACAATCCTTTCTTGGAATTTGTAACTATTACCGAAAATTCCAAGATAACTATTCGGAAATAACTGCCAAGTTTCAGAAACAATTATCATCCAAAGACAAATGGGCATGGGGACCAGCACAAGATAAAATTCTGCAATTAATCAAGAAGAAATTTTTAGAAACAGTTATGTTGTACCACCCTGATTTTAACAAACGCTTTTATTTAAATTGTGATGTGAGCAATGTTAGTTTTGGAGCTACCCTATATCAAGAAGATGAAGAAGGACATCATGGTAATCAGCTTCGCCAGCAGAGTGCTTAACAACTGCGAACGCAACTATAACGTTACCGAGAAGGAGCTGATAAGTGTAGTGTACGCATGCAATAAATTTAGAACTTACATACTCGGATACCCAGTGACCGTAAGAAGTGACCATAAATCAATTTCATTTCTAAAAAGATGTAAACTTAGTCATGGCCGGCTAACTAGATGGGTCCTTGCATTGCAAGAGTATTGCATCGATTGGGAATATATACCTGGAAGAAAGAACATAGCAGCCGATATCTTGTCCCGAATAAACATACAAGACCAATCGTTCGAGGGAGAAAAGGAACAGATTGCAAAAGTGTACCATGTCATTAAGAGTAGGAAGGATTTAGAAATTATCACAAATGAAATTAATCAACACCAAAAATTGGATCCCAAATTAATAAACATACGCCAGAAGGTGCAAAATGCTGATGAAGTTATTACTAAATATTACTGTATACATGATGATCGATTATTTATTAAGGTTACCCCTAAACAAATAAACTGGAAACTAGTAATTCCCACCGCAGTGGAAAACAAATTGATATTGGATTACCATGAACGATATGGACACATGGGAGCCATGAAAATCGTCAAAGCCCTGGAAGAACAAGTGTACATAAAAAATATAACCAGAAAAGTGCAAAAATCCATACAAGCATGTCACATCTGCCAGATGGTTAAACATAATAATGAGAAGAAGGAGGGAGTCATGATCCCTATCACATCCAAATATAAGCTGGAGAAAGTATTTCTGGATATTGTAACGTTACATAACCCGGTCCCAATAAATTAAATCATGATAACATAAAGGTCAGAAATGGGTAACCTATAACTAGCTCTAAATTAAAGTATATCACTAAACATGATAAACAATTCGAGTGATATCCAGTGACTAGTGAGTTATAGTGTACCCATGGAGGTAAAAGTGAAAGTGAATGAACTCCTTACATAATTGTGCTGTAGGTTTGGGAATTATAAAACTATGAGAGTAGACTATAATGCTACTAATTGATTCTGTATTTTATTTATTTATTGTAATATTTATATTGTGTAGCCAACCAATTGTAATACCTAAGTTAATTTTATATTTTTCAAATATTTGTGTTAGAATATAAGATAACCCAGGGTTCGTTTTAAAAGACATAAAAAGTTTAAATATCAAAGGATAATAACAAATTAAAATAATACTATATGAGGGAAATGGCAACAGGAAGTAGTGCAGTGTAGGAATACTATGAAAAACTAATAAATAATATATAAATTTATTTAAAGATAATAAAAATATCAAATACTTATATACAAGGTCATAAGAAAATGAACAAAAACTTATTATGTAAACCAAATTGATAAAGAAACCGGAATGGAAAAGAATTATTTTTCGGTAAATAAAATATAAATTTATAATAATTACAAACTGCCTGTATAATAAAAATACTATGGGTTACTAAGAGTGACGGAAATAACAAGTATTGTTAATAATATTTTTGAAATAAAACCATAGAGTTGACAAAATGATGCTACTACAATTCTAATAAAATAGCCTTTCTGGAACTTTGGAGGAGTGAAAATTGGTACAAAATTAACAAGCAACATGACCACTATATAATCATCCATTATTTATCCAAATTAAATGGTTGTACTCCTTAAAAAACAGTGAAAGAAAACCTTCTGATGATTCAACCTAGTTTCGCCATAGTTCAAGTTGACGATAGAATATGAGCCAGACGGTAATGAAATTGTGACTCAAGACGGACTTCACCAGAGAAAAAGCTTCATTCCAGTAAGAACCATACGAAGAGAGGTAATATAAGCATTTCGTTTAATAGTTAACGAGGAAAGCGCATTCCGAATGTTGGTATAGAACACGAAACTAGTCAAATTTGATCACATGTTTTTAAAGTAAACAAACGCACGCTGCTCTCTGACGGACATTCCTGGAACTACATACTAAACGAAAAAATAAACAAATTTATTTAATATTTTTTCGGTATTTGTAAAGCTTAGTAATTATCTATTTCTGACCATCCCATAACAAAAAGAACTTACCCTTAACCCTGGGGAATTATTAAGATTTATATATTAATTGATGTTTTGAAAATAGTATAAAATTTGGTAAACAAAACCATATATGCTTTTTTTTTCTTTAGACAATTCCATGTTTACACGATGAAATCGATATTATGTTTTATGTAAGGAAAGATCAATTGTGATACTTGTATTTTGGTGGCAGGAAACAAAAACCAATAATATAAATAAATAATATTATTGAAAAACGATATTGAATAATAAAGTGTGTTATAATTTTTGTAGTGGGTAGTTGTAACAGATTTCACCACAAAAACAGAAGAGATCAACACATCGGATCAGATTTTGCTATAGTGTAGGCTCGGTTGAACTAGGCGTGGAAACTTGTCTCACAATCAGCTGATTTAAATCACAGCGAACAATTTGAAAAATCAGAAATCGTCTAAACCGAGAGTAAATAATTGGTACTTACTCTCTCTTCCTCATAAGGCTGAACAACTTCCTTCCTTGACCCCAAATCACACACTCTCGATTTCTGTTTAGATTGAGTAACATTAAAAAATCCTTTATTTATTTTTTAAAACGTCAGTTATTATAATTCATAAGTGGCGACTGCGGAGAGGCGGAAACTTTAATATCTCAAGGCAGTACGTTACAGATTGCGCTTACAATAGTGGGGCTGAATTAACAATATACCTGTAACTGTAGTACACTAACACCTCTAAGAAAACTGCTACGTTATAGATTGGCGTACACAACATTGGGAGCTTAATTAAATAAGACGAACACCCAATAAGCAACATACAAAGTTTTCGCTAAAACCTCTACGAAAAACCGCACGTTACAATATATGTGGACCATTCCCACGCAGTGGAGGAAACCATAGATATAAATTCATAATTATTATTTTTGATCACTTTTCCAAATATACTAAACTTTACGCTATTAGCAGAGCCACGACCAAGAAAATTCTGGAAATAGTCATTATACGTTACATAACAGAGATTGGTAAACCATCATCTATTATCACCGATCATGGTACGCAATTCAAGGGCTGTAAATGGAGAAATAATCTTCTAAAACACAACATTAGAACATATAAGACTTCAGTATACCACCCCAGCAGTAATCCGGCAGAACGTGTATTGAGGGAAGTTGGCAGAATACTCCGAACTTACTGTCATGACCAACAGAGAAGGTGGTACGAATACTTGTCACTGACCGAAGAGTTCTTAAATATATCTTACCATCAGTCCATCGAAAATACCCCTTATACTGTTATGTTTGAAAGGCTTCCACCTAGAGAAATCCAGGATATTATAAACTTTCCAAATAACCCAGAATATCAGTTTGAAACCGTTAAATTTTATAACCGAGTAATGGAAAAGGCGGAAATGAAGAAAAGGAAATATGAAAAGAATAATCCAAAACCAATTAAGTACCAAGTGGGCGAGAAAATATTGATAAGAAACAGGGAGCTACCAAGCACTCTAGAGGGAATAACTAAAAAATTATTGTTATTATACACTGGGCCATATGTGATAACAAAAAATAATAATAACAATACATATGAAATAATGAACCCTATCACGAAAAGGATTAAGGGAACATACAATATATTATGAATAAATTCTAAAATACAATAAGAACAACTTATTACCGATTTTGAAGAGAAAACACTTGTAAATAAAAGAGAATTTTAAACAATATTATATAAATAGAAAAAATGTCATTCAAAATGAAGTAAGTCTGAATTAAAATATAGTTATGAAGAAGGTATTAAGAAGAGTTAATAACAAACCCCAAGATTACAGAAGAAAAATAGAATTATTATTAAATGTCTACAAAGAAATAGTGTGAATAATGAATAATGAAACCCCAAGATAAAAAGTTTTTACATCAAGTCTACCTATGCAAAATAATAAAAGAAAAATAATATGACCTAAAATACCTACCGCATTGCCAAGTGAAAGAAACAACTTCAGTAAATGATTGATTGTAACCAATGTAATATTAAAGAAAACGAGAAAAAAAAATATTTATGAACATAATTCATTGAAATATAAACAGCCAAAATAATAAAATACGATAAGAAAAATAATAGTTGAGCTAAGGACTGTATCTAGTCAGAAACATAGTTATAATAATAATCAAACCAATAACTATTTAGAAAATATTGAGATCAGAAGAACAAATGAAGAAGATACTTAGCGTTATTATCAAAACAAGAAAGAAAAAACAAAAAATAAATACAAATGATAACTGTCAGAATTATTATCAAAAAATATTTAAGGAAACTAAAATGGAATCACAAAGTATGAAGGATAGTAATAAAGGAATATAAAAGCAACAATGTGAAAAAAATTCCCAAATATTTATTATTAATTAATTAAGGAGATTATTAGGAGATTATTATATTTTATAGCTGACTGTAGATTAATTCCAGCAGTACTATATTAAGGTGTAGTGTGGACAGCAGAGTATGAAGCCAAACAGTGCCTCTCTGAACTGTACCAACGCACATATTAGGGATTGTTAGGGAAATTAAATATTTAAGGAATATTAGAATAGTTGCAAGAATGACCTCAGTTTCCAGAAGAGTAGGACGAAGAAAACAAAAAGAAATTAGATGACAGAAGAATAATTGAGAAATACAGTGATTACAGTAATTATAAGTAGAAGAGATGTGAACCTAAAGTATCATTGAATATTGTAGCCAACTATCAACAAATACTGTTTACAGAAATTAAATATGATCAAGAATGTTGATAGAAATAATGAAATGTTATTAAATAAAGAATTATTAATACTAGTCTAATAAAGTTACATTGAGAATCCCATCGTCAACCATTAATATTGATATGAAGAAAAGGCATGTGAAAAAGACAAGTTTATTTGACCTAAACTTAATTTAGGTAAACTAAACTTTTTTAGGAGGGGGAGCATATGTAACGCAACAGAAATGCAGTCATCCATGTTACATAAATATTATATTAACAAAATAATAACCAAATCAATATCTAACCCCATTATAAAACAAAAGTCTAATAATTACATTTATAATTATAGATAGAAATAAATAAGGATGCAAGGTAGAAATAACGATAATAAACAAACCTGTAAATTAGACAATAGTTAATGATCCATGTTCAGTGAAAAGTAAATCAATATAATACTGATGAGAAGTGTAAGAAGTAAAATAGTACAGAAATTGTCAAAGTAAATGACCATGAAATTAAACAAAAATGAGACAATAATTTACCTTATAGCAATAGCAAGTGAGGGTTCTGAATTAAATAATATTATTTTGTGACAACGAATGTTATGATAAAGTTTATGTTATGTTATACCAATTACTTGTTGAGTTAATGGAAAGTAATGAAACAAAATGTATTATTCAATTACTGTTATAGAATGATGTGGGAAGCAGCTAGTTAGCGTTAATAGATTTAAATTTTCTTATATGTGATCCATAGATCAAGATAAAATTGTCATTAGATATGAAAAGAATAATTATTTATCTAAATGTTAATAGTTAAGATTTGATTATATGTATGAATTTATGTAAAAGGGCTATAGTTGTTCACCAGTTATAAACAAAGGTAGGTCCGTATACAATAAAAGGCCTAACAGCCAATAACACTATATAACCACTCATAACATAAAGGTTAGGTACGTAAGTTAATAATAATTAATGAATACGGTTCGAAGAGCTAGGAAAAAACATTAAATAAGTAATGATATATAATAAACCATCTCAATTTATAAAAATTATGATAATGCCACAACGCCATGATATCGATTGATAACGTTTGATATCGAAAAAGTAATAAATATAAAAGAAACAGACTCATATCAAAAACCAGCAGAATATATGTAGAAGATAATAAACCAACTATCGGTAAGGTTATATTCCGATATGATAGAAAATTAATAAGGAATAGACGAAAAAATATATGAAATAAACACTATATACAAAACATGGAGAAGGAAGAAAAATAATGCGTTGCTATGGACTACAGGAAATGAAGAAGTTGTTGATTTTCAATTATTGCCTTTTATGATCTGAATGTGATGAGATTAAAAAACCTAAGAAATGTCTAATATAATCGGAATATTCTAAATTATATGATACTCTTATAAAACACAAAATTTTAATGATAATATTCTTGACTCTTGCCAGTACAGTTTAACCAAACGAGACTATAGTATGACATCACAATAAAAAATAAATAACTGGGTTCTACAAGGAAGGACTTGAATTATCATATACCCGAAAGGAATTGACGATATATTAAACCCAATATAAAGAGTTAACTGTATCACAACCAATAATATACACTACACTGGAACTCATAACCTTTCGAATACACGGAACACCACTAATTACTTCAAACGAGAGAAGAATGTATTTGGATCCAGAAATTGCAGAAGGAACATCAGTCTGGCCGTAAATCAATCCAGGGAGCTGTATTTCCGAGGTGAACAGGACAAGAATTCCATTTTATTAAATCGAAGAAAGAATATCGTACGACATAGTCATTCAGAACGGTGAAGTTATCAGCCAACAGCCTACACGATTCGCTTCGTTCTAGTCTGGTAAATTATTATTGTATAAATCATATTAACAACACAACACTTCAAATTTGTAAATCTTGCATTCTTATCTATGTATTTTTAATCTTCCCCACAGTTACAAGAACCTTCACACCCTGAATTAAATTAATTACAAACTAAAACACATTATATAACCGAATCTAAATAAAGTATCGGACTGATTAATAATCGATTCACGCAATCTATAGCCTTTGTTTATGCCAATGGAACATATCTTATTTAATGTTGAAGAAGTGAACAAATAAAGAACCTTTGTATAGTTGCAAAATCTTGTCAATTGGAGTATTATTTAATGAGTTGGGAATAAAAAAAAAGTAACTGACTAAGTATAGAATAATTGGTTAACGTAACAGTGAATTAACCTCTAAGTTTCGTTGCCCCGGTACTACAGCGCTTATAGCGGAATTCTCCGACACCAAAGAGAAGAGCGTTAAAATACAAAATTTTACATAATTCTCTTCAAGGTATAATAGGGTTGGACGAAATTATAGAATAACACATTAATTATTTAAGTTTCAAGTACACTAACACTGATATTCTTCTTAGAGAGATAAGCTAATATTAGTTAATTAAATTACTATATTCCACAACTCCAAATATCCCAGATATTTAAATAATTAAAATAAATCAAAACACACTAGCATAGGTTTAGTAACAAATTGGCGCTCACAACAGTGGAGCAGTTTCAGGGATAATACCCGTATAGTAACAATATATATATATATATATATATATATATATATATATATATATAATAACGGTAAGAACCTCTCTTAATGTTCTAATGTTATATTTTAATGAGTGTGTAATCATAATAAATAACAGTAGAAAGTTTTATTAAAATTCATGTAATTTTTTATTAACAATTTCTTATTTGGTTTTCGGTTTTAAACTCGTTATTATTTTTACTTGCTTATTACGTGCAATTTGCACTTTTATATTACAAATAAGTCTCTTATCTATCTTAAGATTCCAAATTATTATAATTTTTATGTGCTTATTATGCACAATTCTTAATACTACCTTACACACAAACATCTTATATAATGTTTTAATCTATACATTATTATCAATTATTCTACTGCTCTCAGCTAGCTCAATTAGCTAATCTTTTAATTATCTAATTCTTTTTTATCTTTATAACTACTAAATTCTCTTCATAACTGCATCTGCGTTATTAACTGTTACTTCCTCTAACGAGGTTGTCATTTATTATTAATAATTATAGATATTGAATTTACAGTTACTGCTAACTTTTATTGTTTAAAACTCTTCTCATATTCTGGTACTTAATGTATAAACACAACACATTTACAATTATACATCTTAGAATCTAATTGTCTGTTCTTTTTCTCTTTTTTTTGATATTTAAAGTCTTTTGATTTAGTCTCAGTTTCTTATGAATACATGGTTATTTGCCACCGTGTTATTTGTGTGGTGCATCTGAAGCGTGTCCTCTTCGTCCTGGATATGAATGACCCTTATTGTTGTGGAAGTCCTGGAGTCAGTTAGTCTTGGAGTTTTGTAGCCCCTCGTCACTGGATTCTCTTATTCTGCTTCATTGGATGCTCGTACTCAGCTGCATTGGCTGCTCATACTCTGCTGCATTAGCTGCTCTGGCTGTGCTGCATTAGCTGCTCGTACTCTGCTGCATTAGCTGCTCTGGCTGTCGATCATCTCTAGACGCTGTAATAGTTGGACATAGTCTCCGGCAGTCCTGATGATTGAACCAAAAAAAGTTGTAGTCCTTGGACAGCGCCTCCAGCTGCTATGATGGTCTGACGAGTAAGAGAGCGATGATTGCGCGTCCTCGTATTTATATCCAAGGCGCCGAAATCATGTCTCGACAATATTCTGCCTGTTCGCAATTGTTGAGCGCGTCACTTTTAATCCTGCTTTCTAATGACACTTCATTTGTTCGTCTTCGCGAATTGTGAAGTCTTTGACACATTATACGATATTCCTTTCATCGTTAATTTTTAGGCGTTCATCATTCACAAAACCGTTTTTCTTTATCTTAATTACTCTAATTACTATTAAATTTTAACTTCTTATCATTTCACTTTTTGTTCGTTTCGTGCTATTTTTTATCTATGTGTTTGTGTTATTTTAACACACATTTTGGTGTCTTCAGTTTTTTGCTACTATGCACACAAGCCTAGTAAATTAATTAAATACAATTAATTTATATCATATCGAAAAGGTGGCGCCTTTCATGAATGAACCGGTCGTCACACACACATACACTTACTTGTGTACACACATGCAGAGAGCAGTTGCTTTGCTCCCTGTCCTAACACGCAGGTCAGGTGTTTCCATTACAATTTATATTGCAGTCCGAATGATTATTATTATTCAAATGCGTTATTTATATCTTCTAATTGCTTATTTAAAATACTCAATGCAATGCACAGTACTCAACATAATTGTACTGTTGCATTATTCCCCTACTTAAAAAAATTTAATAACTGGTTTATTAAATTTTTGTTTTGTCATCTACATTAGATAATGGTCTATAAAAAATAACTTTTTTCTATATATTTTTTTATCAAGCACATTTATTTACATTTAGTTCAAATAATAATGACTAGTTTATTATTCAATTTACCCTTATGCGTGGTGGGCTGAACAATTATTCTCTCCACCCATCCATGTTGAGTTGGCTTGTTCCATTATATCCGCTTTCAGTGGCGTTTATCTTTAATTGTCGTAGTGACCTAGTTATTTATTCATGGAATTTTCTTAAAGAGCTGGCGTGGTATTTGCCTACTTCATTCCGTCTTATGTCGTCATATACGATGAAAGTTTGTTGTCCGATCTGTCTTTGCAAAGTGTACGGTCCATCGTATAATCTGAAGAATTTCTTTGCAGTATTATCACTACGCTTCCCTACTTGATTCGTCTTTAACAATATCTTCTCTCCAGCATTAAACTTCAGCAACTTGTGCGTCCTGTGAAATCTCTCTATTCTCTCATTACCTTTTTTTATAGTTCTCCGTTTTGCATTTGCAATTTTAATGCTTAATGGGACTGGTACGTTCTAATTATCAGGTTTCTGAACATACTTTCACCAGAATTGATTGGGTTAGCGATCTTCTTCAGTCTCTATCGGTGTATAACTCATAGCTTCACTGTAATTTTCATTAATAGCTTTTTCAAAGAATGATAAATATTCTGCCCATCTATTATGTTGTTTATGGCAGTAGATTCATAAATATTTACCTACCTCCTTGTTCACTCTCTCGGCTAAATTTCCCTGTGGATGTCTGATGGATGTGAGTATGGGTTGTATTCCGTTTTATTTTAATATTCTATTCCATACCTCACTTTGAAATTGCACTCCTTGATCATTAAGAATCCTTTTCTTTTTACCATGTTGTGGAATATACTTTTGTAACAGAATTTTTAAGACAGCTTTAGTTGTGGGTCGCATAATTGGATACAGATGAACTGCTTTGGAAAACACGTCTATACAGACTAGTATGTGTTTAACCCCCCTCGACTTAATCGTAGTAATAGGTCCTAAGTAGTCTCTGCCCTTAACTTCCCCTTTCGCTTCATTCTGTAACTTGCATTTCCACCTAGGTATGCAGATTTGGTTGCTTATCCATCTGGCAATCATAACATTTCTTTAATTCAATTTTAATTTTCCTTCACATATAATTAATTGTAAAATCTTCTTTAAGGGATAAATAACACTTTATTGCCGATGCATGAGCTAAGCTCTCATGAGTTGGTTTGATTAGCTTATGTAACATTTCATTAGACAACACAACTTTCCAATCATACTTTATTAATTTGAAAAGAATGTTATGTATTTTATACTGAGCTGGTAGTTGAGATTGATTTTTTTAAATTGCTCACTGCAACATCCCGATTTTGTTCGTCTGCTAAATTTTGTAGCATTCCTTTTACTTCATTGCTAGCTTTGAATTTAATAGGTAAAAGCCGTATTTCATTGTCCTCCTTATCGTATCTCTCTTTGTATTCTTCTGGAACATAACGACTTAAAATATCTGCAACGCTATTATCCTTCCCTTTGCAGTATTTGATGGTGAATGAGTACTCCCTGCTGGCTAAAATTCACCTTAACAAACGAGAGTTGGTGACCTTACATTTAAGTAGAAATGATAATGCTTGATGGTCCGTATATATCTCAAAATGAGTTCCATAAATATAATATCGGAACTGTTTAAGAGCGTATATAATTGCAAGTATCTCTTTCTCTGATGTCGAGTAGTGACGCTCTGCTCCTTTGAAAACTCAGCTCGCATAGGCGATGACCCTTAGGTTTTCTTTGGAGTCCTTCTGGTATACTACACTTCCTAAGGCATAATCACTAGCATCAGAATAAATAACAAATTTTCCTTCTTTTTGAGGATGATGTAGCATGATGTTCTCTACGAATAACGTCTTTACTTGGTCGAAGGCTTCTTGATGCTTCTCCTCCCACTTCCATTTTTGTCCTTTCTTCGTTAATTCTAACAAAGGTTGAGTCCTCTCAGCATACAACGGTGTGAACCTACTGTAGTATCCAGTTAATCCCAAAAATGCACGTAAACCTTTAAGATTTCTTGGTACAGCGTGTGACGTATTTCCGTTTCTACTTCTCCCTCACAGCGCATTGGAATCGGGTATGTCCTCCTGACAAACTTTGTTGGGTCAGTTACAGCAATGGTATGTTCATATACTGTTGTCTGTGTTGGTGTTTCACTGAATATGTCTTCATATTCCTTTATTATCTCATGAAGCTGCTTCTCTTCCTGTCTCGAGATTTTGTTGGAGGTCTGACTTGTACATCAAGTCGGTGCATATTGAACCTTCGGTTTACTTAAGACAATAGGTGTCTTACTTACCTTATACTGTCTTGTTCATGCTTTATCACATTCATTTTTTCATTTACCCCGTCATTTATTTGTTTATGAATGTCTGTTAAATCTTTCCTCCATTCTATACGTAATTCTTTATATTATTATATATATAAACTTTCGCAACATGAACTTACTTTCTTTATCACTTCCCCAGACGTTTCGAGGTGATGTGCCTCTTCCTCAGTGGGTGTAAATACTGAATGTCATTTTACAGATATAACGGTTATGGACTTAGGTGTGTGTGGTGGGGATTGATGGTGGGAGGGAATTGGCGCTGGTTCACATTGTGTGTTGGGATCAGTGTATCGAATAGTGTATGTGATCTATAATGTAATTGTTCATTTAATATGTTGTTTGGTTGTAATGCGTGATATCTGTATATTTCAAATTGTTCAGCTGTGTTTAGTTTTCTACTTTTAGGTAAGTAGTGTAATATTTCCATGTTGTGTTCTATGTTTGTGTAACTGTGGTTTTCGTTTTGTAAATGTGTGGCAAATGTGGAATGTATGTAGTGTGTGGTGAGGGCACATCACCTCGAAACGTCTGGGGAAGTGATAAAGAAAGTAAGTTCATGTTGTGAAAGTTTATATATATAATAATATTTTATAAAGTGAACGAAGAGGATGGATCAACAAGATAATTCTTTATACTTATTCTCTAACCTAACAGAGTGTTCATTCAGAGCTTTCTTAAACTTATTGTCTAATTCACTTATGCTTGTATCTATGTCGCTAATTTTATCAGTTAACTCCATCGTACTATCTGTGATTTCTTGTTTTAATTCGCTTAGTGTATTATTTAAATCTTCTTTTAAATCCTCCGTTTGTTTATCTAGTTTATCATTGATACTTTCTAATTTATCATTTAAACTTTCTGTTTGTTATTCATATTCTGATTTAATTCTTCCATTTGTTTTCTATTGTCTTCTTTTTGTTTTATACTTACTTCGTCTACCCAGGCACGCATCATATTTTGAAGTGCTTCCATATCAAAACCTCCTGGTGCTGCCATGTTAAATTATTTCGTATTTATTATATTATATTTTAAAATAATTATTATTGGTGATACCCGGTTATGCTACGCTTTATTTATTACTTTAATTATTATTATTGATATATTATTATATTAATATTATGATTACACTTCATTTACAAATTTATTACCTGTTGAGCACCAGTTATGCTTTTATAACTCACAAAACAACAATTCGAAATAACATTTACTATACTACTAGTTATTCCTTTCAATATATCTTTGCTTTTAACACATTTTTCTTTAGAGCATTCATTTAACAAAACAATTTTTTAAATTGTTAAATGATTATGTTCGAAGGCACACGTTCTTGGGCGCCATTTTATATAACGGTAAGAACCTCTCTTAATGTTCTAATGTTATATTTTAATGAGCGTGTAATCATAATAAATAACACTAGAAAGGTTGATTAAAATTCGTGTAATTTTTTATTAACAATTTCTTATTTGGTTTTCGGTTTTAAACTCGTTAATATTTTTACTTGCTTATTACATGCAATTTGCACTTTTATATTACAAATAAGTCTCTTATCTATCTTAAGATTCCAAATTATCATAATTTTTATGTGCTTATTATGCACAATTCTTAATACTACCTTACACACAAACATCTTATATAATGTTTTAATCTAATAAATAATTATCAATTTTTCTATTGCTCTCAGCTAGCTCAAGGCTCATGAGGCTTCTTACTGTTGTCCATCTTGTTTCCCTATTCTTTTCGATTAATTCCTCTACTCTTTTGAGGAATTCCATGGGATTACGCCGGTAACTGCGAAAGTTGATTACATCCCTGTTCTCGCTGGTGATAATGTGGGTATTGTGACAGGGTTTCTCCCTCAGTGCGTCCAGCTCTTCCTGCATCTGCCTTTCCCTTTGGCTGATTCCCTGGATCTTCTCCTTGTTCTCTTGTGTCTGTCCGTCTACTTTGTTGATGGTGGTGTATACCCTTTCCACCCGTTCACTTATATCTGTTTGTATTTCCTTGTGCCTCTCCTCCAGCTTCTTGAATACCTCCTGTTTATTTCTTGTGCATTCTACTGCTGTTATTATTTGGAGTTCTTCTATCCTGTTCTTGCCATCATCCTCGACTACTTTAATTTTGTTTAATATGTCCCCTTGAGCCTTTGCTACCGTTTCACTGGTTGTTTTTATTTTCTCACTAGTTTCGGAGACCTTCCTCTTGATATCTTCACAGTATCCCTCTAACTGTTGTTCTAATTGATATTTTAACTCTTCTTTGTTCTTCTCATGGTCCTCCTTCAATTATCCCCTTAATTCTTCATTCAGTTCTTCATTACTTTTTTGGATGTCCTCCTTCAATCGCTGTTGTAAGGTTTCTTGATTCTTCCTTAAAGTATCTTTGTGTTCCTACATTTTCTCGTTGATTTGTTGTTTTAATGTCTCATTATCGTCTCCGATTTTATTGTTCAACGCCTCTATATCTTCCCTTATTTTCTCCTTCATCTGGTCTATTTTTTCATCGAGTTTATCGTTTAATTCTTCATCGTTTCTGTCAAATTTTTCATGTGTTTTCTTATTATCTTCCTTTTGTATCTTAAAATTTTCATCAGTTTTCTCCTGGTTTATGTTCAATTGTTCCATTATCATCCTCATCATGTTCTCCATCCTCTCCCCTTCGGTTGGTGTAGCTTTGTCTGGTTGGTCGCCGACTGTTACTTCTACTTCCGGTTCTGGTTGGGTTGGGTTTTCTGGTTGTTCCTCTTGGGTATCCTCTTCAGTCACTTCTTCGACCGTTTCCTCCATCATTTCCATTTCTTCTTTGTCGGTACCCTCAGTTCCCTTCTTAGCTTTATACCTTGTAACCATGGAATGCTTCATATTTTTCCGTAATCGCCGCTAGTCTTCAATTCTAGCCTCACTAGTTGGTCGCCAATCTGTAACGACTAGATTTGTACGTATTCTGAAAAGGTATAAGTATAGTGTGTTCGCCTCACACTGTCGTCGTCACTTATATGTTGCGCTAACGATATCCGTAGCGATCCTTCAATTACCAGTACAACACGAGTGGAAACCTTACCTGTTCTTCGTTAGGTGTTCATAAATCCTGGGTGGCACCAAATTGTTCAATTAAAACAATTAAATTAACAAATAGGGTGGTTTAGCGTTCTTAGCTATGACGGTCTGGAGTATTCAAATTTTACTCCCACCTTCGTTCGACCTTCTTAATCGAGCAGTTAGTTCGCCGAGTTTGTGACGTGAGCGCTTACCGTCATTTTCGCTCTTTGCTAAATAATACACAATTTATAATATACTTTCCTATAGAATAAAAAACAGTGGTTACACTCTGTACTAGTTTATTTATTGGTGATTGGTAATTACTCAGTTTGACACAAAATTATATTTGGTTATTCAACAAATTTGCACCGACAATTATTATAAGACAAAATCTCAAGGTTTCGGCGAATCGACTTTGAACGAATTATTCAGTCAAATATGGCGACTGCTTGGTTTGTTTACAATTTGTTCTGTTCAAAGTCCTGGTTTCTTGTGATTACGAAAGAAATATTAATAATGATTATAATAAAGTACACTACCTTACATTATTTGTACTTAAATAATATAATGTGTAATTGTAATTTGTTCCTGAAGTGTGGTAAAGTGTGTTTCAAAAGTTCGTAATTTCCATACAGGTTATTTTACTAGTTAACAAAATTTCAGTGTTTTATTTTTTTAATTAATCTTTGAAAGAAATAATATTCAGTTTATAGTGAGAGTTCAGATTACTGTGAGAAAAATTTAATGTGAATTTATTTCAGAAAATCAGGTAATTTAATTATACTTATCAAATCAGTCAACTTGATGTGAACTGTCATTCAGTCGAAATGGAATGGGGCTTCAATAGTCATCAATTTTCAATTATCTTGGGGCTTAAGTATGTCTGGCATCTTTTTCATGTTAGTTGTAGAAATTTATTCATCTAAAATTTATTTAAATTTGTCCTTGGCATCAGTTAAATGTTCTCGTCCTTCGTCTGCTTCTTATGTTTTCATCTTTTTGAATTTTGATTACTTTTTAAACATTTTATATTAAAATTTTGGTCATTCACGGCCTGGCGTCTATTCTGGGTGAGCGTCACTTATTGAATAATAAGATTTAACGGAAAATTTGTAACCAACGTTCCATGGTCATGGTTACTAATAGATTCTGATTGGCTGATCTTGACTTAAGACCATTGTTATCACATTTGAATTTTTATTCAAAATCACTGTATATCTTCTGATTGCTATTATTCTTCCGTCTTCCTCTCTATGTATTAAATATTATCACTACTGTTCGTATTTTCTTTCAAAGATCATTTTGACATACCATAAGGTTGGCTTTTCTAATGTATTATTGTTTGGACAATTATGTTGATATTTGTTAATTACATATCTTTTTTTATTTTAAGTCCTTATTCTAACATTTATCTTTTAATCTGATTCACAAATTATCCCTGACTAGTTATTTGCCTTGGATTTGCTAATATTCTTGCTAATTTTTTATAATTTGTAGTTATTTGTTTTTTACAGTTAGGCATTTCATAGGCCTAAGTAGTAACTGACTATATTTACTTATTTTATACAAATTACATCTTAATTTACGCTAATACATGTTTTGTTTTGATATTATAAATGATTTGTTTACTTATTGATGTGTTTTGGATCTGTTTTTATAATAATTGTATGTTCCCATTAGTTGCTACATTATGGTGTTTTAATTATTTCCTAACTGATTTTCCAGTGTTATTAGATCTGTATTAATTTACCTTTCCATTTACTTATTTTGCCATTGTTTATAATTTGGCTATTACTTACTATTCTCTATTACATAAAACATAACATCTAGGCCTATGGTCTGTATAATTCCTTCAGCCATATCCTATTCATAGATTAAATCAAACAATTATTTAACAGTTATTATGCAACGTTTGCTTACAATTCGTTTCATTCTTACTTATTTTGTGTGTGATAAACATCATTACACCATTTAAACTTACTTAATTGATTATCCCTTAGAACATGGGGTGTTTATTTTATTTTGCTCTTGTTTTCTTTATTATATTTTTTCTTATACAAACTTTACCTTCTAGTAAAGTTCACTACTAGTAGTAGTTAGTTTACTTCTAGTAGTAGTAGTAGTAGTTTCATTTGGGTGGTAACCCTAACTTTTAACCTTCCATGGGATCCCCCTTTTCAATACTATTGTATCCCTTACTTACAATTAAACTTAATGCTATCAATAACAAGATTCTTATTAAATAATATTGTTCACTATTAATCATTTAGTGTTTATCACAGATTATTAAGTGTTTACACCTATCAATAGGGTTTCTCATTATTTTGGGGTTTTACACTTTCACTTTTGCACTTCTTAAATTTTATTTTAACTGTTATTAGTGGGTAATCCCTAATATTACATTCTCTTTGTCACTTAGTTATGTTTACTTTCTCACTATCTCACTATCTCTCTCTTTACAAATGTTATTTATACGATTAATAAGTTCATGTCTTTATAGAGTTCTTTATTACATTTAAACTCTATTTCTTTGGTTAGTGTACTTTTATTTTTCTCATTACTTTATCGGGTTTTATCAATTATCATTTACATTTATCATTTAATCAATAATAATAATTATCTTTTACATTTGTTAGTTATTGGTTTCATTTCCATTATTATATTTGAGTGTATCATTTCTCCTTTTTCTATTCTATATTATTTGTTTGTGTCTTATCATTTGATTTCATTTTATTTCCTTTATACTTGTTTTGTTTAATTTTCATTTTCCTCCTTCTTCGATTTCCTTTTATTTTGGTTTTCCCCTTCTCATTTGGTTTTATTTTATTTGGTTGTATTGAGTCAAGCACTTCGTTCAATCACTTGGGTTAGGTCACGTCGTCGTTTGTCGCGTCATTGTCACTTTATTTTCATTAGTTTAAACACTTTATATAGTTGATTCATCGTTTTTCCCTGGTATTGGAGTGGCTTGTTTGTGTTGTAACAATATATATATATTATAACACTAATGGTTTTAATGTGTTAGCCCCACGTTTTTTGAAGCCATTTACACTTTTAACGAGTTTAATGTGTGAACCTCCATCTTCTTGGACGATAAATCTTTACAACACTACAACACATTAAATTCGCATGTGTATATGATGATAGGTGTAATCATAACAATAATAACACTATGTAATTTGGTTAAAAATCATTTAAATATTTATTAATAAAAAATCTTTTTTTTGTTGCGAATTAAAATCATTATTATTTGCATGTGTGTGTAGTCTTAACACACATCTAATTATTACATATAATTCATATTCATATTACAAATAGACATATTATACAACCTTATATGCTAATACATCTTATAATGATCTAATATTGCTCTCAGCTTGCTCATTAGTGTGATACTGATTAGATTATCTAATCCTTCTAATGATCTAATCTCTTTTGAATTTACTGCATATGCATTGCTTTCTAATAAAAATTCACTAATTACTTTATCAATTTAAATATCAAAATTTATCGATTCCAAATTATAGCTTCTAAGTTACTGATCAAAATTATAGTTAGACATTCTTAAGCATTATATTAATTATTATTCTGAGTTCACCTCATATGTACCCTTTCCTCAACCTTTCCAAGAAAGTACATGTCAACTTTCCATAATTAGTGTCAGAGATGGTGGTTTTGGGGAGAGAGAGAGAGAGAGAGAGAGAGAGAGAGAGAGAGAGAGAGAGAGAGAGAGAGAGAGAGAGAGAGAGAGAGAGAGAGAGAGAGAGACAGACAGAGACAGAGAGTTAGCAAGAGGAGAAGAGAAAGGTGTAAAGCTACAGTAGTAAAAACCATGGGATTTTTATTAGAGGTGGCTACTGGTTACATACTTGAAAATAATGAACAAGTATACTCAGACAAAGTAACCTTTTTCAGTCCACCTTGTGACTTCTTTTTAATATATAGATGACGCGTTTCAAAGCATATGCTTCAACATCAGATCACAAAATATCACTCGTAGGTTGTCATCGGTTAACAATCCTTTGCACTGTATACGCGTCAGCAGGTGCGCACCTATTCACGTTTGGTCGACCACATTGAGTATAATCGTTATTACATAGCCAGTTTAATGAAAGATGATCAAAAGTGTAGATTTAGTGTAAAAACGCCCGAAAGTGTTTAGCACAAACTATTCTACTTTTCATGCTGCTATGTCTACACTAATTTTTACATTATAGCAGCCCTAGGCACTCATTCTGTACTTCACACTTAAAACTCTGCTACTCATTCATACATTCATTTGAGGATATGTGACTTGCCTAGTAATGTGTTTTGATGTTTAGTGTCTCTGCAATAAATTCAACCCTGGTTGTATTTGCCCAATGTGAAAATACTCAGGTTGGAAAGTTTTACTACTCTGAGTGCCACGATCAAAACAACAAAGCATGTGTGTGCACCGAGAGCGCAACATGCGCGCGCGCATGCCAGAGTGCGTGCTGAGTCAATGCAAGCCGCGCGCGCTCGCACTGAACCACAACACGCAGACTGCAACGCGGGACATGTCGGCTCAAGCGGTCCGGTGTGAGTCTGTACGTGTGGGCGACACATGCTTGCGCGTACCAGAGTACTGCATTAGACTGTCTCTGATGAAGGGGACAAAGTATGCGTGATTGTGTTGTGTGTGTGTCTGTGTTGGTACTGTTTGTTTGTCAAGGCCAATGATTCATCAGCCCTGTTCACAGTGCAAACTGACATCCATCATAAAGGCAGACTACCCGTTTGTAATATTATTGGAGTCCGCTTTTTACCATTATGGTAGTAAGTGCGTTTAAATACTACGTATTATTGGCATTGTGTTTACAACTTAGTCCTTTTTAAGTAGTTGTGTTATAGTAACATTAAAAATACGAATTTGTGAACTGTCTTGTAGGATTAATGTACTTTTAGTTACTTTCTGTTACTGAGTGAATTATTCTGTTATTTGGTTATTTGTAACTGTCTGTTCACAATGTCTCTTCAAGGATCATCGAAACAAAGAAAAAAAGTTTCATTGTTCATAGTGAAGGGTGAAGGTCGCGAAATAATTAGTAATATAATTGAAAAATATAATTCAGAGCGTTGCTGTGCTGCCGATGTGGTGAGATCAAGTCAAGGTCACAGCTCGATTTGCTCATCTACCCGCACGTACGCGGACAAATAATACGTACGTCTTCTCTGGCATACCCGGGCCAGATATGTAACAAGGGCACACAATATACTACACACATAAACAACACTCTTCCCCCCCACCGCACAGCTGTAACCCCTCTTTCCTTTTTATGCTTTATAAAAAAAATAATCTTTTTTTTTTTTTTTTTTTTTTTTATGAAAGAGAGGCCACTAGTTATTTAAAACTAGGCAAGAGCCCCTAGAGAAGCCAAAACTGCGCTGGGTCCAGTATGACGGGACTTGCAATTAAACTCGGTTGTTAATCAACAATAACAATTTTTATTCTTGCCCCATAATTCATTACATGCATGTGTAAATTACAATTCCCCTGAGTGACAAGTATAACGATAAGCTTGATAAATAAGTATTGTCAACATGTTAACAAATCAGTTTCCATAAGCCCATATTAATTCATCCCCTATATACATATATCAATTTGGTTCCTTAAATTATATAAACAAACAACATATATCAGGCAACATCCTATAAATTATATAAATTCCCCCCTTTAAATAACACTTAACACTAACATCACATATCGAAACATAGAGACACATATACCCATAATATCATCACAATAAACTCATGTTCGACCTGGCAGACAGGCTGTATATTCTATAAGCCCCAAAAACTGCAATCATAAAATTTAAACTTCCAGCCACAGTTGGAATTAAATCATTTAAAACCATAACCCCTTTACTCCATTAAAAGGAAACCCAAAAAAAAATTTTAAACCGAAAGGCTGATAATGACTAATAACTGCAAGATGATAGAGGCCTGGCAGCCCATATGAATTTATAACATCTAAAAAATTGCACATTATAAGTATATGAAAATCTTTAAGTTTCCTTGAACTGTATACAAGTGGTAAAAACCCTTATCACCTAAGTTTAAACAATTGGCATAATTTTCCAAAATGTTAATTCTTGAGTTACAAATATAGATGTATCCCTGTATCA
Organism: Magicicada septendecula; assembly: GCA_034769895.1. NCBI lineage: Eukaryota > Metazoa > Arthropoda > Insecta > Hemiptera > Cicadidae > Magicicada > Magicicada septendecula. The sequence continues at coordinate 266,899,549 of CM068370.1, read as the reverse complement.
GGAATTCGTTCTTTAATGATAATGATTTAATTCAACAGACAGGTCCAGCAAGCAAGTCAGAACCTAAGTTACAATAATCAGTAGCATCAGTATGATTTTACCATCTCAAAATTATTAGTTTATGCCCACAGAAAAAAAATAAATTTTTAATGTCAGACATCTGTGTATAAATAATTTTAAAATAACAGCCTGTTGTATTCTGGCAGCTGTGGAAGTGTGCCAACATGTGCCAGACCAGGTCAGACAGGTATCCGGCCTGCATAAAACTGTATCATCATGTGCCTAACTTGTGCCAAAAGAGAAAACCCATGTGAATTTTACCCCTGAAAACAGCCTGAAAAACGAAACCCCCAGCCCTTAAATGTTAAACAAAATAAGAATAATATATGAAGCCCGTCCTGAACCAGCCGGAACAGAACCAATAAACACATGACTTAAATTTAGATTGTAAGTATACTAACTCTAAGGCCTTTGTATATAAAAAAAATATATAAAGGAGTAAAAAAACTCTGGCACGCTCCCCCAGTGCAGCACACAATTACAATCATAGTACGTTAGAGTTATGGAGTAATTTTATAATAGTTCAAATAATGTTCATAATGAATGTCCTGTTGACACACCCCTGATTGGACTGTCTAGCAGCCTAAGCACATGGTTAAAAAAAAATCTGTAGCACGGATGAACGGCAGGCCAGGCCAACGGAAAATAATAAAAGTTTATATCACCTCAATTGCATGAGTATGGTTGCCTCTTACAGTTGGTCAGCAAGCTCCCTCCTCAGAACAGGTAAGTGTTGGATGGTTCATAACTGGTGAAGGCGTCAGTACACCAGCTCAGACCAAATCTCTGTCTGGGAGCGAGAACCCTGAGAATTCACAAAGGATTAGAAATACTGTTCACTAAAATATGCGCCCTAGTCAAAGGTAATAACCTCAGAACGGGGCTCCCGACCAACTCAAAATAAATGCATAAAAATTTTTGTTTTTGTTTTTTTTTTTTGAAAATTGCCTGAGGAGTGATTAAGTCTACAAGGTGATAATGAACTCACTAAATAAAAAAAATAATATTAAAATGTGTATAGTAAAGAGTCACTCGCACTAGATTTAACAAGTGCCGACATAATCAAACAGGTTGGCCTCACCACGTGGCAACACAAATATTGTAAATTGTCAGAAAATGACCACTCTAAAGGCACTTGTAGTTACACACAATTAAAAGGATTTATAGTGATTTATAGTGTTTCATCTAAGGGTGGTCTCACAATTTATTTTCAACTGCCATAATTAATTAAAAAAACACTCTTCCGGTCCAGCGCGTGTACATACATAACCCACACGATTCAACTCTGTCTATACGTACTGGCTTTAGTTATAATTCTATACAGCAATTTAACAAATGATTACAGTGACTATTGTACAATAATTAAAAGAAATACTGGCTGTACATACAGGGCTGCAAACTGGTTTTGAGGTCTAAATTACTGATTTTACTGACTAAAATCACTGAAATACTGACTTCTTACTGACCTAAGATAAAATAACTGACCTTAATTACTGACCTCCATCGACCATATTAATATTAATTTACAAGTAATTAGAGACAGTTTAAAACATATTTTTTATAATTGGCCACCCTTCTCCCCACTGAGCAGCTGTAAAACAAAATCTAATATACAACAGCATTATTTTAGTTTGAGACTTATTAAAAAACATTAAAAACTAAACATTGTTCAAGTAAAATCAGCAGGCATATTGTTAACTGGTTTACAGCTACTCAGGCCAATTTCCCTTGCTACCATTATAAGTTAATTTTGTATATTTATTTTATTGACATATTATTCAGCGCTTAACTTACATCTTATATCTAATAAAACTGTAACATAATTACCCATCTTAAATATTCCTAGGAGCCTCCAGGTGGTCTAGTGGCTAACGCGGGCGATTGATGCGCTCGTGGTCCCGGGTTCAATTCCCGGCGGAGGTTCCGTACGGCATGCACTCAGCGTCGTGAGGCAAACTGAGTAGGCGCTGAGATAACAGCGCCGCCTCCTGGCTGTGAATACCGCAACTAGCGGCTGGTGGCGCGTAGTACTAGCCATACACCGTCACACTAACACAAAAGCCGCGCGGTACGCCTTGGTCCTTAACGGACTGTTGAGCGGAGGTTTAAATATTCCTAGAATAATATAATGTACATACCAAGAGAACGTTAAATATCCTTGATACTCTATGATCAGTCTGATTGAATACCAAGAATTGTAATTGAAACTCATTGCTTGGGTTTTTTATTGAAAAATGAAGTAATTAGTGAAGATTTTCTTTTCTCAACATTTTTCTGAATTTTTTCCGCATCATGTCTTTTTATGTCAGCTTCTTCTTTAACTTTCTGAGCACTTTCCATGATTACGCTCTTTCTCCTTAGCTTCTTCTTCTTCTTTCTTTTCCTGTTCTTTCTTTAAACGTTGTTCTTCTAGGTACTGCCTATGATGTATATAGGCTGACTGAGCGAGATTCAAGAGCTCTTTGTTTATATGAACCAAATGTACTTTTCCATCATAGAGTTTATGCAACGTGAAGATAGGCATCCAGAGTTCTTTCAGACATACTTGCCCGATCAGAGGTCATAACTCTCTGTGAGCTTGAGAAGCCTCTTTCCACATCTGCTGAACCATGAGAAAGAGATAAAGCTGCTTTGACAACCTTAGAAACAAGTGGGTACTTCATCTCACCTGCCTTATCAGTTTTCTTAAAAAACTGGTTCCAGTAAACATCAATGCAATTGCTCTTGCTATGGAGCTCATCTTCTTCCAAACTCAGTAACTTCCGTTCATCAATAAGGGAGGCTATGTTCAGATCAATAGGCAATGCTTTTGCCACTTCATCGATGGACTTCCAACTATTGTCTTTTGTTCTTTCGGATGGGATCAAACATTCAAAATGCTTCAATAAAGGTTTTGACGTCAAGGAGGACTTGGTAAAAATGTGTTTACAACTAGCAATGAAATGCTTTTTTGCTTGGAGCAGAAATGCAAGTTTGTCCTTTTCTGGTAACATTTGTAATTCTTTTACATCTAATCCACAGTTTACTTCTTTAAGAGGAAGAAAACTTTTCTCATCATTCCAGGAATCTAACGAGAAGATAACCTCAGAATGACATATACGAGTCATTAGTCTGCTTGTTAGAGTTTTGAGGTGATCATACAGAAGGTGAATCAAAGGTTCTTCTTTCTGAAAGTGACCAGTAAACTGTGAAAATATGTGAGCACTGGAGCAAGCAAAGTTTATTTCCACTTGCATTGTGTTAACTTTCAGAAGACTAACAATGTTCTTGTATTTGGATGATATCATTAAATCACTTTTATATTTTGGCACAAATACCATGAAATACTTCGTGACTGCTGGCCACTGTTCTAGGAGTCTTAAACCTGCTGACTCCAAAGACAACCACCTTGAAGAAACATGTTTGATGAACCTGTGCTTAGGTAGCTTCAGATCATTCTGAATTTTTTCAAAATCTTCCCATCTCGAAGGCCAACCATCAAAAAAGTGATGAATAAGGAATATCAAATTTGAAGCATTATCACCAAGTTCTTTCATACTTTCATAACGCGCCTAAAAGCATTGTGAAGTATGTGAATGTTGCATGTACCAATGTCAACCATTCGTTTTTTTCTTAATAAAATAAGAGATTCATTCATCAGGTTTGTAACTGCTTTATTGACATTGGGCCCATCATTACTGAGCATCAGTAAGTTGGTTCGCAGTAAGGTTGTGTTATCTATAGCTTCACATAGCTTATTATACAATTCATCAGCGGTAGCTGACCCCATAAAAAAAGTCTGCAAATGCCTTGTAACAATCATTTCTTTAGATGGAGACCAATACTTAACAGCTGTTTGAAGTTCTTTTGATGAGCCAGCATTAACAGTTTAGTCAAAACATAATGTGAAAAGAGCACCATCCATTTCATTCAACATTTGCTTTTTAAAGAATGGTGCCAGAGCATCAGTTATCAAGTATTTTGCCTTTGTTCTTGAAAGTAAAAATCTGTAGGAACACTTGATGGAAACATCGCTTCAAAAGTCTCCCGAATGTCTTCACAGGATGGAAGCAAAGGAAAGTCCGCTGCAACTGTCTTCATTACCCAAATAAGTTCCGCTTTGGCTGCACTATCTCTAATGTTGTACAACTGAACCGTTTGCTTGATTGTTTCACCAACACTAGTAGATGGCGCACAGTCTTGTGAACCAGCTGTGCATTGGCGAACTGAAGTCAGGTGAAGTTGTGAAGAGGAAAGTTTTTGTTTACATTCTTCTTTATGCTTCCGAGAAGATGCATGCTGTTCCACGGCTTCATATCCCCACGAAATATTGAAAGTTTTTACACAAAGGGTACAGAACATCTCATGGTCACTGGCTTTACGTCCCCACTCAGCAACAATATATCCATTACAGTCAGACTTTCTCAGCCAGTCACTTTTAAATTTACACCTGCCCATTTCAAATACTTTACACAGTAAGTAATCTTAATTATTTATTTCTGACAAAAAAATTTTTAATTATCATGTTAGAAAGTAAGGAAATAAAAAAAATGAATTGCCGGTATTGAGTAAAAACCCTTTCTTAAGAACCACTAAATTCTGCTTTAAAAAACTGACTTTACTGACCAATTTAAAAAATACTGGCTTTTTACTGACTTGCTCAAAAATACTGACTTTTACTGACTTTACTGACCAGTTTGCAACACTGTACATACTGAAACATCAATTAATTTCTTAACATCCACACACACACACGTCTGATCGCAACCCGGGCATTCTACTCTCGCATTCGACTGAATTTATTTGAGTTTAATTATTCCCTTATTAATCCCTCATTTTATAGCATACTGTAAATTACTCACCGGGAAGTCTCGAAAATTTAGCCAGCTATCAGGACGAGATGAAAAATTACCCAATTACTGTCCAAGGTCGGGAGCCTGTTGATTCCTTCAAGGTCTGCGTCGAACTGCCCATTACATCAGTAACATAACGGACAGCTAACCGCGCCGCAAGATGGCGCGGGCTGTCTAACAGTGCCGTCCAGATATCAGCGCTCTAATCGGCATTAATACCCTATATTATTACTAAAAAACGAAATTTTTATACCTTCGATTGCCGGGTTATGCAAACACCGGCACACAGCTTCCCCCGGGCGTGGGTTAAAGGTTGGCTAATATCTCTCTGGCTGGGGTGGGGCATGAGTTCTATCGTGGCTGGAGGGCGCAACAGGTCTATGACCTAATGCCTGAAAGTGAAGATGATAATTGAAAAATGTGATGAAGAAAAACGACAAAATTCGCTGACATACCCACTTAATCAAGCAACAAAACGAGCTGCGTATTACTGTGATAAATCAAAAAGCTTCATTAAGTACTTGAGGAAGCAAAAAATGCAGTCCTGATAGAAAACTCTCCACACCGGGGAAAAAACGTAAAACATGTGAGAAAAGGAAAGTTTTTCTTGACGATTTCGATAAATGTGTAGTAAGAAATATTGTTCAAGATTTTTATAAAAATCAAAACGTTGTGCCTACTGTTAAAAAACTCCTACCTATCGTGAAAGAAAGAATCCATTTTCCATGGGGCGCTAAATCATTAACGCGAGTTATCATTAACACAACACATAGCGTCACAGTTATCTGGCTTAATGCTCAATGAGTGAGCGTTGAGTGAGGTTTGATAATGCATGTGAATCGGGATTTCTCAATAATTGCTGATTGTTTAACGCAACTGCACGTCTGTGTGTCTGCGCTCTCTCTCTCTCTCTCTCTCTCTCTCTGCCCACGTTCCTCTTAGATACTTGGAGTTCAGTCTAATGCAGTACGTGTTGGAGTCAATGCAAGCCGCGCACACTCGCACTGAACCCCAACACGCAGACTGCAATGCAAGTCGTGTGTCTGCCAAACGGGTGTGTGTAACTGTGATGCCCGTGTCCTAATCGTAGCAATCAAAACAGCAAAAAAACCCGTGTACCTGGTGTATTTCACAATGGGTAAACATTCCACGAGATGGATTTATTTGCAGAGACTCCTATGGAATACGTCTGTAATCGCTGACAATTTGAAATTAAATAAATAAATTCATTAGTTTCGTTCTATTGCTTAGAAACAAACAATTTATTGTTAGCAATTACAACAATTAAAATTTAATAGTATTTTTTTTTGGAAGTACGTAAAAGTCAAAAATTTGTGTTAAATACTCTCATTTTGAAGAAAAATGATGTAAAATTTTTATTTTATCCAAAAATTCATTAGATTTCAGAATTCATCTTAACTAAAAGAATATAGATTCTAAAATTCTACTTTCTGTTAGATAATCTAAAATATTGGAACGTCTTTGCCTGCACAACGTCAAATCCACCTCAGTTGTATCTCCAGCTCCCAATTATTTTTCATGTCAACTTGTAGATTATAAAAGTAATCAATAGAGTAGCCTAATTATTGTCTGTTCTATTAAGTCATTTAATACTACATCGCCCTGCAGGCACAGTACAATATCAGTAGTCAGCACTGTGAACTGAAAAATCCAATAGACAAACAATATTTAATTACCTGCTGAAATTAAAAATAATGTTAATATAATTTAATGATTAAAATAAAATCATCTGATTTTTAATTATTAAATTATTAATGATTGAGTTTTTTAGTGCTAAATATTTTATGTAATTTTTTCTGCAACGGAAATATTATAATTTTTTTTTAAAGCTTAATTTGTGGATTTATTTAACATGATTTTAATTATTTCAACAGCAAAGCAGCTTGCTCAATAAATCAAAAAAAAAAATTGAAAACTTTTTTTTAACTTTCAATCAGTTAATTTGATTTTAACTTTAACTTTAATCAATTACTTGTTGCATGCATTATCTTTAACTCAGTTAATTTTGGAGAGCACTAATTTTAACTGTAATCAGTTAAAAATTTTTATTAACTTTCCCAAGTCTGGAAAAAATAGATTGCTAACCTCAAGAAAAGCAGAACTCAACACAAAGAAAAATCTGTTGATGTCTTGTTGAAGTGAGGGTGCCAGATATCATTTAGAAGAGAGAGGCAATTGATGCAGAATGCAGAGAATTTTATATGAAGCGATAGATGAATAATGACAACAGATTTAAAAAGATAACTGAGGAAAAAAGATTCTTCAGGCTGGGATTACCATGTGTGGGTAATAGTGGCTATGAGAAGAAAATATCGAAGGGAGAGTGCTAGAGGAAGGCATTTTGGATCTTGACACTTCTTGTATCAAGTGAATGAAGAGATGGGTTTTGAAAGTAAATTTTAAATAAACAAGGCAATTTTAAATAAAAGCTGCTGTGATCAAGAACGCAACTCAGAACTTCGTAATAACTAAATTTTGGTGTAAGAAAAATTAATCGATTTCTGACCAAATCTATTATATAGTACAGCAAAGACAAGGGAGTCCGACATTGACGACACGCTGGTGGATTGATTGCTTACGCTTTGTCTTGCTTTTCACATTAGGTATCAGGCGTACAGCACTTCGTAGAAATGTAACGAAGACGTGCCTTGTGGACGGGTTGGTGGCCGCTTGCGTTTCTGTAGCTCACGGTAGGTATCAGGAGTATAGCACTTTTTAGAAGCGTAACTCCGTTGGCCGGTATGGCAGAGACTTCTGTTAAAGTTATAAACTCCAGCTACATGTTAAGCCTGGACCACACGCTCAAGAAATCGTCGAACAAAATTATGCAAAGGCAGGTGGTTTCCTTCGGGGGTGGAGTTTAGATTTTCGTGAATAAACTACAAAAAATATAAAAAAAGTAACTCTTATTTGCTATTTATTTTTTTGTAATCAAGAAGATAAGCGTGGAGACGTAAGGATTGCATTAACTGATACCTAAAACTTAACAAGGCCATGAAAGAAAAAGATGATATCTTGAATTACAATAAACAACGCCAGGAAACTGACATAAATTTTCTCCCATCTTCTGCAAGCGTTGATGTTAAATGTTTTGTACGACTTTTTATTAATACGCCTTAACGAGTACATGTCTGTAAATGTTTGCAGCAAATGGTATTAGATCGGTCTACTCGTCTGCAGCAGAAATGAATAAAAGATTTTCATAAAATGTAGCACTACAGGTCATTAGAAAAAACATTTCAAATCGTTTTATGGGGTGCGCAAATGCTTGGTCAGCTGCAAATTTTGATGCAGTAGACACACAAGCGGTAGAAGCTTTGGAGTGCTTGTAAACGGCGGCGTTATGAATTAAATATTACCAATATAGTTTTGGCTCGGTCTAAATACGGAATAATGGACCACATAATGATTTTAACTGACTTGTTTTCGAAATGTTAAGAACAAATATGGAAAATGTGTAAACATTATTAACGCTTTGGATATGTTGCCCATAGAAACTGCGGGCAGAAAATTTTCTCCAATTTGTGTGTGTAGAAATTTGATTACATGAAACCTACCAGCTGCATGACCTGGAACACAATCTGTCACATATTTAGTTCATGAAAAAAAAAAACAAATCGCATCACTTTTGTTGTCAAATTTTTCTGCACAAAAGTGTGGAGATATTGTTAATAAATAACTTCTTTATATTTGTCTGCTTAGTGGTTTAGATATATAATAAAATTCAATTAGATTTATGTAACATTTATAAGTGGAAAGTGACACAAAATTTTGTAAAAATTATTTTTATATAAAAAAATTCATTTTTTAAATTTAATAAAAAATATTAAACCTCAGAGTATAGTAAATTTGATTATGTCAATTTAAAAGGAAAGAATTGACTTTTACATGATAGGCATATATTTAAGTTTCAGTCTTCGCAAAAAAATTATTAGATTACATGGAATATCATGCTTATTATATAAATAGAACTAAGAAATCTAAAGTGTTAAATACGAACCGAAAAACGTCTATAACAATAGGCGTAAGATTTAGATAGCAAGCAAAAAACTGTGTAGTATAGAAATTTATTAATTTCCTGTGGAATATATTACTGCACAACAAACATAGCAAACCGAGTTGGGAACTCAGCAGGCTGAATAACATTCGAAGGCTACCTGTTTCGTACTCGCTACGACATAACCTCGTAGAATAGAAAGAAATTCGAACCAGCGCTCAACAACCAGATAACTAGCAATGTGTAGGCTATAAGAAGCGATTTCTTATTCACAAAGACAGCGATTGCAATTACTGCGTATTTCAATTAAATTAAATTAAACGTTCGTACTCGCACAACTAATAATGACACTAATCAAATAATTATTATTTATAGCTAAATTTTTACCGCCTATTTTTTTTAATGTTAGGCATTTTTTCCTTACCATCTTGTGGGAGGGGGTTAGTTTCTGGATTATGTCAGCCGTCGAGTAAATCGACTTAGGCCTACACGGTGTCCACACAGCTCAGTGCCCGTCTCGCCTTCTGTACAAAGCTTTAAATAGAGAAAACAGTGTACCTGTACACTGTACACTGTATAATGTTTCGCTACTTGTCAGCGATTGGAGTGGACCAGAGAACGGGTTTTAAAGAGGCATAAATATTTAAACGTGAGATTGCTGCAGGAATTTTGTATCAACCTGACGTATAGCGCAACTGGATGGACGTCGACACATAGGCTACAACCATTTGCTAGATTTAGTCACATCCCACATTGCAAAGAAAAATGGCTGCATAAAAACCAATTTCAGCTCATGAGAGGCTAACAACCACCTTACGATTCCTGGTTGTATTAAGGCCCCCTAATTATGTTAAAATAATCACTGAAACGTGTAAAGCTATCTGCAAGATTCTGAAAAACGATTAATTGAAGACAAGTCGAATAGTTTAACCATTTTATACAAAAACAATAATATGACATGTTTTTCCAAAACTAATGATCTATTAGCTCGTTGTAGTTTTGAGATTTCTCTCAGTTTCTCTGTAAAGAAAGGAAGAACTTAAAATTGTTAAAATGACGCGAAAATTATCGAACGTCAGACATAATTCTAAATTTAAAAAAAATCATAAACTGATATGAAACTGTCAAAATACAAAGAGAAACCGAGCGAGGCATGACGATAAATTCCAGTAAAGACCCTTCCGTTTACTTCTTTACTTCTCGGAAAATGATGCTCCCAAGCGCATGTCTCCGACTGTGTTCGTTGTTCATTCGGTAGTAAAAACTGCAGTGTTGTGATCCACAAGCTCCTTGCAATCTAGGCCTTGTAATAATCAACCAAGTTGTTGTGTTTGGCTGAGGTACTTATTTCTTTACCTCGCTTTTGTTAATACACATATATATGTAACAGACTTTGCAAGTACATAATCTTATTTATTTTTTGAATGAACATACAAAAATGCGGATACTATGCATTTTACATAAATTCCAACATCGAACTGTGTTTGTGTAGGATTCGGCTACATTAAAGCGGCAGGCGACTTTCTGCACAGAAATTCTGTAAGAAAAATTTCGCAATTCGTCATTTTCCACAAACATAACATAATCCGCGTGAGAATAATTTGGATTCCAAAAAGGTAATTTTTGTCTAACGAAGAAAGTTCAACTCTCTGCACGGTACATGCCGACAAATCATTGGCGTTACAATTGCAAAGAAGCTCAAGCACCGGACTTAATTTTATTAAATGATGGAGAGACATCGCAGAGAGGAAAAGAGCGAATACTATTCAGAACAGATAAGCATAACAACGTTTTTTTAAAAAGATTGAGTTTTTTAGTCAATTGATGCTGTCTTCACATGTACATAATTAAATTCTTTTTGTTAGTGTCTCGTTTCTGTATTTACTTTAAGCGTAGACCTACTAATTTATGAATTTTCAAATGTAGGTCATAACATTTTATTGACCTAAGCAGATTAAACTAATTTTGAAAAAAAAATTCGTTTTTCGGATTATCCGAGTTTTTGATTAACCAAACTGGTTTTGGTCCACATTTACTCGAATAATCGAGACTACGCTGTACTACGCAGAACAAATAAGTCTGCACATCCATTCAGCTTGCACTCTCAGTTATCGGATCGGAAGACTAGCAGTGTACAGCAACTTTGTGCTAACATTAACAATAGTTTGCCAATAGAAGTTTCCTCACTTATTAATTTTACTTCACTATAATATAAACAATGCTTACTATGAGGATTTTTAATTATACGGTATATTTGAAAGTTTACTTTAATCTGAAATTAGTGTGAAACGCTGGAAGCCTTCGAAAACTAATATCTACAGACAGGTAGCCGTCACTAGTTGTCTTGGGCCTACTAACTTTTCTGAAAAATTTTTTTTGAAGTTACCTTCTGCGCATTAGGCAGTTTGAATGTTTTGCTTAAATTTGTGAAATTTCAAAAATGTTTTTCCATGAGCTAAATTGACTAAACAGTTTTTGGATAGTGATAAAATGTTAGGAGAAGGATTAAGTAAAATATATTGTTTTCTTACCATTTATTTTACATGTAAAGTTTGCGCAAATGAGTGCAAAAAACAAAACGTATTTTGCAATTTTACTAGGTACCTTCTTATTGCAGTGATACTTAACTTAGGCATATTGCTTTTCTAGTCGAAAAATCTGTCAAGCGTGTACCAAGCCTTAAATTAAGGTATCGTTAGTATGCAACCCTTCGCTAGCCCAGATTCATCCAGGATTAACAAGGAGGTGGTTGCATGTCGAGTCCCAACGAAAAGGGCAGGTACTTTCTTAAGGTCTAAATTGATTTTTGGTATCAAAAACGTACACACTGGACGTACATTCTGGTTTACACTCTTGTCTTTAAGGCTCTCTCTTTTGACACGACTCTTTCAACGGCTTGAGTATTAGTTGGTAATCCAAGTACCGACTCCCATGCAATATCAAATTTCTTTCCGCTTGTAATAACCTTTGTAAGTCGTTATTTGATATGTGTCTAATCAGGGGAGGTTCAGTTACTTTTAGATCTTACCAAGAAATCATATGCATGTAGCAGTGGCGGCTCGTCAGAGGAGGCAACGGAGGCTTGGCCTCCCCAATAACTGAATAGCTCCCAGCAAACTAAAAAATATATAAATAATAATATAATTTAACTTATATTTGCAAAAGGGCACTACAGGTTCACGCATTATCTTAGAAAAAACATTTAAAATAAAGTGTATCACATGCACACATTAGCAGCGGAATGCACCAATAATAAAAATGTGTCGGAGGCCAAATATTCGCTGGCCGCCCGCCATGGCCATGGCCATGCAATGCCGTATAAACTTGGTCAGACGCGCGTGGTGGGGGACCGTGCAGTGTTTTATACAGCGCTTGAGGCCAACGAAGCATTGGCCTCTCGCACTCGTTACAGTACAGAGCGCGCCAGATTTTGTCGCTTCGCGTGCGTTTCAATCGCGTGTGTCCTGTGTTTGTGCTATTTTGGATTACCTCCTGACCTCTGTGACATGGATTTACAGCAGATGAGTAGTAGTTCTTTAACAAACAATGACATTTTAGTATCTTTACTTAATGTCCCGTTTTCAAGACGTAGTGATATTGAAAGGAACGAAATACTGAAACGTGGACGACCCACACCAAAGTTATCTATTTTAAAAAAGTATAAAGACCGCAGTAGATCTTTTCAGTTGTCATGGTATGACCAACATAAATGGTTATGTGGTAATGGGGAAAAGTCAAAATTATTTTGTTGGCCTTGTGTATTGCTGAGCACAAAGAAGACTGTATGGTCTGCTGAAGGGTTTGATGACTTAAAAAATTTATCTAGAGCTTTGGTGAGGCGTGCATCCTCTAAGGATCATTTACATGCACACCTATCATTAAATAACCTTTCAAATCAAGTTTTCAAAATATCTGAACTGTTAAATGAACATAGCAGATTGCAAAAAATAAAATATAACGAAAAAACCGGGATGTTTTTAAGATTTTAGTTGATGTCACTAGTTTAATATGTAAACAGGAGCTTGCTTTCAGAGGGCACGACAAATCGGAAGATTCACTTAAACGTGGGAATTTTAAATCTATTTTCAACCTTGTAATAAGCAGGAATCCAGAGTTAAAACAACACTGGGATAACATGGGATTTTTTAGAGGATTGTCTAAAACCATATAAAATGAACTAATTGAATGCTTTCAAGATGTGTTAAAAAAAGTTATTGAAAGTGACATCAATCTAGCTCCATTCTTTGCGTGCATGGTAGATGAAACTACAGACATTTCTGAGAAAACGCAGTTCTCCATAGTTGTAAGGTTAGTGGATTCTAACGGTGAAATTCAAGAGTACTTTTGGGGATTTTATGGCGTTAATGACGACAGAACGGCAGATGGTTTGTGTAATGTTTTGTGTAAGGCTCTTGAAAAATTCAATATAAAACACAAGTTAGTTTCTCAAACTTATGATGGATGTAGTGTTATGTCAGGTGAATTAAACGGTTTACAGGCTAAAGTTCGGGAAATCGCACCTCAAGCTATATTTACTCATTGCTTTGCACACTGCCTAAATCTAGTTTTACAGCAGAGTTGCTATAAAATAAAACCTGTTAAGGTGTTTTTTTCTAACCTTCAAGGAATATCTGCATATTTTCATCGTTCATCGAAGCGAACAGCAGTTTTAGATAGAGTTTTGGGCAAACGTGTTCCAACAAATAGTGAGATTCGTTGGAATTCTAATTCCAAAATTATCAGTGCAGTTCATACAAATAGACTGACATTGATTGAGGTTTTCAGAGAGTTATTAGAATCATCAGATGCTGTAACTGTTAGAGAGGCACAAGGATACTTAAATAATTTAGAAGATTTCACATTTGTTTTTCTGCTGTCAGTATTTCAAAAGATTTTTGAAAAAACCGATTTACTATTTAAAACCCTTCAAAAAATTTCAAATGACACACAATTCTGTAATAATTCAGTTGTGGAATGTATTTCTTATATGAGAAAACTGAGGGATGATAAGAAATATGACGAGTTCATCCAGCTGACTGAGTCTGCTACTGGCTCCAGATCATCAGTTATGAAACGTCACCAGTTTGCAAATAAGGACGTCGCTTCCTCAAATTACTACAAACAAATTTATTTTGAAGTGTTAGACAACATTATAACACAGCTAGAGGTACGATTTTCAAGATGTGAGGAATTAACATTTCTTAAGTTGGTTGAGACAAGAAACTTTGCACAGTATGATAATGAATTCCCAAGTGATGCTTTGACTTCCTTAATAAACACATATGGTGAGCATTTCAACAAAGAAAAATTAAGAACAGAACTAGAAACTATTTTTTCCTTTGAACACAAAGATAAATTTCACAGTTGAAGACTCAATAAATTGATAAAACAGATAACTAATGATGACACAAAAGAAATCCTTCCGGAAGCATTCAAATTATTCACCCTTATAGCAACAATACCTGCGTCTAGTTCTTCAGTAGAAAGAAGTTTTTCATGTCTTAAAAGAATTAAATCCTACTTAAGGAACACTATGACTCAAGACCGCCTCAGTGCTTTAACTTTAGTTTCAGTTGAAAAGGAAACCCTGCAAAAATTGGAACGCAGACCTTCGTGGTACGATGATGTAATCGATTGTTTTGCAAAGAAGAAGGAGCGCCGAGTGAATTTATTGTATAAATAAGTTCAGACAATCAAACTGTATCGAGTGTGCGTCACTGTTTTGCAGCTGTTCACAAAAACTATAAATACAAGTAAGTTTTAGTTTAAGACGCTATTAGTTATTACCGACACAAGGCCTGTATTTTGAGTTACGTGGACGTTCAAGGCGTAGAAGAGAAAGAAAGACAGTGCGAAAATTTTCTATGCCCAGTACTCTTTTACGCCATGTTTACTAACAGTTCGAGCGAGTGAAAGTTTATAACTATTATTTGCTTTATCGCGCGTTCTGTTGATATTTTCTTTGTGCAGGCATTTCTTGAATTTGCGTCGACATCAATGTGTGCCTTGGGGTCTCGCGTAGTTTGTTGTCTCTCGCCTCTACGCCTGAAGGTCTCTACACTTTGACTCTCACTGTAGATACTTTCCTCGAACAAAACATTCAGCTTCACATAATTATTTTGAAAGTTAAAAATTGGCTTGAAATTTTCAAACAAAAACTACTCGATTCTTTGTTTATTTAATTATATCTAAAATTAATACCATGTCATTTTAAACCAACTTTAACATCAGATCAACAATACAAAACCAATAACTCTGCTAGGAAAAGTAAGCTTCCAAGAAATTGGGCAGCGCGTGCGTATAAAGGTGACAAGACAAGGGGGAGGGGGAGGACGCTTCCGTTCGTCGAACTGATAACATTCTTGGGACAGTCCCGGCCACCCCTCCCCCATGACTCACGAGCCGCCACTGGCATGTAGTCAGATGCAACATAGTTTATGACGAGAATTTAAAATCTTTCTCCTTCACTTACATTCTCGCTTTACGTGGCTGAAATGATCCGTCTTATAGCAAGTTTTCTTATGTGTTTCGGTCATCTTCAAGCACTCCAACGAGTCTATTTTCTGGTATCTATTATCCTGAAGGCATTTATGGACAATTTCTTTATTATCATTGGTAAAGTACGAAGAACATTCAATTGTTTTCCACACGTTTGGTGTACCATTTTTTATTCTAGGATTGCATTTTATGGTAAACCACCTACAATAGGAGTGTACACTCTAACGACAAAAGTAGCTAACTCCTTTAATATATCTTACGGTTATTCGGTAATTAGGGTTTCCGCCTCGCACGAAAAACGGAAAATAGATTGAGAGAGAAAACTGGATGACAGACACACATTTCTCACTTTTAACTTACCGACATCTACCGCTCATTGCTGCGTGCATGTAATGTGTGTGTGTGTGTGTGTGTGTGTGTGTGTGTGTGTGTGTGTGTGTGTGTGTGAGCGAGAGAGAGAGAGAGAGAGAGAGAGAGAGAGAGAGAGAGAGAGAGAGAGAGAGAGAGAGAGAGAGAGAGAGAGAGAGAGAAGGGGGGGTCTGTGAGGAAGTTGTGACTAGTGACACTCGCACGGAGTGATGTTTGCTCAAAGAAACAATGATTCTAGGAAATTCATAGTGATTCCAGGAAGTGTAGTAAGGTATTAAGCAGTTACATTTGCAGGGAAGCCAACGATGAGTTTTAAAAACTGTTGCGTGGGGGCCTCTTATCTGCATAAGCCCAACAGTAAGTCCTTTATTTTATTTAACAGTTAATTGGAAAGAAAATACATTCATATTGAAGACATTCAACGCATTATTTTGACAAAAATTTTCTGCTCTTTTAGTCAGCCTGACCGAATTGTTCGAGCCAAAATTCACTAGCCTACATTTTTTATATTTTTAGTTGTAACTTTTGAAACTGTTAATTGTATTAACTGCTATTAAATATAATTATATCATAATTATATAATGTAATTAACATAATTATATAAATAAATAAACCTCTGCTCAATGTCCGTAAAGAACTAAGGCATACCTTGCGGCTTTTGTGTTTAGTGGGACGGTTAGGTCTACTAGCCAGTACAACGCGCCGCCAACCGCTAGTTGAGGTATTCACAGCCAGAATTAACATAATTATATTACCATTAATTATAATTAATTAACAATTATATATACAGTATAGCCTATAATAGTCTGCCAGTTCGAGCGACATGCTTAGGGCTCTGGAACACTTGTAATACACTTTTAGATAGGCCTTTTATTACTACTATTTCTCGTTACTACTTTGCATACTACTTGGCCTACGAGCATGTATAAAGTAAGGGTTTATCAAATTAAATTATTCAATGACAAAATTAATATTTATCACATATCAAATTTCAACAATAAGATATCACACTTACTTTCGTGTACCGACTCTTTAGAATTATCCCAGGGCGCCAGTAATAAATAAACACAATTTGATTGTTATTAATTAAGTTTTTTAATAACACTTTGCATTCAAATATTACAAATTTATAATTCAGTACTTCAATCATTTACTATAAAATTTGTTAGTGTTTATTTCTTAGCAATGGATTCTTAGACTGATTGAGTCACCAAAACAAGATTGACATATAATTGAATTTAATAAGCAATATGAAAATGATTGTTCATTTATGTTATTTACGTGTATGTTGAATTACTCTGCGATGCGATGTCATCAATGCTGCGGGTCCAGGCTGGTGATCCAAAGTTATCCGTTAGATAGTTATCCTTGTCAAGTAGCACTAGTTACACTGGTTTCACAAGTATTACACAATTCACTCAATTTACTTAGTGATAATTACACATGTGCCATATACTAATACACTTGCAGAAAAACACAGTATTTCCTTATCAACGCTAAGTGCGTCTAACACCGGATTGATAACTACTCTCGACCGACAGCCCCGTACAATGACGGTTGACACATTAAAATCGCTAGGTAACTCGACTTTTAACGGTTGCTGTTGTATTAATTTAACTTAGATATATTACTCGGTTTTAATTTGATCTTCTTTACTCTAGAATTCTTCTTATTAACATTTATTAAGTGTTTATGATGCGTAACTTCCACACGGCTTACTATCGCGTTACCGTAACTGATTTACGTTGCGATTGAAATATACTTATTAAAATTATTGACAATTTCTTATTACAACTAATACGAGTCTCAGTATTGTAATCTCTCCGTAGACTGACTTAACTTCTTACTCTACATATTTTTTATACTTTGCTACAAACTACCCTCACCAACTATCAACAAAATACACGCCGATTGGTCTGACTTGCCGCTAATTTCAAAGCTACCCAATCTGTCTAACAAAACAACCCACATAAAAAATGACGCTATCCGTTATTCGTCAACTATTTGCGCGTGAACACGTGGTAGGAAACTTCGCGTCACTCTTCATCTCGCTCTATACGCTCTCTTTCTAACATAACGGTTCCTTTTGTTAGATGCACTTAACTTTTACAATCTTGGTGAATGTTTCTTACACTCTAGCAAATAATACAGTTTTATGACGGTGTGTCCGCTACGTGACTTTTCATAGTTTTTTAGCCGACTTACGGGCGTCAACACAAGGTCATCTGTATGAATATCTACCGCTCCCTACTAAATATTTTAATGTTTTCTTACGTTGAAAAACCACCGCTTTCTATAAATTTATATTTCTTCTTGGGTATCACATGACTTTGTCCCCGTAAAATTGTTGAGAATGCAATTTTCCGCTATACACTTCTCTCCACAGTATCTCCTCCGGATGATGGAATGCTACCTGAGTGACAGGATGTTAATATATGATACGACAAATAGACCTCGTAAGAAAAAGATCACCGCCGGGGCTGCTCAGGGCTCAATTTTGGGTCTTAACCTCTGGAACGTATCCTACGATGGAATTTTACGATGAAGATGCCGCCAGACACTTTCCTGGTAGGTTACGCAGATGATGTCGCGGCACTGATGGTAGCACGAAACGCTTAGGATACACAAAGAAGCCCAAACCAGGTAATGCGACGAGCGAGCTCCGGGCTTGAAGAACACGTCCTGGATCTAGCCACCGAAGAGACTGAAATAGTATTGCTCACCCGGTGACGGATCCCCACAATCATACCGGTGCAAGTGGGAGCTAAGGCTGTACTTACAAAGAAGGCAGTTGAATACCTGGGAGTGAGGCTAGATTTGAAGCTCTCTTATTGGGAGCAAATCAAGTATACAGCTGATAAGGCGTCTCACATCATGACACAGCTCAGCAGGCTTATGGCCAATGTAGAAGATCCCACTCCAAGCAAGAGGCGACTGTTAATGGCAGTCGCGGAATCTATCGTTCTGTATCGTTGCGAAATCTGGACCGATGCACAAAGGTGAAGAAATACAGATAACGTATGCCATCGGTGCAGAGATGCGGCCTCTTATCGAACAGTCCAAGAGCCAGTAGTCCTTGTGATAGCGGGAGTAGTTCCTATAGCGAAAGCATCTCTTCGAAAGAATAGATGAAATCGGAAGAGATGCGGCAAAGTATGAAGCCAGAGAGAGAACTCACTCTCCGGCACTGGCAAGAACGATGGAATAGGTAGGTCAGAAGAATGTGGACCGCAAGGCTCATACCAAACTTGAGGGAATTTATTGACCGCCAACACGGTGAGGTTAACTACCAACTGACAGAGTTCCTCTGACAATGCATAAAGCATTTTCCTCCTCTTTAGAAAAATGTTATTTTATTACTGCTATTTTGTTGTTAGAGTATATTGTACACGCACGTGCGCGGGCGCGCACCAAACATTTGTAAAATTTTTCTGCTTCTGGGTGAGTGCTTCACCCATGAGTACTTTTCGCCACACTATAGAATGTACAAAAGAATATTCTTTATATGTTGGGGTTGTGAGACGATATCATGAAATTGTTTACTTAAACCCCCTACACACTATCGGACCAGACCACCCGATCGGGACAAAACGCAGTTTGGTCGTGGGTTCGAAGATGTGTAGGCGTGTCCGCGGACAAAATCTGTCGTGACGGACGGTCGGGAGGTTCGATGGGAAAACCATCGGACCGCGGACCGTCCCCACCACTTTTCAGTCTGGTCGTGGAATGTGTAGCGTTGTCGCCGAACTTCCCTTGTCGTTGCCAAACCTTCGCTCTTTGTGCTTCTGTTTCTTGTTGCGTTGCTAGCTGCGTAGTCAGTGACTGGAACCCCATTTGTTTCAGGGATTGCTATTGCGTGAGTGGTCACAGTGTTGCGTGTGCGTTATTCGGCGCGAGTAGGAAGAGAGTTTTATTTTAATTGCAATTTACTTAATTTAATAGAAACTGGTTTCGTTCTGCGGACAGCAAATAATGTGTTTGGATTACTGAATTTGTGAAAAGTTGTTAACTAAACTATGAGTTGGACAAAAGTGATTAACATAACTTGATCTGATGTGTTGCATCTGGTATAAATTTGATAATACACATTAAGGCTCAACGGGCCTGGGCCTGCAGACATCTACTGTTTGTTTTGAATACTGTTGATTTTGTCATTATGACATGAATTCTTAATTTCTGTTAGGACGGATTTTGGTTTAGGTTTCATCTTGAACTACCGTCTTGTGTTATATTGGAACGTAGGATGGCTATGAAACATAGTCCCTTGTTTAAAATTCCGTGCCGATATACTAAGTAAAGAATTTAATACGCGAAAAGTACGATTTGAAACGTGATAGTCGTATTTTAAGAATACAGGAGAGCTGAGTAGGTGAGAGGACATTGACCATTGGTTTTACGCGTAATCTAGAGTACTGTCTCTACCACGAAGCCAAGGTGCCTTTGTACAGCCCCTAGATCGATTCAGTGTGTGGCAATGATTGCCTGTGGTAACAGGTGGGTTTATAACAGGCGGCTGAAGGACAGTGCCAGTCACAGACAGACGACTTTGATTCTTGTAAGTGGATAAAACTTTTGACCGCACGTGACATGAGGGTGTCCTGTATGATTCACGGTCTTTCTCCCAGACTGCTACCGCTAGCTTCCTACTGAGAACAGACCACGTTCTATTTTCGGAGAGGCATATTATCGCTGGAGTCACTCCCGGCAACGTCCTTAGGCCTCATCGATATTTGTCAACGGCATGCTCCGGGTGGCTGGGTTAAGGCTTTCTGTGTTTAAGGATGATACGACATCTTTTGTCACCAAACAGATTGCAAATTTTACAAACTCCAGTGTCAACTCTATGCGTACGTTGAGAGAGCCAATTGGAGAGTTGCCGTCAACATTACTAAAAACGCTGCGGTAATGTTTTGGGCCAACGAAAGGTACCCCGTCCGCTAAAAGTAAGCTCAGTTGAGCTGCCGTGAGCCAATATCATTAATTACCTCGGGCTTCACCTCGATTCTAGATTCATATTCGGCGGCGCACCCGTCCACAGACCATCCGGCAATGGGCTTCGCTGCAGCTCCATAAACTGTGTCCTGTACTTTCAACTCAAGCGATGACTATGCTTATACCTGGCCGCCTGTGATAGAAGCGTACCGTCCAGGGCTGAGCTAAAATCCCCACCCTGTTCTTTTCACGTACACTTCGAAGAGAACTAGCAACCCCCATTGTAGGGGTGGGTGTCAGCCACACTGCCTTCCCTATACGCCGTAGGGCTGAAACTCCTATACTACTGCATCTCCTACTATGTCTATATAATGTAACAAGTTACCTTTATTATTATTTTGAGAAATATTTATAAGATTTTCAGAGCAATGAAGAATTCGAACAGTGACTGAACGGTGATGAAGATGTCATACTGAAATTGTGAATTGTCTTTTCATTGGTTGGTTTTTTACAGTGTCAAACCCTTTATTAATAATTAATGGTTTCAAAACATCCTTCAGTGCCTTCCGACTTCTAAACATAATCGCCATTCTTCTCTGTGTAAGGTTTGCTCATCCTCACACCTGGCTCACTCATAGCTCTACTAGTATTGTGTCTCTCCATTCTTCTCAGAGCTTCCCTTTCTTTCTCCTCCTCTTCCTCAGTGGCATCCATTCTTCTAATAAGTGGTGGCATCTATTCTTGGTATTCTATCATACGCCATACGTTGTACACTGCCATACTGTCAGTGGCGGCGCTAACGAAACGGGGCCCCCCCCCGCGAAACTAATTAGGGGGCCCTATAAAAATGGTTAAATTTTGTATACGTAATACGGGAAAACACTCAAATGAGTTTCTATTTACGTGTGTTTCACAACAATGGTTTGTGAATACTTTCTCGTCTATCACAAAGCATTTGCAATTTGCAAAGGACGTTTTACACGTGTACAAACTCTTAAAATTCATGGTTGCTAAATAGACAAAGTTCTATACAAACTATAAAAAAAAAATAAATAAAAAGAATGATTTATTTTTACATCAAAGATCTAAATTCAGACTATGAAACAGTACCGCACACAGAGTGTTAAAAATTTATTATTTAAAAACGAATATCAAAGTAACATTCTAGCTTTTTTCAAACATTTAAATTAGTTTGTAACTGAATTTGTAAAATTCTTGAATATACTCTATACAAGTTCTCCTTAAGTCTAATCCAATTCAATAACACTCGAACTCAAGTAATGTACAATATTTACAGATGAGGATCAACCAAAGTTCACTGTTTTCCTAAGCCTAGTCTTCTTTTTTTAATAGCTAAGAACTTTTCAACCACTTCGTTGATATTAGTTTTCTGTCTCTCTTCATGCTCAATGCTTAACAGTGTCAAGTCACTCAACCGAGTTTGGGCCATGGTACTTCTTAAGTACGACTTAATTAATTTAAGTTTTGAAAAGCTTCTTTCCGCTGTAGCTGTTGTGACAGGTATGGTTAAATAAAGCTGCAAAGCTGTAGTTAAGTCTGGGAGGCAACTCATAAGGCAGCTGTTTTCTTCAACCAGTAAATTCATCATTTCTCGAATTCTTTTCTTGTGTACAATTTTTTGGCCATCAGAGGTTTGAAGGATATTACTTGGTCAGGCAGTGATGTGGAAAGGTCACTAGGATACACATTTACCAGAGCCTTACTTTTCTCCACTATTGTCTCTTGTGAGAAGTTTACTAAATTCTGAGGCGTCAGGAATTAAAACCTATCACCAATGCAACGCAATCCTTCGAATCTCATTTGTAGCTGAGCTATTACAATATCTAGTGTTGCATTGAAAACTTTTACTTCAAATGATTTCACTGGGTCGTCAATTCTATGGTCAACTGATAATTAAACAAAGAAGCGTTTTACAACTTGTTTACGCTTATTTTTCATGTTACAAGTTATGTCCCATGACTGGGCCAACTGGGGCCCCCCGCGCCACGGGGTCTGCGGGGGCCTTATCGCCGCCACTGCATACTGTACTAGTTGATGCTGCTCAGTAGTCTGTATTGTAGTCTCTGTCCAGTCATGCTTTCCCAGCAGACCTCCTTGGAGGATCCATCTCTACCACTTCTTATTCAACTCTGTTAAACTCCAAGCTTCCACACCATACCTTTTTGCCCTACCTATACTTTTCAATATGCTATCATATATCCTCATTTTATGTTTTTTAAATATACTTTTATGTCGCCATATCTCATTCACCCTCTTTAACACAGTTCCTCAATGTGTAATTGAACTTCTGATGTCTTTCGTGTCTCTGCCATCTCCATTAACAGAACTACCAAGGTGTTTTATTCCTTAAGCCCACTGTTTTCTTGAGTTCTATTATGTTACTTGGCCTTCCAATGTAGAGAGTTTACTTTTTTCTGCAAATAGTTACAAACCTATGTTAATCAGATGTCAGATCTATCAATGAAGTTATTGTGCTTAGTAACATATACTATGTAATATCCATTGTACTTAGTACACAGTCCAACTATAAGAAATACCTTGGTAGGATAGCAGACAAATTGGGGGGAGGGATTACCCCCTTCAACAGGAGGGCAGTTTTTGTGCAGTATTTGTGCCCCATATTGGGCCCAAATGTTTTTTTGCTGGAATAATTTATTTTCATGTTATACCATATAACTTAAGATTTTTATGTTTGCCCTTGCCTTTGACAGTTTTAAGTTATTTGGAATTTCAGAAGACCAATTTAGAAGCAGTATTTGCTACTCAAAAAATATTTGCAAGTGCTGAAAATCGTACATATGGGTTTGGCAATAGTAAAAACACTGCAAGCATTTGTTTTGAAGAAAGAACACTTTTTGACAAGACTATTAACTTTGGTACTCAAAAATTTTCAAGTAATGGGCATTGACATTATTTAGAGACAGTTGACAAAAACTGGAAAAACTACCAGGTAAATTGTCAGCTGATGCCAGTTTAACTCTACAAGATGAAGTTTGTAGACCTCTGTTTAATTGCCTATGTTAATTTATTACAGAATTGTTGCTAAGGCCCTCTCCCATCAAGGAATGTTACGTATGTTTAATATTGTTACGACAGTATTTGATCGTTATATGGTATGGTGGAACAAAATACAAGACACCAATTAAGTCACTAATCACCAGCTTTAATTATCACAATTAAATAGTTTGTAATCAACAATATAGTCTCTTACAACAAATAAAATAAAATTGTTCACATGCAATAATAATGTCAACGAGTCTCGCACAATTATAAAACACATAACATTAACACTTTGCCACAATACTACGAACCACGCTCAAATAAATCGCAACTCGAACTGAACTGAGCGCCACTAAGTACTTGTATTTATACCCCACTGAGGTTCCAGGATACCCCCTAATAGGCGTTTACTAGAAAACACTAGAATGTAATTGACTGCGGCCTTGAACAAGCGTGCGGGGACTGGTATGGTCTGGAAAAGTCTTGTTGCGGACGCGTGACAAGTGTCATGTAATTGTCTTTCATCTCAAAGTAGCAGCAATACATACACACACACACATTATAGCTGGAGTCCACTGGAATAGCTGAGAAACACGTAGCATGTTCTGTACTGTCGTAACAATATCATAGATCAGAATTCTTGATTGAAGCATCTGATAATAATTAGAATCTATGTAACTTAATTACAAGTGAACAAAACTTTTATTTTCTTGGTCTAAACTCTTCTTTTTTGGTTTCATTAAAATTTACAACAATGAATAAAGTATTTAAGTATGTATTACTTTTAACCTACAAACGTATTATAGAATAGTCACGTAAATGATAAAAAAACTGTAGCTGGGGCTTCAGAATGAAAGGCCACACTGATTCTTGGTCAGCCTTTATATCCGACTGGGATTGGGATACTAATGAAAAAGTGTTTTTCTCATGTCAATTATCACACTGTTACTTAATCTTAAAACATAAAGTATTTTCTTATTCGTATTGTTTAAATTAGCAGCCATCCTTACTATTTCTTTTATAAATTTGCTAACTGCTATAATTTTTATTGTTCGACTAAGCTTTTCGTCATCATTGACATCATCAGGTCTTAAACAACGTCTATCAACTGTACGTTGTAGGCTTTTATACTTTAGGCCCCTCCCCTTATGTCATCACCCCTCCTATTGGTTCTAGCTGCTGCCGCTCTTCACGGGAACTTTTTCTACATTTTTCCGTTAGGCATTTTTCTAACGTCCGTCAAATTGTTTTAAGAATCTCCCATTAATTTCTTCATTCTTGACTTATAATTTTTTTTTTTTGTAACCTTTTACATTTCGTCATTTTTAGTGTGTTATTTTTATTATTTTAATTTATTTTTGTTTATTGTTTAATATATAATAAAATATTTCTTCATTTGTAAAATCCACTTTTATATTCATTAATTTATTTTTATCTTCTTTTTTAACTTTAAGTATTTCTAATTCTTCATTAGTTTTCTTTTTTGCGGATTGATTTCTATTTTGATTATTTCCATATTTTCATTTGGATTTACGAATTTATGGCCTGATTCATTGAAATGTCTTGCATATAGTGAGTTCGTTACTCTAACCCCTTCTCCTTTTGCGTGTTCATTCATTCGAATTTTAAATTTTCTTCCAGTTTCGCCCAGATATATCTTATTACATTCCCCACATTTTAATTTGTATACGCCGCTTTTTTCTGTTAATGGAATTTCTTCTGTTTTAGCATTTTTTATATATTCGAATACATTTTTCGTTTTCTTTATTGCTATCTGTATTTCATATTTTTTGAAGCATTTTTGTAACATTTTTGTTTGATATCCTATGTATGTTATTGCTCCTTTATATTTCTTTTCTTCATTTGTTTTTTCTTTTTTGTTCTTTTCTATTTCTTTATTTTCCTCTATTTTCTTAATTTTTCTATTAATTATTTTAGGGTTGTAATTATTATTTTTTGCTATTTGTTGTATTTTCTTTAATTCTTTTTGTTTGAGTTCTTCATTTTCTAGATAATTTATAGCTCTATAGCAAAATGAATTTAATGCTGCCATTTTATAATTGACTGGATGATATGATTCTTGTGGAATTATTAAATCTGAGTATGTTTCTTTCCTATATATATCGAATTTGAGT
The DNA here is from genome assembly GCA_034769895.1 of Magicicada septendecula. Classification (NCBI taxonomy): domain Eukaryota; kingdom Metazoa; phylum Arthropoda; class Insecta; order Hemiptera; family Cicadidae; genus Magicicada; species Magicicada septendecula. The sequence continues at coordinate 266,873,684 of CM068370.1, read as the reverse complement.
TTGTTATCTTCAATTTTTATATTGATATCTAGGAAATGAATTTCTAATCCTCCAATTTCTTCTTGAAATTTTATTGTTTTTTCTATGTTATTTAGTTCTTCCATAAATTTTTTAAATTCATTTACTTCACCTTCCCAAACTATTAGTATGTCATCTACATACCTGATCCATTTTTTAATTCTTCTTTCTTTATCTATATCTTTTAAAATTTTGATTTCAAAGCTATTCATGAATATCTCTGCCATTAATGGTGAAAGCGGTGATCCCATTGGTAATCCATTTTCTTGTATGTAAAATTTGTTATTAAATCTGAAGTAGTTCTGGCTTAGGCATAATTCTAATCCTTCTATTATTTCGTTTTTCCATTCTACATTACTTAATTTATTTTTCTTTATTATTTCTACTGTTTTTGCTATTGGTATGTTGGTGTACATATCTTTTATATCTAATGACATTAATTTTGTCTTATTTGTTATGGTTATTTATTTTAATCTTTCTATTACCTTTTTGCTATTTTCTACGCTGTGGATTTCTTCTTTTTCATATGCCATTTTGATTCTTTTACTTATTTCTTTTGATATTTTGTATGTTGGCGAATTTATAAATGATACTATAGGTCTTAATGGAATTTCTTTTTTATGTAACTTAATTTGACATCTAAATTTTGGAGCTTCAGGATTATGTTCTATGTTTTGTTTCTTTTGTCATTCTGTTAAATATGTTGTCTTTTTTATCAATTTCTTTGTTTGTGCTTGAAATTTACTTGTGTAATCATATTTTATTTCTTTATATGGTCCTTTTTGTATAAATTTTTCTGCTTTTTCGATATAATCTCTTTTGTTCATTACCACTGCTGTGTTACCTTTATCGGCTTTTATAACTATCAAATTGTTCTCCATGATTTTCTTTTTTAATTCTCTTATATTTCTTTTTATTTGTGTTCGTTTTTATTTCTTACATTTTTGTTTTTCTTACATATTTTTTCTACTATTTCTTTTACTTCACTTCTTAATTGTTTTTTAGTTTCTTCATTTTTTATTTTATCGATTATTTCTTCACATTCTATTATTGTATTTTCTTTATCTATGTTTGTTTTTGTTGCATATTTTAAACTTTTCCCTAATAATTTATGTTCATTTTCTGTAAACTTTGTTTCTGTTAAATTTAATACTTTTTCAGCAAATTTTATTTCTTTATCTTTTTCTTTATTTTTATTAACCAAATACACTGTTACTCACCGTCTATGGCCTTTCCGTAATGTTTTCTCGTGTTTACATGTTTCGAGGCACTTGCCTCATCATCAGAACTTATAAAAACTAATCTATGTCATAAATGATGACATTTGTCAAAATATTAAAAACACAATACGGCAACTAAACTATGTACATAACTTGTTTTAAAAATGTTAGTTGTGCCTTGCAAGACAACACACGCCGTACTGACGAAATCTAAGCCTTATCTCGACCATATCGCATAGCGGTATCGTACAGTATATTTGATTTATATTGTAATTGGTCGTTCAACACGTGTGGCTTGGTACTGGCATCGTTGTATGCTTTGTAAATCTCATATTCTTCAAGGGCGTTTAAATAACCCCCTTTACTGCAGAAATGAAGGGGTATTAAATTCGAGCTAAAATCCGTGTAACTGTGATTGTTGTCTATAAGGTGCCTGGCGAAATTTGACTTGATATTGTCAAGGTTGTAAACTCGTGTAGGGGGTCTATGTTCAGAAAATCTTTTCAAAAAACCTCAACCCGTCTGGCCCACATAAAAAGCCTCACAGTCGTTGCAGACTAGCTTATAAACTCCTGTTTTATTTTCAAGACTGGTATGTTCACGGGTGCGGAGATTATTTAAGATGTTATTACTAGTCTTATAGGAAACGACTATGTTGTTGACTTTATTAATGGTTGACTTAAAAATCCCTGGCATGAAATGCATATAAGGTGCCGCAATGTACTTGCGTGCCTTTGTTTCGAGGTTCTCATTTCTATTATTTATATCTTTAGTTTCATTTTTAATAGTGTTACTCTTCTTTTTCTTTTGTTTTTTAAAATATTATCTATTATTCTTTCGTTGTACCCGTTGTTAAGCGCAATGACTTTAATGGTATTTAATTCTTCGATGTAATCCTCGATGCCAAGGGGTATAGACAATAGGCGATGTATCATGCTATAGAATGCAGCTAATTTCTGTGAAACGATGAAGCATGTGTGACAGCGTCAGTCATCGTGGGCTTCCTAAATATATTAAAACATAGTTTTTTAGTAACAAAATCCTTAGTTACTGTCAAATCCAGAAAATGTAATTGACCTCTAACTTCATTCTCCAAAGTAAACTGTATTTTGTTATTAATGCCATTCAAGTAATTGTGGAGCTTGTCAATTTGACGATTTGTGCCTTTATACACCATAAAAGTGTCGTCGACATATCTACCATAGAACACCACATTGTAATTATATGTAGGGTTTGCAAACAAGAAAGAATTTTCAAAGTAATTTAAGTACACCTCCGCTAGAATACTAGAGAGTGGGGAACCCATTGCTAACCCCTCCAGCTGTCTGAAAAACTGTTTGTTATGTGTGAAATAATTCTGGTCCAAAATCACTTCCAACAATTCTAATATTTCATTTATGCAATTAGTATCCAGTTTATTGGTGTTAATAAGGTTAGTTCTTAATAGGCGTAAGGTTTCATTCACCGGTACATTTGTATACAAATTCACAATGTCAAAAGAAATAAGTTTATAGTGGGGTTCTAGTGGGGAACCCATTCCACTCTTCATACCAATCCTGTACTTCCTAGTCATATATCTTCAACATGCATATCCTTGTCAGGCACTTTCTGTGACCCACATAAGCACCTATCTGGCCTTCATCAACTACTTGATAGTACCATCAAAACAGCTGCCCCATTCTCTTCATCTTCTTGTATAACTCTGTCATAGGAGACCTTGTCTGATAATAGTTGTAACAATATTATTAATCTCGTGTGGTATTTGGAGTTACAAAAATAAATTTTAATAAAAAAAATGTTTATGTATTTTATTTATTATTAATTATTTAATTAATTATTTTAATTAATTAATTCTGATGTATTTGTGAATTTTTTAATTATTTTTATTATTAAATTAATTACTTTAATAGCTTAGAATAATCAGAATTGGGTTTCCGCGTTAAATAGATTGTCTCCTGTATTAATCGATTAGCGGTCCTTCGTTATTCTAAGTGTGTACTCCTTCAACGTTGTTAATCTCTGCTTTTCTTGTAGTCCAGGTATCAAATATTATTTAATATTTTTCTATTTATATAATTACAAATAAATAGAAGCCAAAGTTATAAAATTCAATGTTTTTATTAACATAATAGAAAATGATCAATTTTGAATCGATTAGTTAATCGACAATTTACAGACTCGTTTCTCAGGGCGAGTGATTACAGTATATAAATTATTAATATTAAGTCACAGGTTCTTTTAGCTGTTATTTTATAATAGTCAGAGAAAGGGCAAATCTGAAAAGTATAACACTTACAATAAAATGCTTAATTATCTAAAAATACAAAATATTATTTAATATATAAACGTTAATAATTTAAATTTTTGCGAACCCAAACTCATGACGAAGTTTTGCCGTCGCCGCGAAGGATTCTGGGAATTCCAAAATGTTTGCCTTCGTGCTGCATATGTAGTTGGCTCCTGCCCAACGGAAAATAAATGTTTCTTCTCGAAGTTTTCCTCGTCCAAGCAGTAGTGACTAATTCCTCTGGTGATAGTGTAGTTATCCTGGATCAGTGGTCAGTTATTTGTCTCGATAATCAGTGTTCACTAGTGTTCTTGTTTCACTTTAGTCCATAAGGTTGATAATGGCAGATTTCGTTTCGATAAATTCGGAATTAGCGTTTATATGTTTTAATATCAGTATTGCAACTTTCAATGTTCATTAATTGTTTTCATAAAAAGTTTAAGATGGTTTATTCCACTGAATTTAGTGTTGACTCATGTTTTTTAAATTTCTCGAGTTTAATTTTGCTAGGTTTAGTTCATGTTCACCATTTTTTCTTCTCTCTTTATATGAATTAATTGTGAGAGCTTGTTCTGAAGTGTACGTCTCAACGTGTAACTATCAACTAACTAACTTTCTTCTTCGTACAAAAGGTCCTGGCCAATTTAATATTAAAATGACATTGTTTTAACTCTCTGGCATTTCCGCTTACATAATTGACTTTTACATTATATGACTGAATACCTTTTTACTATTATTTAATTTTATTAAATACTAAATACATAATCTCTTTCCTTAGTTAATTCTGCATTATTTAATACCAAATATGATATTTTTACAATGTTTTCTATCTCAAAATGCCATCTTTACAGTATATTTGAATGTAGGCCTTAAATTTTACTTCCTGTCACATTAAATGGTTTACCATCTTTATTATGTTATAATTATTATTGAACAAGATCCCTGATTGAAATAAAATGTTTATTTTTCCTTAATTCCTTGTAATTTTATGATTTGGTTAACTAATTTAAATATTATCTTTAATCTGGGCTTTCCCCCTTAGATTCCAGTGTGATTACACTTGCTTTTTTTCTAATAATCTTTCATACATTTCTTCAATACCTTTATAAAGTATTGTTACAGTTATAATACACTGTGATTGATTTACATTATATAAATTTCATCAATTTAATTAATTTATTTATCAATTATAAGGTTGTTGAGATTAACCATTTGGCCTAGATTTTACCTGTTTTCACACATATTGTTTATGACTATTACAGCTTGCTAATACCCTTCTGACATTTTATTCTTATACAATCTTAATTAAAGTTCCCTTACTTAACTACATTAACATTTAGTATTGATTAATACCACTAACGTGTAACAAATATTTTATAACAAAAGAATTGTACTCAATTTCAGACATTCCAGCCTTGAGTTCAATGAACCATTAATGTAAACAAAACACATGTTTTTTCATTACTTAGATTATTTCTTTAAATTAAGCTTCGTGCAGTCCTTGCTGTTTTTGTTTTATTTTAGGGATGTACCCTTGATCACTGCACTACTTATTATATTATCTCATCACATTTATAGTCATATTACCTAATATTGTGAGATAAAAATAGCACCCATTTGGGATCATTTTTAATATATTTTGATAATAACATTACTTGCACTGGTCCACTGTTATTCTTTGATCTTATCTCTATTTGTTTTAATTAGTCTTATAAGATCAAGAATCTTATTTACAGAGGATCATTAAGATTTGTTTTTTCATTTGTCATTACAGAAATAACTTGCACTGGTACACTTTCACTTGTACCTTTAGACACTTTACTTATACATACTTTACATGATTCTTATTTTATAGTGTTATACTTTTTTAGGGACATTTAATCTCTTTTGGGGTTTTATATTTTTATTACTTTGTTTCTTCCAAAAGCAGTCCTTTTATTATGGATGTGGGTTTGTTCTGGGTATTTCCTTACTTACTCCTATCCTACCTGGGTATTTCCTTACTTTATCTTGGCTTTTTGTTTTATTTTTTATAACTTGTCATATATTGCATAGTTGGTTTTAATTTATTTTATTTCTTCAAACTATGATTGCACTTTACTGTGGTGCTTAATTAATTTTTACAGTAGTTTTCTTTGATTTCATTTTTTTTTAATTTATTTATGATCATTTTTTCATTCAGAACAATGTGGATAATCTGTCATGCTACAGATTGCTCTCCTCCAGAAGTGATTAGTTCAGACCATACTTTGAGTATGATGAAATAATTGCTTATGATATTTTTTAGTTATTATATTCTTTGTCTTCCTCCCCATTTCTATATCTGCTTCTTCATACTTGAGATTAGTTTTTTTTTTCTTAAATTTATTCTTCCTTGATAGTATTTGTTATCTGAGGTTTATTATTATTATTATATTTATTTTTTCCTTAACTCAGTGCTTTATCCTTGGGATATTCATTCCCTAACATTCCCTAACATGTGAGCTGGGGCACTCCAGACAGGCACTTTTGGCTACATATACTCTGCTGGCCATACTACACTTCTAATTGAGATCAGAGGAACTTCATCTCTGCTCAAAATATAAATACTGCTGGAATTATCTACAGACAGTCAGTAAATAAAAATTAAATAAGAATAGTCTATTTTTCGACTAATAAAAAACATCCTTGGATGCCTCACTTCGTAGTTTCTCAGATTTACTAATATTTTCTATTTCTATCTTCTGAACTTATTATTTATTCTTCTTATTATTTATTCTTCTCTCCTTTTAGCTCTCCTGATATATTTATTCTTATTATGGTTGGAAGCTCTGTTGGTATATTTATCACTAGTTATTGGTTGTAACTTTTTTCATCTGAATTCTCTTTAATTCTTCTATTGTTCGCACAATCTCCTTTTGGTTATCAATATTAATAGCATGTATTGTAACGTATCGCGGGTAATCTCTCGGAGTCTATAGAAATTTTACGTCTTCTAAAAAGGTTTCTTATCGTCTATTTATGCTCTTCGAAAATCTCGCTTTAATGAGAGTCACAGAATTTGTTATAATTTATGTTCAATGTTTCCAAAAATCGAGTGTATGTGATTATGCAAATATTTCCCTTAGATTTTATTTAGGTGAATTTAATACCGTTGTTTGACCATAGTTAGGAGAGAGAGTGCAAAGAGAATTACTCTCTTGGCATACGATTAATTAATTTAAATTTCTCCGCTCATGAGACCAGCTGATTGTGACATTTACAAACACATTTGAGGTTAAATTAACACCAAATGGTATGTAATATTTTCTGGTTGTCCGTTCTCTTCTCTGTCTCCAGACGATCTGTAACCAACTACCATCTACTGAAAATAATACACATTTTTATTCAAACAACAAAGTATTCATTGGATTTATTTAGCAAATTTTTGTTTCATCTTCTCCCAAAACAGAAATGTATAATCGATTCTTACTGACAACACAACATTAGTTCGATCTTATTTTTTAAACATATAATGTATAACAAATATTTTTATTTATTTTTTTTTATTTCAAAAACAATAAAGAAACAATTTATTAATTTCCCAGGGTTATTTTTGAGTTCTTTGTACTATGAGACGGTCAGAAATGAATATTGGTTAATACCAAGCTTTACATAAATTAATTTATTATAATTTGTAGTATTTAGATTATGTAGTTCCAGATTATGTTATCCGCCAGAGCGCAGATTACGTTTCTTCGCTAAAAACACGAAATTTATTCAATGGCGGCAAGAAATTCACAGGAATCCGGTCTGCTGGTTTTTTTTGGTTAACAAAAATAATAAAGTTTGTTTTCACCTCTTTTCCTGAAGTGTTTAAAGATATGGTGCTGTTTCTAGTGTTATGAAGTTATAGTTGAGATGTAATTTAGTTAAATTTTACTTGGTAACGATCTCACCAAAATGTCGACTTTCTGTAGACTAGGCCTGGATCTCGGAGGTTGATTTATCAAAGTTTCATCAAATTACGGGCGTGAATGGTTCTATTCGAAAGAGTTCTGATATGTAGTGGACATCATTTGTCAATTTTATTAATTTTGCACTACTTATTCCAAATGGTATTCGTTAATTTCTCAAATTACACTTTTCAAAACGTTCACTTCCAAATCGTTTTAACAATTAATTTCCAATCTTGTTAGTTGGTTACTGTTAGTAACCAAGAATTTTTTATTGGTGAATCTATATACTTTTTAGTATATAGGCTATTATTAATTATTATAAATTTATTTCTTCTTTTTATAAAAATAATCCTTTTTAGGTTTTATTTATAATCCAATTTAATTTATTTAAGGTTTTTCTTTATATTTTTCCTTAAGCTTGTACATTGGTATTTTATATTTTAATCTCTTTTAATTTGATTTATTTATGATTTATCATTTACTGAATGTATCCTTACTCTAGACTATTTTTCCTATGCCATCTTGCTAACATAGTATTATTTTATATTTAACCCTGGGTTATCTTATATTTAAACAAAATCATTATATTAAACACAAAGATTATTCCTAGGTACAAGACCTTTGTGGCCTACACAATACAAAATTACACAAAATACAAAAAATACAAAACTTGTCAGCAGCAATATAGTCCACTGCTACAATATTAATAGTTTTTCATCTCCAGTATCAGTCTGTGAGATGCTCTTTTTAAAAGTTTACACTTCCACCAAGTACACTATATTTCACTTTGTACACTATATTTCACTTTGTTATTGTTTACAGTGTTTTGTAGTACAAAGTATTTTATAGCTTGGTACATAATACCCATTTCTGACCTTTAGAAAGGGGTGATTACTGGTTTTAGCGATGGTGATTGTTTTATCATATTTGGACATGGGTTATGTAATGTTACATAAAGCCCCCCCACTAGAACAGATTTATTTTTGTTTACTTGTTTTAAAAAATAATCGTTGAACTCTTCAGTCTTCGGATTCTTTCAATATTCTTCATATCTTTTTATTTCTGATTGGTTATACACCTGTTATTCGGTTAATGGTAATAGGCTTGATTTTATATTCAACTCTCTCTCTCTTGGAGGCAAATTCATTAATGATTTAATTTCTCTGGGTAGTGGTCTTTCACATATTACTTGATAAGGGCTGGTCACACTAATCATAAAAAAGTTGTTTTAACACTCATATTTCTATTTGCTTCTATAAATTTGCTTTCTCAATTAAGCTTCTGTCTGCTATCTTCCTTCTGTTTTATTCATTCATACTTCTGGAATCTAATATCACTTTTTTCAGCTATTTTATAATCCCTTAAATATTCAATTTCCCTAACATTTTTCCCTATCCTGTGCGGTGGTTCAGTTCGGGTGGCCACGTTGGGTCCATTACTCCGCTGTCCATCCTTACACCTTCTGAGACCAGGGGAACATCATCCCTGCTCAGGAAAATGATTGCTGGAACATTTCTACAGTCAATTCATTATAATAAAAAACTTACAAGTAGTCGATTAGCGACTAATACTAAACACTTTTGGGATTCTTCATGTTGTAGCTGTTTGCATTTAATTATATATTTCTCTTTCTTCTTGATTCCTTCTTCTTTTTCATTAACTAATAGCATATAACATTATTGATAGGCATTATTTTAAAATCCTTTTGACTTTCCTTCTTGTGACATATTTTCTCCGTATCATTTCTTCCTATATCATTTTCAATTCTGAGAAATTCTAAATTATAGTTGTATCAATTATCATCATTCTTTAGTTTCATTGTAGTCATTAAATTATTCATTATTCTTCTTATTTGAGCACACTACCATCAATTGTTTTTATTTGTTTATTTATTCTTCTGTTTGTTACCATCAAAAATATTATTTTTCCTATTATTCCATTTTAAATCAGTTATTTATAATTATTATTTAATAATCTGTTCTTACATTTTCTTGGTGGTTTGTCTTTTTATTTTATCAAATTGTTTCGAAATATTTAGTAAGTTGTACTTACGTACTTTTTGTTAAATCAAATGGTTGCAAAATATCTTAAGTAAGTTGTACTTACATACTTTTTGAATTTTGGGGTTTATTAAATTAATTTTATTTGGTTACTTCTCTCCAATGGGTTGCTTGGTCGGTTTTCAGAAAATCAGTCCCCTTTTCTGGTTGACTATTTCTTGTTTTAACCATGGTCCATTAACTCAGGTACTCCCTTTCCTCGGATTACTGGGGTGTTCGGAATTAATTCTCTCCTTGATAATCTCCTTACCATCTGGCTCTTCCACTTTGCTGCTATGAAACCTTCATTTAAGTACCGGTCTTCTGTCATTGTTCGTTCTTTTTTAACTAACAGGTATTGTACCTCCTCTGACATAACATATTCACTCATTTTTAATATCATTCCATTCCCTCTTTCCTCTGGATGATTTACCAAAATTTTTAATGATATATTCCGTCTTGATGATATGACTAATATCTTCTGATGCACTTCAATCGTTGACATATTTAAATGATATCCAAACTTAATTAATTCCCTCTGTTCGTTAATTGGAAGGTTAAATACATTAATTAATCCACCTGTAATCGTCTCCCATTCTTCCCTTGTATTTATTATTTTCTTTCTACATGTTTTTCTTATTTTCTTGGTCTTCTTTTCCAGGTATTGATTATCCTCTTTGTTGTGGCTATTTTTATTTTCCGATGGCATTACACCTTGGTATTCTGTAATTTCTATTTCCTTCCTGCTCTCTTCTGTATTCGGACTTACTTTAATACCTTCTGAAATGCTGTCTAATTTTCATCCAATTTCTTGAAACCACTGTCCATTGTTTCCTCTAACTTTCCGAAACATTCATCCATTTGCTTATTTGTCTCCCCCTTGTATGTATCTGCTTTTTGGCTAAGTGTGTTACTGATCATGTCAATCTTTTCATGAATTTGTTTTATATTTTTATTACTTTCTTCAAATTTTGTGTTCATATATTCCCTTTGTCCGTTAATAATTTCTTCCAATTCCTGGTTTTGTTCCTTCAAAGTTTCGTTTTGTTTCATTGAAGTTTCCTCCTGTTTCCTAAAATTTTCATCTATTTTGTCAAATTTTTCGTACAAGGTTTCATTTTGTTTCCTTGCGTTTTCATCTATTTTGTCAAATTTTTCGCTCTGAGTTTCATTTTGTTTCCTAAATTGTTCTGCCATAAATTTCATTATTTCCTGCCAATTTGGTTCTTCTCTGGCTACCGCTTTATCTGGTTGGTCCCCTTGGGCATCCTCTTCAACTATTTCCTTTTCCGTGTCCAGAATTGCTTCAGTTTCTTCTTTATCGCCTGTCTGTTGTTCCATTTCACTGTCCGTGGCTACTTCTACTTCTCATTCCTGTCCACCTTCTTCCTTCTCCTTGTCTTCTGCCCTCTTCTTCGATCTGCCTCTGGTATTATGCATTTCTTGTTTTCTCATAGTTGCCGACGAAAATTAGGTTTTTTGTTATATTATCTTTCGTATATCTCAAAATTTCTTTCCTAATTAAAGCCCTTTTAAGTTGAGCGCCATCTTGTAACGTCTCGCGGGTAATCTCTCTCAGAGCATTTATGTACTATCGTTAATTTGTTAAGCTTTCCTAATTAAGCCCCACATTGGTACGTCATCTTGTAACGTCTCGCGGGTAAACTCTCGGAGTCTATAGAAATTTTACGTCTTCTAAAAAGGTTTCTTATCGTCTATTTATGCTCTTCGAAAATCTCGCTTTAATGAGAGTCACAGAATTTGTTATAATTTATGTTCAATGTTTCCAAAAATCGAGTGTGTGTGATTATGCAAATATTTCCCTTAGATTTTATTTTGGTGAATTCAATACCGTTGTTTGACCGTAGTTAGGAGAGAGAGTGCAAAGAGAATTACTCTCTTGGCATACGATTAATTAATTTAAATTTCTCCGCTCATGAGACCAGCTGATTGTGACATTTACAAACACATTTGAGGTTAAATTAACACCAAATGGTATGTAATATTTTCTGGTTGTCCGTTCTCTTCTCTGTCTCCAGACGATCTGTAACCAACTACCATCTACTGAAAATAATACACATTTTTATTCAAACAACAAAGTATTCATTGGATTTATTTAGCAAATTTTTGTTTTATCTTCTCCCAAAACAGAAATGTATAATCGATTCTTACTGACAACACAACATTAGTTCGATCTTATTTTTTAAACATATAATGTATAACAAATATTTTTATTTATTTTTTTTATTTCAAAAACAATAAAGAAACAATTTATTAATTTCCCAGGGTTATTTTTGAGTTCTTTGTACTATGAGATGGTCAGAAATGAATATTGGTTAATACCAAGTTTTACATAAATTAATTTATTATAATTTGTAGTATTTAGATTATGTAGTTCCAGATTATGTTATCCGCCAGAGCGCAGATTACGTTTCTTCGCTAAAAACACGAAATTTATTTAATGGCGGCAAGAAATTCACAGGAATCCGGTCTGCTGGTTTTTTTTTTTGGTTAACAAAAATAATAAAGTTTGTTTTCACCTCTTTTCCTGAAGTGTTTAAAGATATGGTGCTGTTTCTAGTATTATGAAGTTATAGTTGAGATGTAATTTAGTTAAATTTTACTTGGTAACGATCTCACCAAAATGTCGACTTTCTGTAGACTAGGCCTGGATCTTGGAGGTTGATTTATCAAAGTTTCATCAAATTACGGGCGTGAATGGTTCTATTCGAAAGAGTTCTGATATGTAGTGGACATCATTTGTCAATTTTATTAATTTTGCACTACTTATTCCAAATGGTATTCGTTAATTTCTCAAATTTTTTATAGGCATTACACTTTTCAAAACATTCACTTCCAAATCGTTTTAACAATTAATTTCCAATCTTGTTAGTTGGTTACTGTTAGTAACCAAGAATTTTGTATGGTTTTTTATTGGTGAATCTATATACTTTTTTAGTATATAGGCTATTATTAATTATGTAACATAACAAAATTGTAGTTACATATAAATAATACACAATACGTCGAATAAGAGTGTACCACGAACATGTTTGAGCAAAAATGAGAATGAATAACCAAAGTATAAAGCCAAGTGTGTATCCATATACAAATAATGTCGAAGCAAGCCAACGCAGGAGAAGGAAGAACTATAATAAAAGCATCATCAAAGTGATAGGAGGAGAATAGAAGATAAAAAACCAAACCAAAACGTTAGCAACAAAGGCCCAATAGATCATACAAGTGAGGGGACATATCAACAATAGATCATACAAGTAAGTGGACATATAATTTAAGCAAAATAAATATGAACTGTGACAAATAAATATGAATATGATATAAATAATTATGTTATAAATATGATATAAATTATCATACAAGTGAGGGAACAACAAATACCCTGTAAGTGATAAAAAATAAATATGAAAAAGAATAAACCTGATAACTAGAAGAGGAGATGTAAATATTAAGAAGAAGAAGAAGAAGAAGAAGAAGAAGAAGAAGAAGAAGAAGAAGAAGAAGAAGAAGAAGAAGAAATGTATAATAAATAATGAAGAATATGTAACAAGAACAAAACAACAACATTCCCAGTGTAAGGAAGGCACCATGACCAGGAAGATGATAAGACAAGTGTAATGACTGCCAGATTAGTAATTATAATACCCTCCAACAAGGAAGAATATAATGAAGACAAGATGATTAAGAATCAAGTGTCGACAACTTAATAAGTAGCCACAAACAATGATAGTAAATATTTTATAAGAGTGCATCGATACATAGTAAAATAACACTGCCCCAAGTAAACACCACAGACAATAAAAGTGTAATATTTATAGAAGAGGAAGATAAAAAAGTGTTAACAAGTAGAAACAGTGATTACCAAGTAAACTACACAAGCATTTAGTGTACGATTTATGAACCAAGATTGTAACAAAATACAAGCATAGTAAGACCACCAATATACTGAGATTAAAAAGAGAAATAATTGCTCAAAAACAACTGAAACAGAATAGAAAATCCTTGATACGACATATGCCTAAATATCAAAATAATAAAGGACAAAATATACATAATGTGATAACTAATATATTGTAAATAAGACAATTTGTTATAGAGAGACAAGACAATTTGCCCAAACCAAAATACAAACACATAATGTGTGTAACATAAATAAGTAAAAATTAAGTATTGATGTATAAACAAATAATATAAAATGTGTATAAAATAGTGAGAACATTGTAATAAACAATAGTAATAACATGTCATAATAAGATTATAATAATTAAGCAGAATGATGAACAGATTAGGATGTATATTGTTGTCAAATCAGTAAGACACATAACCTCAACTGAGCAGGATCTACAACATACAACCACACATAATAATTAGAAAAAAGCAATCAAAAGTAATTGTTCAAAGCAACAACCAAAGTAAGACAAATGAATAAGATAATGAACACAGTATAAGCTGAGAAACACAATTATATAATTTAAATTATTGAAACAAACAATAGCCAGATCAGCCAAAACACAAGGTGACTACCAGAGTTACACAAAATACACTATTAAAACTTGATAATAGAGAGGAAAATAATTTACCAGTAGTAAGTAGAATACTCAGTTCCTCTATAGGTATACTTAACAATCATTAAATGTATAAATTAATATCAAAATAATGATAAACAAATATACTTGACCAGTAGGACTAGATGCAAATAACCATCCTACTGAAATTTAGAGATATTTAAACCAACAGAAAGGTATTACACACACTAGACAGACAATGTACAAGGTCTAGGTACACTTTAATAGATAAATATACATGCATTAAGTACAAATAATAACAAAATAAAAATATCAAAGTAACGGAATTGTGACAGGGTGTATTTAAACCATACTATATGAATAAATGAAGCACTATATACAGAAATAAAGCTTCAACAAAGGTGTACAAACATGTGAAGTACAATTTGAATACCGGAGAAGTATCTTATGATGAGATAATATGTTAGAATAAGTAAATACAAGTGCAAGGACATGTATAGCTTACACGCCAAAAATGCATTTTACTAAAATTGTAAATATTTTAATATTTAGAAATAATTGGTAAGAGAAATGGACTCTGAACACCTAAATATAAGTATTAGACTAAAATTACATAAAAATAAAGTGGAAAAGACTTAATTATATTAAGAACCACAATAAGTGAATTTTCGGGAAGTGAGCTAGGTTATTTATGAACGGATTTATAGCTTGTTTGGACTTTATAGAAAGACCCAAGTATCCGCAGAATAATGATACCAATAGTTTATTAATTAGACAAGTCATAAGAAAGTTATGAATAATAACAAATTTTCTGTCATTTCCAAAAAGGATTGAACGCGTCATAGCTTACTCTCAAACCCAAAGACTGACGCCAAAAAATAAAATTTTTTATGTTACTAAAGCGTTTGGGGTTGAGATTAAAGAATTTTCAACCAATGGGAAGAGCGAATTTTAGGAGATGCCAGAAACAACTTCGACGAGAAGCATCAATTGTTCTTGGACCATCAAAGCGAATGGAACGCACGTTAGTCAGTGACAAGATTTTTGAATTTGTGCGCGCCCCCAAGTATAGTCAAGGATTGTAACCTAACCTAAGTAAACAACCATTACGTGTGACAGTGCAACGAGTGATGTGATAAATAATAACCATCGCCAGTGTATAATAAGGGCGATGATGAGTGTTAAATGCAGGGAGTACTATTTAAAATTATACAATATTTTAAAAAAATGAAACCTAATAATTACCGATTGATGAATTTTATGTTGACACTACTCTAGTCAAGCACGGGTTGTACATGACTAAATTAGTATACAATTGTCAATTAATAGGCATATGAGTAAGGTTCTCGATTTTATTAATTGTATTGATTAAATAAAATATTATTGATATTTTTAAAGAAAATAATAAACGAATTCAATATGATAACAAAATGTCGAAAATAACAAGAGTGAATATAGATGCTAACTTGACTACGTCGATTGCTGAATCATGTCATTTATAAATTAACATTCGAGAACAATCATTGCCGTTAATAAACAATGCAGTCACTTTAAATATGTGTTATGTATAGTTTTAAGATTTAATTTATGCTATAAATTAAATATTTTAGTAACTCACTTTGAGCAACAGGTTAATCTAACCTATACGGTACAAACGTCCAATATCAACACTGAGTCATGTTTTAAATTTATAATCATTTGAAGAGACTCAGTTAATAAGAATTTATGACTTAAATAAAATACATTTCATTGTTAATACTTAGCCAAATAATATTATTTTGACACGCAGCGTTTATGAACGTGCATCACACCTATCTGAATAGCTAATAATTTTACAGCAGTTGTACCATGATACGATAATTTCTGATATCGTATTTAAAGTTATTTTTTTGATTTTTAATTATTCTGTATAAAATAATATTGTTATGTTTCAGCATTTTTGTAACTTGTATCATGTTAACTAAAAGAACACACGAATTTTGGTAATTATAACCACAATGAACCAAATAAGGTTAGCAATAGTATTGTATACCATATCAATGTTACCAGCCCTGAGCTGAAAGACTCTCATTAATTAATTAACTTGTTTTTAACAATGATTTATTGTTTTAAAAGGATTTCAATTTGAATTAACTTAACGTTAATAAAGTAATAGTTCTCTTACCTGTAGATCAGTCTTATTATTTTTTCAAAATAGGCACAAGAAAAGTTTATTTAAAGAGCAATTGTTTCCTAAGGTGGCAGCACGACAATCGAGTGGCCAGTATTTGAATTTCAATTCAGTATCAAATACAAAAATTATTTTATTTACTGTACACATACTAATACACAAGTGACATATTCTGTAAATTGTGTTGTGACATTTCAGTGATACAGGGGCTATATTGGAAGACTGAGGACATTCACCGTTGGTAAGTGAAAAGGTAAACCTACCAGAGTGCATCGAGAGAATTTTAACATTCCTTTTAAACAACTTTATACTAATTAAAATCTTAATAACACTAAGAATCATTATAAAGTAACAAACCGTTTTATTACAAAGTAACGAACCCAACGCGGGGTTTGATTCCAGAGAATATATTTTTAAAAAAAATTTGCATTATTATAATTATTATAAATTTATTTCTTATTTTTATAAAAATAATCCTTTTTAGGTTTTATTTATAATCCAATTTAATTTATTTAAGGGTTTTCTTTATATTTTTCCTTAAGCTTGTACATTGGTATTTTATATTTTAATCTCTTTTAATTTGATTTATTTACGATTTATCATTTACTGAATGTATCTTACTATAGACTATTTTTCCTATGCCATCTTGCTAATATAGTATTATTTTATATTATTATTATTTTATATTTAACCCTGGGTTATCTTATATTTAAACAAAATCATTATATTAAACACAAAGATTATTCCTAGGTACAAGACCTTTGTGGCCTACACAATACAAAATTACACAAAATACAAAAAAATACAAAACTTGTCAGCAGCAATATAGTCCACTGCTACAATATTAATAGTTTTTCATCTCCAGTATCAGTCTGTGAGATGCTCTTTTTAAAAGTTTACACTTCCACCAAGTACACTATATTTCACTTTGTTATTGTTTACAGTGTTTTATAGTACAAAGTATTTTATAGCTTGGTACATAATACCCATTTCTGACTTTTAGAATGGGGTGATTACTGGTTTTAACAATGCTGATTGTTTTATCATATCTGGGCATGGGTTATGTAACGTTACAATATTTATATTTTCTTTTTTTTTCTTGGTTCTAATTAATTGTTCTAATGGTATTATTTTATTACAGTTATTCTTCCAATTGTTTTCATTGTAATTGAAATTAAAGTAGTGATCATAATCATATTCTATATATATATTGTAAGCAGACCCTGTATGCCGGTCTTTACAAAAAAAAATAATAGAAAAAATTTTATTTCAAAAAAAATTAAATTTTATGTTTTAATAGATGTTTGTAATTAAGAAGTAATGCTGTTTTAAATGTTTTGTAAAAATTTTAAGAATCAGGAAGGTATTTATTAACTATTGAGCACTTCTGGAAGATCTGAACCAAGTCCGGAGTTAATCAGATTAACTCCGGTCAGTAATCGATTGATGATTTTTCTTGCTGGTCCAATATCTCACTGAAAAAAAATATTTTCTTCTTCTTGAAGTCTCTTTGCCTTAATAAATAACCTTAAATTAGCCTGTGAAATAATAACAGATAAATACAATTGAAATAAATGGATTTATTAAACAATTTAATAAATAATCGATTTTTTATCGATTGAAAACAATTATCGACTCCGTCTCAGGGAATTATCGATTCGTGCATACAGTAGAAAAATTATTATAAGTATTATAAAAAGGACAGGTTCTTTGAGCGATTAAATTAATAGTCAGAGAAGGGTAACGAGAAAGTATAACATTAACAATTAAAGTCAATTCATTAATTATTATTTAACAATATTGAAATAATTCTGATATATAATGTTTAATAAATTGTTTTGTCAGACCATATCTAGCTTCGATGACGTCACTCGATGTGGAAGGCAGATTCGTATTTTCAAGATGGCCGCTATTAGATCTGGCGAGGTTACTGAGAAAGTCGTCGTGTTAAAAACTCACAACAAAATTACCTTCATGAATGTTTGAAATGTGCCCGCACTGGTGTAATCTGTCTATCAGGTTGTTTGGTGTGTTCCGAAGAAGTGTTCTGTGTATACTGGTGTTAATTAAGTTAATTGGTATGTGTTCACTTCTGTGGGTTAATTTGTCTGTAAAAGTGGTTATGATTTGTAGCGTGAATTATATCAAATATATTGTTTTACTGTTTTAGATCACTCGTATAATGAAGTTAGGTGTTAGTTTTCACTATTGTCGCTAAAGTTTTGGTAGATTTAGTTAAAAAAGTGTTTAATTCTTCTAACTCTCGATTCACTTATATTAATGGCTAACCGTAGTACCATTTTCTACTCGGTTTTAAGGAACGTTTTATCACACAACTATTCAGCTTGATATTCAACAAAAGACTATTTTAACTTGGTCAAAATCTGGCCCAGTTAATCTTTGAAAAAGTATTGTTAACATATTTCGATTACCCATACACATGATACAAAATTACATTATATATGGAATTTATTTATTTTATTCATCACTTTCATGAATTATGAACCTTATCATTGGTTTAATCATCTCATTCCTTTTAAATTGATATATTATAGTCCATATCTGTAGACATTTTGTGGAAATTACCAAATTTCTTTCCTTTTTGGAAATCTAGGCTCAAACATTGATTTCCGCCTTTATACAATTTTTCTTCCATTTTAATTGTTATTAATACTATTATAATAAATTTTAATTAGTCATATTTCTCTTCCTTTCCTTAAATACATATAATTGAACCTTTGAAATGGTTTTTTGTGTTAATCTCTGAATTTGACATTGCTCTTTAAAATTAATTAGCTTATATATTTTGAAAATTTACAATATTTTAAGGTATATTTCCTTATTATCATTTTAACTCATAGGATCATTCCCAGTAGTGGTTAACTGATCTACCTTATCTAAATCTTGCTAGTTTGCAGGATTTATAAGTGAATTATACTGGTTTATATGGTTTCTGTGACTTCACCAAATGGCCTAGAGTTTAGAATTTTACATTTCTGTCTTTCTCAAATAAATTTAATCCTACCACTCCTCTGACTTTACATAGTTATTATTACATGAGAATAAAATGGTTTATAACTTATTGTGAGGTGTAGTATTTAATTAACCCTACTGTTATAAAAAAAATAATTATGAACATTATTTAGCAATCTGTACAATTGAACATGTTGCTGACATGGTTTGAACATATACATTTAACTCCTTTTGAATTAACACAGCATACCTACTGAAACATTATTAATGGTATGTATGCTGTTATTTAGCAAACATAATTCATTTTAAACACATAATATAAATCTTATTTTCTAATAACTCTTACAAATACATTGATTTTATGGCTGTGAACAAACAGCCTATTTAAACATTTTAAACCTATGAATACTAAATTCATGCCAGTCCTTTCTGGTCTAAACCATTATTATTTATGATCCCCTTCATCAGTAAACATGACCACCCATACTCTAGTTATTAGCATTTTTTACAAATGTCTTGTAAATAAAGAGTTACATTAAAATAATAAAATACTGGAAATCTTCCATTTTATTATTTTATGATGCTGTGTACTATTGGATATAAAAGTTGTTATATAGCATATTGATAAGTCATAGTATCACTAACTTTAAGTTTATTGCATTTCCAAAAAACACTTACACAAATTCACTTTCACTGGTGGTTCTGATATTTTGAGTCTCACTATCTCAGACCAGACCTTTAGTAATCATGGACTGTTAAGACTTGTTTATTTTCTTTATCACACAATAGCTTTAGTCGGTTCACTTCTTATAATACTATACAACACTTTAGGTTTCTAAATAATTAAATTTTTATAGGATTTTGGTATGTTATACTTTCTTTTTAATCGTTTTTGTGGGTTTGGGGTTGATGGTAGTTAATAATAATAATAGGTTTTACTACGGTGTTTCTTTCATACTATTTCTTCCTCTCCTCCTGTCTTCTTTCTTGTCTTTCTTCTTATCTTCTTTCTTGTCCTTCTTCTTATCTTCTTTCTTGTCTTCATTCTTGTCCTTCTTCTAGTCTTCATTCTTCTGGTCTTCTTGTCTTCATTCTTCACTCTTGGGTAAACCAAGGTACTTCGTGTTATCTCGACTGATGTTTAGTTTGGAGTATCGAAGTTATTTACTGATACGGACCCTGCTCTTCTCTAAAGGTTTCAGGGTATTGTTTTCTTCCTGATCACAAAATTTATTCTTCCTTCTTCTTGTCTTTGGGGTATTTTGGTGTTCACCACTCTTAAACTGATTCTCTTTCTTCTTGATATGGTGTTATTTAATTTGTTTACTGCTCCTAACTTCCTGGGTAAATTCCTGATCTTATAATATGAGTTGCTTTTAATAATTTCTTTGATATTTAAACAGTGGTTTTTATATAATGTAATGAGGATTTTTATTTTATTGTGGTTCATTCCTTTGATTTCATTAAATCTCATTCAATATTATTTTAACATATGTGGTGTAATTAATTTTTATGATTTTATATGACTTAATAAGTAGTGGATTTTCTGTCGCACTACAGAATGCCCTTCTCCAGAAGTAATTTTTTTCAGACTATACTTGCTTTGTCTGAAACAATTGCTTATGATAATTATTCTAGGTTTGTTATTATTCTGGACTTCCTTCCATTTTAAAAATTTTCTTATTTATATTTGAGTTTATATCCTTCTTATTCTCACTTGATCTTCCTTGATAGTAATAGTCATGTGAGTTTCATAATTATTATTTCATTTTCATATTTCTTCTTAGTATTTTCTCCTTGGGATATTTCCTCCCTATCGTTCCCTAATTTGTGAGCTGGTTCGGTTCAGAGAGGCACTGTACGCTACTTCCTCTGCTGTCCAATACTTCACACATATTTGAGTACAGAGGCAAATCATCTCTGCTCAAAAAACATATTAATACTGCTGGAATTATCTACAGACAGATTAAAAAATTATTCAGAATAGTACACATTTGTTACTATTTAAAAAATATCTTTGGGATACTTCACTTATTACTTATTATATTTCTCAGAGATTTTAATATTCCTATCTCAGTTGTTCTTCTGACTCGTTAACTGGATGTTTCATTCGTTTGATGTTATGGTAGGAAGCTCTTCTATTATTACATTTTTCAACTTTTCTTATCATATAAAGCTTTTGGTTATAAATTCTTTATTACCTTCTGGTTTTTTTATTATAATCTGCATTGTTTATATTTGCATACTTTATGACATTTTTATTTTATTGCTCTGTTTTTATTATTTCCACTTGTTCTATGTTCTAGAACTTTTTTTATAACTGTCGTTATTATAATTGACATTTAATTCATACATCATTTTATATTAATTCGTTTAATTACACATATCTTTGATATTATTTTCACATTATTCCTGTCATGGCTATTATCCTTTCGAATGAATGTTTTTTATTAATTTTATAATGAGGTCATAATTTCTCCTCATACCACTTCAAAGTTTTATTATCTCATAATTCCACATAAGTTTTTGTATTTTATTATATTCAATCACTCAAATCGTATCAGCTCTAATCGTATCAAAAAAATTTTTTTTTTATTTCCTTTGGCATCATTTTATGGAAAGGTTTTTACTCTTTATATTGAAATTAGACATGATCATACTTTCCAGAATTATTTGTTTCAATTCTAAAGTCTGTTTCCTTTATTCATCCCATTATGATCCTTTATAAACATGATAAATATATTTTATGCTTACCATCAATATGGTATTAAATCTCTTTTGGTTATTTCACCAAAGTGTTTTATTAATAATTGGTTGGTAAGTTGTACTTACTCTTGGTTTGGAAACTTGACTTATACACAATTCAAAATTCACTCTTCTTATATTTCCATAAAGTTTTCAAATAATTGTATGTAATTTGGTATTACATTATTTTTTTTTAAATTTTGTTGATAAGTCAAAATTCTTTTTATACTATTCTTTCCATTTCTCACGCTACCCTTCATAAATAATTGTAATAGTTTTCTATATTATGTGGTAAACATATCATATTAGTTTCATAAATATTGTATGACTCTTTTTCTTGTCTTTATTCTTGTCCTTCTTGTAGTCTTCATTCTTCTGGTCTTCTTGTCTTCATTCTTCACTCTTGGGTAAACCAAGGTACTTCATGTTATCTCGACTGATGTTTAGTTTGGAGCATCTAATTTATTTACTGACACGGACCTTGCTCTTCTCTAAACAGTTTATTATCATTACTTATATCATCCAATTTCTCCATCACCAATTTGTGTTGCTTCTTCCTTTCCTTTCTTGCCTCTTCCATGTTCTCGTCCATTTTCCTCATTATCTGTTGGAACCTTTCCATTATCTTGTCCATTCCTTCTTGTGTAAATTCTGGCATTTTGATTTATCGTTGTTGCCCTTCTTCCTGACTGGATAACCGCTGCCAGGCTTATCTTATCAAGCCCTCTAAGTTGGACGCCACTTTGTAATAATACGTGTTACAAAGGGTTTCTTGGCTTCTTCTTTTTTGATTAAGCCCCACGTTGGGCGCCACTTTGTAAGCAGACCCTGTATGCCGGTCTTTACAAAAAAAATAATAGAAAAAATTTTATTTAAAAAAAAATTAAATGTTATGTTTTAATAGATGTTTGTAATTAAGAAGTAATGCTGTTTTAAATGTTCTGTAAAAATTTTAAGAATCAGGAAGGTATTTATTAACTATTGAGCACTTCTGGAAGATCTGAACTAAGTCCGGAGTTAATCAGATTAACTCCGGTCAGTAATCGATTGATGATTTTTCTTGCTGGTCCAATATCTCACTGAAAAAAAATATTTTCTTCTTCTTGAAGTCTCTTTGCCTTAATAAATAACCTTAAATTAGCCTGTGAAATAATAACAGATAAATACAATTGAAATAAATGGATTTATTAAACAATTTAATAAATAATCGATTGAAAACAATTATCGACTCCGTCTCAGGGAATTATCGATTCGTGCATACAGTAGAAAAATTATTATAAGTATTATAAAAAGGACAGGTTCTTTGAGCGATTAAATTAATAGTCAGAGAAGGGTAACGAGAAAGTATAACATTAACAATTAAAGTCAATTCATTAATTATTATTTAACAATATTGAAATAATTCTGATATATAATGTTTAATAAATTGTTTTGTCAGACCATATGTAGCTTCGATGATGTCACTCGATGTGGAAGGCAGATTCGTATTTTCAAGATGGCTGCTATTAGATCTGGCGAGGTTACTGAGAAAGTCGTCGTGTTAAAAACTCACAACAAAATTACCTCCATGAATGTTTGAAATGTGCCCGCACTGGTGTAATCTGTCTATCAGGTTGTTTGGTGTGTTCCGAAGAAGTGTTCTGTGTATACTGGTGTTAATTAAGTTATTTGGTATGTGTTCACTTCTGTGGGTTAATTTGTCTGTAAAAGTGGTTATGATTTGTAGCGTGAATTATATCAAATATATTGTTTTACTGTTTTAGATCACTCGTATAATGAAGTTAGGTGTTAGTTTTCACTATTGTCGCTAAAGTTTTGGTAGATTTAGTTAAAAAAGTGTTTAATTCTTCTAACTCTCGATTCACTTATATTAATGGCTAACCGTAGTACCATTTTCTACTCGGTTTTAAGGAACGTTTTATCACACAAATATTCAGCTTGATATTCAACAAAAGACTATTTTAACTTGGTCAAAATCTGGCCCAGTTAATCTTTGAAAAAGTATTGTTAACATATTTCGATTACCCATACACATGATACAAAATTACATTATATATGGAATTTATTTATTTTATTCATCACTTTCATGAATTATGAACCTTATCATTGGTTTAATCATCTCATTCCTTTTAAATTGATATATTATAGTCCATATCTGTAGACATTTTGTGGAAATTACCAAATTTCTTTCCTTTTTGGAAATCTAGGCTCAAACATTGATTTCCGCCTTTATACAATTTTTCTTCCATTTTAATTGTTATTAATACTATTATAATAAATTTTAATTAGTCATATTTCTCTTCCTTTCCTTAAATACATATAATTGAACCTTTGAAATGGTTTTTTGTGTTAATCTCTGAATTTGACATTGCTCTTTAAAATTAATTAGCTTATATATTTTGAAAATTTACAATATTTTAAGGTATATTTCCTTATTATCATTTTAACTCATAGGATCATTCCCAGTAGTGGTTAACTGATCTACCTTATCTAAATCTTGCTAGTTTGCAGGATTTATAAGTGAATTATACTGGTTTATATGGTTTCTGTGACTTCACCAAATGGCCTAGAGTTTAGAATTTTACATTTCTGTCTTTCTCAAATAAATTTAATCCTACCACTCCTCTGACTTTACATAGTTATTATTACATGAGAATAAAATGGTTTATAACTTATTGTGAGGTGTAGTATTTAATTAACCCTACTGTTATAAAAAAAATAATTATGAACATTATTTAGCAATCTGTACAATTGAACATGTTGCTGACATGGTTTGAACATATACATTTAACTCCTTTTGAATTAACACAGCATACCTACTGAAACATTATTAATGGTATGTATGCTGTTATTTAGCAAACATAATTCATTTTAAACACATAATATAAATCTTATTTTCTAATAACTCTTACAAATACATTGATTTTATGGCTGTGAACAAACAGCCTATTTAAACATTTTAAACCTATGAATACTAAATTCATGCCAGTCCTTTCTGGTCTAAACCATTATTATTTATGATCCCCTTCATCAGTAAACATGACCACCCATACTCTAGTTATTAGCATTTTTTACAAATGTCTTGTAAATAAAGAGTTACATTAAAATAATAAAATACTGGAAATCTTCCATTTTATTATTTTATGATGCTGTGTACTATTGGATATAAAAGTTGTTATATAGCATATTGATAAGCCATAGTATCACTAACTTTAAGTTTATTGCATTTCCAAAAAACACTTACACAAATTCACTTTCACTGGTGGTTCTGATATTTTGAGTCTCACTATCTCAGACCAGACCTTTAGTAATCATGGACTGTTAAGACTTGTTTATTTTCTTTATCACACAATAGCTTTAGTCGGTTCACTTCTTATAATACTATACAACACTTTAGGTTTCTAAATAATTAAATTTTTATAGGATTTTGGTATGTTATACTTTCTTTTTAATCGTTTTTGTGGGTTTGGGGTTGATGGTAGTTAATAATAATAATAGGTTTTACTACGGTGTTTCTTTCATACTATTTCTTCCTCTCCTCCTGTCTTCTTTCTTGTCTTTCTTCTTATCTTCTTTCTTGTCCTTCTTCTTATCTTCTTTCTTGTCTTCATTCTTGTCCTTCTTCTAGTCTTCATTCTTCTGGTCTTCTTGTCTTCATTCTTCACTCTTGGGTAAACCAAGGTACTTCGTGTTATCTCGACTGATGTTTAGTTTGGAGTATCGAAGTTATTTACTGATATGGACCTTGCTCTTCTCTAAAGGTTTCAGGGTATTGTTTTCTTCCTGATCACAAAATTTATTCTTCCTTCTTCTTGTCTTTGGGGTATTTTGGTGTTCACCACTCTTAAACTGATTCTCTTTCTTCTTGATATGGTGTTATTTAATTTGTTTACTGCTCCTAACTTCCTGGGTAAATTCCTGATCTTATAATATGAGTTGCTTTTAATAATTTCATTGATATTTAAACAGTGGTTTTTATATAATGTAATGAGGATTTTTATTTTATTGAGGTTCATTCCTTTGATTTCATTAAATCTCATTCAATATTATTTTAACATATGTGGTGTAATTAATTTTTATGATTTTATATGACTTAATAAGTAGTGGATTTTCTGTCGCGCTACAATATATATATATATATATATATATATTTTCTCAGAAATTTATTATTCCGCTCTTGTTTTCATCCAAATTAATTCATTGACATTATTTTATTTACGTGGTCCTTATTTCTTTTTTAGAACTTAGTAATATAATAATCATTTTTCTTTACAATTCGTTTCCATAATCGTTTATTCAAATAATTCTTGTAAGTTGTCCTTATAGTTTTTTTAGAATTTAGCAATATATTTCTTCCCAAATTCGTTTTATATCTAATAGTTATTTCAAATAATTCTTGTAAGTTGTCTTTATAGTTTTTCTTTTAGAATTTAGCAATATAATAATCATTCAAAATTAATTTTTTTAAATAATTGTCGTAAGTTGATCTTACGTTCTTTTTAAATTTGTTTTATTTAAATTCAAATTCAAATTCTAATCTTCTTAATTCCAAATTAGTTCCTGCAAATCATTTATGTAAGTTGATCTTACGTTCTTTTTAAATTTAGTTATTCTAAATTTAAATTCTTTGATTCCAAATTATGCCCCATAAATAAATAGTTGTAAGCTGACCTTATGTTATTTTTGAATTTACTGGTATAATTCAATAAATTCTAATCCCCTTATTACAGTTCTTAATTGTTATATGTTCTTCTATACCCAGTATTGATGATCTTTTGGTGATTTTCATAATGTCGCGCAGTTCCTCATATCTTCATTTGTATGATTCAGTTTCTTGAATAATATCCTTCCTTAAATCTCGGTTTTGGTTTCTTTGTTCTTTATTCATATTATTTTTTCTCAATGATATTTATTTTCCTTCTCTTTTGAAATGGTTTTCTGCCGTAGTCGGTTATCATAACATCCGTCCCTTTTCTTGATGGTGTGTGGTATTTGATTTAGCCGTGGTCTATTATCTCAGTTGCCCTTATTGTCCGGACTACCATTGTCTTCATAATTATTCCTGTACTTGTGACATCTCTTGCTTCTATCTTGTACTTCATTTTTCCCACTGTTATTCTTTCATTTGCTGCAAAGCTTATTCGACTCACCCTACCATATTGTTTATTAAAACAATATGTCACTGGTCCATCAATGACTAATGATATCATTGATATTTTCCCACGTATTTTTATCTCTGGTAATTCCCATTTATCTCTGGTCTTTTCCAAGTTGTAAACTATAGTTTTATGGTAAGTCATTATTGAAATTACTTTTAATCTCCTCCTATAATCTCTGGCATTCATGATTTCTTTATTGTTGGTAATTGGGATATTCAGTACATTAATTAACCTATTGTTCATCATCTCAAATTCTTCCTGTGTTTTTATTAAATTCCTTGGATGCATTCTTCTCATTTTCTTTGATTTCATTTCCCTGTGTTTAATATTTTCTTTGTTTATGTTATGTTTAATTTCCGATAATAATGCTACTTGTTCCCTTGTTTTATCGTTTGGTATTTCTTCGGTTCCTGGTTTGCTATCATGTGGTAATTCTTTAGTCATATCGCCCATTTTCTGACATAATTTTTTATAACTAACTATCCTCCACCTTCTTATTGGTCTCTTTTATATTTGTAATCTTGGTGGTTACTTCGGCTTTAAAATCTTGTACTTCTCGCTCAGTCTGACTCCATCTTTCGTCAGCTTCTGTAATTCGTTGTTCGATTCTAGTTGTCTTTTCTTCTAATTTCTTGTTTATCGACACATTATTATGTTTATCTTCCTGCTAAACTCTTCCTTTAACAAGTCTATCCTTTCGTCTAACTTGTCCATATTCTCCTGGTTAACCTCCCTTAATTCTTCTCTTAATAGTTGGTTATCCTCTTTCAATTCTTCCAACTTCTCCCCCATCTTTTCTTCCATCTTCTCGTTATTTTCCCTTAACTCTTCCCTTAACTGTTGGTTATCACCTTCCATCTTCTTACTGTTTTCCTCCATCTTCTCTTCCATCTTCTTACTGTTTTCTTCGATTCTCTTATTTGTATTTTCAATTTTATTACCCAATTCTTCCTTTGTTGATTTGAATTCTTCTTTTAAAGACTGGTTGTCCTCTTTCAATTCCTTGCTGGTTTCCTCTATTTTCTTATTGGTATTTTCAATTTTATTACCCAATTCTTCTTTATTGATTTGTCGTTCTCATCCATTTTTTTACTCATTTCCATTATCATCCTCATCATAGTTTCCTGGAAATTAACATCCCCCATTGGCGTAGGTTTCTCGGGCTGTTCCTCTGGTTGTGCGGGTTGGTTCGGTTCCGCAGGAGGTAATCTTCCTTCGATATCTTCGACCGGAGTTGCCTCTTTGTCATCCATATCGATCTCTTCGATTTATTTTTCAGCTTCTGCCGCCCTTTTCTTAGATAGTGCTTGTTTCGGCATTTTTACTACCTTTCTTGACTTGATAACAGCTGCCGGCTAAAATTAGGAATTGGGCAAATTATTCTTATCTATTATGGCCTATCAATCACTAATTAAAGCCCTTATGTTGGGCGCCAATTTAGTAACAATATTATTAATCTCGTGTGGTATTTGGAGTTACAAAAATAAATTTTAATAAAAAAAATTTGTTTGAAAAAATTTTTTATGTATTTTATTTATTATTAATTATATAATTAATTATTTTAATTAATTAGTTCTGATGTATTTGTGAATTTTTTAATTATTTTTATTATTAAATTAATTACTTTAATAGCTTAGAATAATCAGAATTGTGTTTCCGCGTTAAATAGATTGTCTCCTGTATTAATCGATTAGTGGTCCTTCGTTATTCTAAGTGTGTACTCCTTCAACGTTGTTAACCTCTGCTTTTCTTGTAGTCCAGGTATCAAATATTATTTAATATTCTTCTATTTATATAATTACAAATAAATAGAAGCCAAAGTTATAAAATTCAATGTTTTTTTAACATAATAGAAAATGATCGATTTTGAGTCGATTAGTTAATCGACAATTTACAGACTCGTTTCTTAGGGCGAGTGATTACAGTATATAAATTATTAATATTAAGTCACAGGTTCCTTTAGCTGTTATTTTATAATAGTCAGAGAAAGGGCAAATCTGAAAAGTATAACACTTACAATAAAATGCTTAATTATCTAAAAATCAGGGGCGGCTCGTTCTTAGGGCGCTAAGGCGCGCGCCTCCCAGATTAAATCATATCATTAAACAACCCATTATCACTATTTGTGGAAAGTCATTACATATTTCTTTAACGCTTCGGCAAGAAAATGTTTTTGTGTTAGGTAATAGCAGAAATGTTTTCGGAACTGCATGCATTACGGCGCTCTGACAATCGCGCCCGTTTCACAGTTCCCCCACTCTATCCAAAGTTGAACGAAATTGTAAGCTTATAGACGGCGTTTACACTGTCGCTCAGCACGCCTGCTCCCGCGCCACGATTAGCAGAAAGTCGCGTAATTCACTCAGTACAACTAATCGCAGACTATTGATACTAATATGAGATTTGCTCTGTTTAGTGTTTATAAGTTTCTCTGGCGTGATTAATTCAGTGCGGGCATTATTTTAGTGTTTAGGTTTTGAGTTTGTGTGTTTCTTTTAATAGCTCACGAATAATGTTCTGTTTTCCATGTATTTTATTGTCTCACAGAGACAATGGTGATTGTTTTTGGACTCTAAAAGAGGTTAATGATATAAAATATCTTACAGAAAAAATTAAGAAGCATGAAATATCCGTCCATCACATGAATAGTGTTGTTGATTTTTCTTTGTTAGGCAAAGTAATACTGTCTAGTCTGGACTCGCAATTTAGACAAAAAATTGAAAAGCCCAATGTTCAAGTCAGCAAAAACAGACATGTTTTAAAACAGCTGATTTCGTGTGTCAAATTCTGTAGTGTTTTACAATTGTCTTCACGAGTTCATAACGAATGAGCATCGTCTACAAATCCAGGGGTATACAAAGGCTTAATTAATTTTACTGCGGAGCTGGATTCTGCAATGAAAGACCATTTTGAATCGGCCACAGTATTCAAAGATACATAGAAAATAATACAGAATGATATATTGGACTGTATGCTTAGTGTCTGCAGGGAAGAAATAGAAAAGTTGATACAAGCTTCTGAATTTGTGACAATCGAATGTGAGGAGACAACTGATGTGAGAAACCACTGTCAAATGGTATTAGTTTTTAACTACGTGTTTAAGGGGTCGGTGTACGAAAGGTTTTGGGGATTTCTTAGTCCTGAAGGTAAACATGCAGAAACATAAGCAAAGTGCATAATGAAAAATATCTATCCCCTTCTTCACACGTCAAAGGAAATGTTAATAGCTCAGTCTATGTTGGCGCTAATGTTATGTGTGGTTCTATTGGAGGTGTAAAGGCAAAAATTAGAGAAGTGTATCCGTTCACATATTTTGTACACTGTTACGCTCATGAACTTAATTTGCTATTAGAAAAAGCAACAAGTGTAAATAACAAAGTTCGAGTTTTTTCTCAAATCTGTCTGCCATTCCAGAATTTTTTTCACACTCATCTCTACGAACGGACGTTTTGAAGGAAGTAGTGCAAGCCAGGTTACCCAGAGTTTCTATAACAAATTGGAATTACAACATTCGTACAGTCAACGTTGTGTACAAAAACCGATATAAGTTGGAGGAATGTTTCGAAGTTCTTGAAGAAAAGTGTACAAACAGACTCACAGTTAATGAGGCAAGTGGTCACAGAAGGGCTCTTTAGGACCAAAATTTCATGTTCTGGCTAACTTTTTTCCATAGAATTCTATCCCATGTGCACATACTGTACCAACAACTACAGAGTAGGAACAAAGACAGTTTAATGTGGCAAAGTGATATCGGAATTTTTGAAAATGAGATGCAGAGAGGGAGAAAGTAAATGAAATAGAAACACAAATAAATGACGAGTTCCCTGTGGAACCAAATGACTTATTTCCACTTTTTTCTATAAACTTTCCGGAAGAAAAATTAAAGCGAGCGATTCAACATTACCCTTTCTTACAAGGAAACAAACTTCGGAGTGAATTGGAACTATTATACAGACGGCATGATTTTAATATTAAAGGCGCAATAAAACTTCTTAACTTTATAGAAGAAAACAATCTTACGTCAGTTTTCAAAGAAGTGTCAAAACTCCGAAAATTATCATACCTATCCAAATGACAACTGCCGAACCTGAGCGCTGCTTTTCGACTCTGAAAAGACTAATGACTTTCTTGTGAAGTACAATGAAAAACGATAGACTGAATGCTCTTGCGATGTTATCTATAAACAAGGAACTTGTTAAAGAAACTAAGGACTCTGATGTTAGAAAAGTTCGTTAATTTAAAGGAAAGGCGAAGGACTTTGTGTATAAATAAAGGGTCTGTTTAAAGTGTAGGTATCATGTAAATAATATAATGTAAATATAGTATATTACTTTTTTTGTGGAAACACCATAGACATTTTTGTGGACAGTTTGTGGTTATGTTTATTAATAAAACTGCTGACTCTACAACAGCTCACAATATTTGAGGTGAGCTCAAATTTTTAAATAGGCCTAGTCGTTGCATGCTGCATGTGTTACTATTCTTATTTTATGAATGAATTATGTGATCAAATATTGGCGACATTTCTATTGTGCGTTAAATTCTATATTGATAAATAATTAAGGAGTATTAATGTCGCGCCCTCCAGCCTCTTAAGTCACGAGCCGCCACTGATTATAATTGAAATTAAGGTAGTGATCATAATCATATTCTATATATATATTTTTTTTTCTCAGAAATTTATTATTCCGCTCTTGTTTTCATCCAAATTAATTCATTGACATTATTTTATTTACGTGGTCCTTATTTCTTTTTTAGAACTTAGTAATATAATAATCATTTTTCTTTACAATTCGTTTCCATAATCGTTTATTCAAACAATACTTGTAAGTTGTCCTTATAGTTTTTTTAGAATTTAGCAATATATTTTTTCCCTATTCGTTTGATATCTAATAGTTATTTCAAATAATTCTTGTAAGTTGTCCTTATAGTTTTTTTTAAGAATTTAGCAATATAATAATCATTCAAAATTAATTTCTTTATATAATTGTCGTAAGTTGATCTTACATTCTTTTTAAATTTGTTTTATTTAAATTCAAATTCAAATTCTAATCTTCTTAATTCAAAATTAGTCCCTGCAAATCATTTATGTAAGTTGATCTTACGTTCTTTTTAAATGTAGTAATTCTAAATTTAAATTCTTCGATTCCAAATTAAGTCCCACAAATAATTAGTTGTAAGCTGACCTTACATTATTTTTGAATTTACTGGTATAATTCAATAAATTCTAATCCCCTTATTACAGTTCTTAATTGTTATATGTTCTTCTATACCCAGTATTGATGATCTTTTGGTGATTTTCATAATGTCGCGCAGTTCCTCATATCTTCATTTGTATGGTTCAGTTTCTTGAATAATATCCTTCCTTAAATCTTGGTTTTGGTTTCTTTGTTCTTTATTCATATTATTTTTTCTCAATGATATTTATTTTCCTTCTCTTTTGAAATGGTTTTCTGCCGTAGTCGGTTATCATAACATCCGTCCCTTTTCTTGATGGTGTGTGGTATTTGATTTAGCCGTGGTCTATTATCTCAGTTGCCCTTATTGTCCGGACTACCATTGTCTTCATAATTATTCCTGTACTTGTGACATCTCTTGCTTCTACCTTGTACTTCATTTTTCCCACTGTTATTCTTTCATTTGCTGCAAAGCTTATTCGACTCACCCTACCATATTGTTTATTAAAACAATATGTCACTGGTCCATCAATGACTAATGATATCATTGATATTTTCCCACGTATATTTATCTCTGGTAATTCCCATTTATCTCTGGTCTTTTCCAAGTTATAAACTATAGTTTTATGGTAAGTCATTATTGAAATTACTTTTAATCTCCTCCTATAATCTCTGGCATTCATGATTTCTTTATTGTTGGTAATTGGGATATGCAGTACATTAATTAACCTATTGTTCATCATCTCAAATTCTTCCTGTGTTTTTATTAAATTCCTTGGATGCATTCTTCTCATTTTCTTTGATTTCATTTCCCTGTGTTTAATATTTTCTTTGTTTATGATATGTTTAATTTCCGATAATAATGCTACTTGTTCCCTGGTTTGTCGTTTGGTATTTCTTCGGTTCCTGGTTTGCTATCATGTGGTAATTCTTTAGTCATATCGTCCATTTTCTGACATAATTTTTTATAACTAACTATCCTCCACCTTCTTATTGGTCTCTTTTATATTTGTAATCTTGGTGCTTACTTCGGCTTTAAAATCTTGTACTTCTCGCTCAGTCTGACTCCATCTTTCGTCAGCTTCTGTAATTCGTTGTTCGATTCTAGTTGTCTTTTCTTCTAATTTCTTGTTTATCGACACATTATTATGTTTATCTTCCTGCTAAATTCTTCCTTTAACAAGTCTATCCTTTCGTCTAACTTGTCCATATTCTCCTGGTTAACCTCCCTTAATTCTTCTCTTAATAGTTGGTTATCCTCTTTCAATTCTTCCAACTTCTCCCCCATCTTTTCTTCCATCTTCTCGTTATTTTCCCTTAACTCTTCCCTTAACTGTTGGTTATCACCTTCCATCTTCTTACTGTTTTCCTCCATCTTCTCTTCCATCTTCTTACTGTTTTCTTCGATTCTCTTATTGGTATTTTCAATTTTATTACCCAATTCTTCTTTCATTGATTTGTCGTTCTCATCCATTTTTTTTACTCATTTCCATTATCATCCTCATCATAGTTTCCTGGAAATTAACATCCCCCATTGGCGTAGGTTTCTCGGGCTGTTCCTCTGGTTGTGCGGGTTGGTTCGGTTCCGCAGGAGGTAATCTTCCTTCGATATCTTCGACTGGAGTTGCCTCTTTGTCATCCATATCGATCTCTTCGATTTCTTTTTCAGCTTCTGCCGCCCTTTTCTTAGATAGTGCTTGTTTCGTCATTTTTATTACCTTTCTTGACTTGGTAACAGCTGCCGGCTAAAATTAGGAATTGGGCAAATTATTCTTATCTTTTATGGCCTATCAATCACTAATTAAAGCCCTTATGTTGGACGCCAATTTAGTAACAATATTATTAATCTCGTGTGGTATTTGTAGTTACAAAAATAAATTTTAATAAAAAAGATTTTTATGAAAAAAATTTTTATGTATTTTATTTATTATTAATTATTTAATTAATTATTTTAATTAATTAATTCTGATGTATTTGTGAATTTTTTAATTATTTTTATTATTAAATTAATACTTTAATAGCTTAGAATAATCAGAATTGGGTTTCCGCGTTAAATAGATTGTCTCCTGTATTAATCGATTAGCGGTCCTTCGTTATTCTAAGTGTGTACTCCTTCAATCTTCTCTTCCATCTTCTTACTGTTTTCTTCGATTCTCTTATTTGTATTTTCAATTTTATTACCCAATTCTTCCTTGGTTGATTTGAATTCTTCCTTTGTTGATTTGAATTCTTCTTTTAAAGACTGGTTGTCCTCTTTCAATTCCTTGCTGGTTTCCTCTATTTTAAATATCACTATAATATTGACGACTCGGAACACTAAGTTTTTTATAAGTAAAAACGTAAAGTTTTACCTTACAGCCTAAACCGGCTTTCACCTATAGAAGGCTTCATCAGAGGCTGTCGTTAGTAGCGTTGTTCGTCTTGTTGTTGGCGACGAGATAATGTTTCGAAAGATCGAAGCTGTGTGTGTGTGGTGAGATGTGTTCGAATAATGCGTGCGATTTGAATTGTGTCTGTTCGTTTAGGATGTCATTTTTATTTGTTTTTGTGTGTTTGTATATTTCTAATTGTTCTAGAGTGTCTAGTTTTCGGCCTTTTGTGTGTACGTGTAGTATGTTCATGTTATTGTCGATGTTTTTATATGTGTGGTTTGCTTCAATGAGGTGGTTTGCGAAGGTAGATTCTGTAGTGGTGTGGAGTGCTTTTGTGTGTTCAATGTATCTCTGTTTGAAGCTACGTCCTGTCTGGCCTATGTAGAATTTATTGCAATTTGAACAATTTAGTTTATATACACCGGGTAGATCAAATTTGTTTTGTGCTTTGGGCGTGCATTTTGATAGTGTGTGTTCTGTTTTGTTAGTAGTTTTGTAAGCGATTCTGTATCCTGCTTTTTTGAATTTGTGGGCAATTTTTTCTGTTTGTTTGTTGATGTATGTTAGTGTTATGAATTTGTTGTTTTCTGTCTTTGTCTGTTGTTTGTTTTGTGTTTTGTGTAGGAGTTTACTGACTATTGTTCTGTCATAACCGTTAGATTCTGCTAGATATTTTATCGTGTTTAGCTCGTCTTTGTAGTCTATTTCATTTAAGGGGATGTTGTTAAGTCTATGTATCATGGTTCTAAAAGCAGCTAGTTTGTGTTGTATTGGGTGATTGGAGGTGTTGTGTATTAGTGTGTCAGTTGTAGTTGGTTTTCTGTATATACTGAATTTGTGCCTGTGTTCTAGTTTTGTGATGGAGAGGTCTAAGAAGTTTATGGTATTGTTGTGTTCGTATTCGGCAGTGAAGGTTATGTTTTTATGTATTTTGTTTATGTGTGTTAGTAACTGTTCACATTGTCTTTTGTTTCCCCTGTATAGTATTAGAATGTCATCAACGTATCTGTGCCAATATAGTATTTTATGTGAGTGTCTGTCATTGTTTGTTAGTATTTTTGTTTTTTCTAAGTGTTGGAGGAAGACTTCTGCTAGAATGCTGGATATGGGGGAGCCCATGGGTAGGTCATCGTTCTGTGTGTAGTATTTATTGTTATAAGTAAAGTAGTTTTGTTTTGTGATAATGTTTAGGGTTTCTGTTATTTCATTGATAAGTTCGTCTGGTGTGTTGTTCTGTTTGAGTTTGTTTTGTAGGATGGTGATTTTTTCAGAGATGGGGATGTTTGTGTACAGGTTTTTAATGTCAAAGGAGGCTAATGTGGCGTTATGGGGGATGTGTATGTCTTTTATTTTTGTTACTAGGTCAGTGTTGTTTTTTACTGCAATGTTGTTGTCTATTTGTGTGTGTTGTCTAATAATTTTGTCTAGATATTTTGCCAGTTTGTGTGCAGGGGCATTACGGTAGTTGATGATGGGGCGGATCGGAATGTCTTCTTTATGGATTTTGGGAAGCGCTTGGAGTGTAGGTGCTGATGGTCGGATTTGTTTCATGTAGGGATTTTGTCTATGTGTCATAATGTGTTTGGCTTTGTTGACTATTTGTTTTACTGAGTTTTGGTATCTGTCGGTGGGGTCGTGTTTTAGTTCTGTGATGTTGTTCTGTTTCATGAAGTCTTGTACTTTTTTGTGTAGGTTGTCTGTGGGGATAATTACAGTCGTGTTGCCTTTGTCAGCTTTTACAAATGTGATGTTGTGCTTGTGTGCCTTTTCCCTCAGTTTGATGGCTGTGTGTATTTCTGAGTTGTAGTTGTTGTTGTCTGGTGTCTTATGTACTCCTATTGTGTTGTTTATATTATGTCTTAATGTGTCTTGATGTTCTGGTGCTGTGTTTTGTATATTTGTTTCTGTGTCAATTATGAGCTTTGTTAGTGTTTGGTTGTTATGTTTGTAATGTATGTTATGTTTTAGGCCTTTATCAAGGAGTGTTTGTTCGTTTTTTGTGAGTGTGACGTTCGTCAGGTTTACTGTACGTGGGTAGAATTTGTGCGAGGGAATTATATCTGTTTTGATTGGTGTCAGGTTTTTTATTTTTCTGTCGTGTTTTGTCTGTATGTTATGTATTTGTTTTTTTGTCCATTCATTTGTGTGATGTATTAGTTCAGTCATGTAATTGTGTCCGTATGTGTTGGCGATATGTAGGTGTAGTGTTAGTGCTTTGCGATTAAGGGCATCTTTTTTCTTATATAGTTGTTTAATTGATTCTTTTATGTATGTTCTTTGTGCAATGTTTTGTGTTATTCGGGCGGCCTGGTTGTTATGTTTAATTTTGATTTGAGCATATTTAGGTGTTAGTGAATTGTTTATGCATGTTTTGTTGAAATTTATGTGAGCTACAATCTTTTTGTAACCTTCAAAGTTGTGAACTTGTACGCTTGGACATTGGCTCGTCTTGCTGAGTTAAATTCTTGGATTTCGTTGTCCATGACGTGTCCGTTACTTAAATAAATATCACTATAATATTGACGACTCGGAACACTAAGTTTTTTATAAGTAAAAACGTAAAGTTTTACCTTACAGCCTAAACCAGCTTTCACCTATAGAAGGCTTCATCAGAGGCTGTCGTTAGTAGCGTTGTTCGTCTTGTTGTTGGTGACGAGATAATGTTTTGAAAGATCGAAGCTGTGTGTGTGTGTGGTGAGATGTGTTCGAATAATGCGTGCGATTTGAATTGTGTCTGTTCGTTTAGGATGTCGTTTTTATTTGTTTTTGTATGTTTGTATATTTCTAATTGTTCTAGAGTGTCTAGTTTTCGGCCTTTTGTGTGTACGTGTAGTATGTTCATGTTATTGTCGATGTTTTTATATGTGTGGTTTGCTTCAATGAGGTGGTTTGCGAAGGTAGATTCTGTAGTGGTGTGGAGTGCTTTTGTGTGTTCAATGTATCTCTGTTTGAAGCTACGTCCTGTCTGGCCTATGTAGAATTTATTGCAATTTGAACAATTTAGTTTATATACACCGGGTAGATCGAATTTGTTTTGTGCTTTGGGCGTGCGTTTTGATAGTGTGTGTTCTGTTTTGTTAGTAGTTTTGTAAGCAATTCTGTATCCTGCTTTTTTGAATTTGTGGGCAATTTTTTCTGTTTGTTTGTTGATGTATGTTAGTGTTATGAATTTGTTGTTTTCTGTCTTTGTCTGTTGTTTGTTTTGTGTTTTGTGTAGGAGTTTACTGACTATTGTTCTGTCATAACCGTTAGATTCTGCTAGATATTTTATCGTGTTTAGTTCGTCTTTGTAGTCTATTTCATTTAAGGGGATGTTGTTAAGTCTATGTATCATGGTTCTAAAAGCAGCTAGTTTGTGTTGTATTGGGTGATTGGAGGTGTTGTGTATTAGTGTGTCAGTTGTAGTTGGTTTTCTGTATATACTGAATTTGTGCCTGTGTTCTAGTTTTGTGATTGAGAGGTCTAAGAAGTTTATGGTATTGTTGTGTTCGTATTCGGCAGTGAAGGTTATGTTTTTATGTATTTTGTTTATGTGTGTTAGTAACTGTTCACATTGTCTTTTGTTTCCCCTGTATAGTATTAGAATGTCATCAACGTATCTGTGCCAATATAGTATTTTATGTGAGTGTCTGTCATTGTTTGTAGTTTGTTTGTACTAACACACATAAATAAAATACATAAAAACATAACCTTCACTGCCGAATACGAACACAACAATACCATAAACTTCTTAGACCTCCCCATCACAAAACTAGAACACAGGCACAAATTCAGTATATACAGAAAACCAACTACAACTGACACACTAATACACAACACCTCCAATCACCCAATACAACACAAACTAGCTGCTTTTAGAACCATGATACATAGACTTAACAACATCCCCTTAAATGAAATAGACTACAAAGACGAACTAAACACGATAAAATATCTAGCAGAATCTAACGGTTATGACAGAACAATAGTCAGTAAACTCCTACACAAAACACAAAACAAACAACAGACAAAGACAGAAAACAACAAATTCATAACACTAACATACATCAACAAACAAACAGAAAAAATTGCCCACAAATTCAAAAAAGCAGGATACAGAATCGCTTACAAAACTACTAACAAAACAGAACACACACTATCAAAACACACGCCCAAAGCACAAAACAAATTCGATCTACCCGGTGCATATAAACTTAATTTTTCCAATTGCAATAAATTCTACATAGGCCAGACAGGACGTAGCTTCAAACAGAGATACATTGAACACACAAAAGCACTCCACACCACTACAGAATCTACCTTCGCAAACCACCTCATTGAAGCAAACCACACATATAAAAACATCGACAATAACATGAACATACTACACGTACACACAAAAGGCCGAAAACTAGACACTCTAGAACAATTAGAAATATACAAACACACAAAAACAAATAAAAACGACTTCCTAAACGAACAGACACAATTCAAATCGCACGCATTATTCGAACACATCTCACCACACACACACAGCTTCAATCTTTCGAAACATTATCTCGTCGCCAACAACAAGACGAACAACGCTACTAACGACAGCCTCTGATGAAGCCTTCTATAGGTGAAAGCCGGTTTAGGCTCTAAGGTAAAACTTTACGTTTTTACTTATAAAAAACTTAGTGTTCCGAGTCGTCAATATTATAGTGATATTTAGTTAAGTAACGGACACGTCATGGACAACGAAATCCAAGATTCCTCTATTTTCTTATTGGTATTTTCAATTTTATTACCCACTTCTTCTTTCATTGATTTGTCGTTCTCATCCATTTTTTTTACTCATTTCCATTATCATCCTCATCATAGTTTCCTGGAAATTAACATCCCCCGTTGGCTTAGGTTTCTCGGGCTGTTCCTCTGGTTGTGCGGGTTGGTTCGGTTCCGCAGGAGGTAATCTTCCTTCGATATCTTCGACCGGAGTTGCCTCTTTGTCATCCATATCGATCTCTTTGATTTATTTTTCAGCTTCTGCCGCCCTTTTCTTAGATAGAGCTTGTTTCGGCATTTTTATTACCTTTCTTGACTTGATAACAGCTGCCGGCTAAAATTAGGAATTGGGCAAATTATTCTTATCTTTCATGGCCTATCAATCACTAATTAAAGCCCCTTATGTTGGACGCCAATTTTGTAACAATATTATTAATCTTGTTTGGTATTTGGAGTGACAAAAATAATTTTAATGAAAAAAATTTGTTTGAAAATATGTTTTATGTATTTTATTTAAGTTTATTATTAATTATTTAACTAATTATTTTAATTAATTAATTTTGATGTATTTGTGAATTTTTTAATTATTTTTATTATTAAATTAATTACTTTAATAGCTTAGAATAATCAGAATTGTGTTTCCGCGTTAAATAGATTGTCTCCTGTATTAATCGATTAGCGGTCCTTCGTTATTCTAAGTGTGTACTCCTTCAACGTTGTTAACCTCTGCTTTTCTTGTAGTCCAGGTATCAAATATTATTTAATATTCTTCTAAGTATATAATTACAAATAAATAGAAGCCAAAGTTATAAAATTCAATGTTTTTATTAACATAATAGAAAATGATCGATTTTGAATCGATTAGTTAATCGACAATTTACAGACTCGTTTCTCAGGGCGAGTGATTACAGTATATAAATTATTAATATTAAGTCACAGGTTCTTTTAGCTGTTATTTTATAATAGTCAGAGAAAGGGCAAATCTGAAAAGTATAACACTTACAATAAAATGCTTAATTATCTAAAAATACAAAATATTATTTAATATATAAAGGTTAATAATTTAAATTTTTGCGAACCCAAACTCATGACGAAGTTCTGCCGTCGCCGCGAAGGATTCTGGGAATTTCAAAATGGTTCCCTTCGTGCTGCATATGTAGTTGGCTCCTGCCCAACGGAATATCTTCAAATAAATGTTTCTTCTTGAAGTTTTCTTCGTCCAAGCAGTAGTGATTAATGCCTCTGGTGATAGTGTAGTTATCCTGGATCAGTGGTCAGTTATTCGTCTCGATAATCAGTGTTCACTAGTGTTCTTGTTTCACTTTAGTCCATAAGGTTGATAATGGCAGATTTCGTTTCGATAAATTCGGAATTAGTGTTTATATGTTTTAATATCAGTATTGCAACTTTCAATGTTCATTAATTGTTTTCATAAAATTTTAAGATGGTTTATTCCACTGAATTTAGTGTTGACTCATGTTTTTTAAATTTCTCGAGTTTAATTCATGTTCACCATTTTTTCTTCTCTCTTTATATGAATTAATTGTGAGAGCTTGTTCTGAAGTGTACGTCTCAACGTGTAACTATCAACTAACTAACTTTCTTCTTCGTACAAAAGGTCCTGGCCAATTTAATATTAAAATGACATTGTTTTAACTCTCTGGCATTTCCGCTTACATAATTGACTTTTACATTATA
The DNA here is from genome assembly GCA_034769895.1 of Magicicada septendecula. Lineage (NCBI taxonomy): Eukaryota > Metazoa > Arthropoda > Insecta > Hemiptera > Cicadidae > Magicicada > Magicicada septendecula. The sequence continues at coordinate 266,832,622 of CM068370.1, read as the reverse complement.
TGACTGAATACCTTTTTACTATTATTTAATTTTATTAAATACTAAATACATAATCTCTTTCCTTAGTTAATTCTGCGTTATTTAATACCAAATATGATATTTTTACAATGTTTTCTATCTCAAAATGCCATCTTTACAGTATATTTGAATGTAGGCCTTAAATTTTACTTCCTGTCACATTAAATGGTTTACCATCTTTATTATGTTATAATTATTATTGAACAGGATCCCTGATTGAAATAAAATATTTATTTTTCCTTAATTCCTTGTAATTTTATGATTTGGTTAACTAATTTAAATATTATCTTTAATCTTGGCTTTCCCCCTTAGATTCCAGTGTGATTACACTTGCATTTTTTCTAATAATCTTTCATACATTTCTTCAATACCTTTATAAAGTATTGTTACAGTTATAATACAATGTGATTGATTTACATTATATAAATTTCATCAATTTAATTAATTTACTTAATTATTTATCAGTTATAAGGTTGTTGAGATTAACCATTTGGCCTAGATTTTACCTGTTTTCACATACAATGTTTATGATTATTACAGCTTGCTAATACCCTTCTGACATTTTATTCTTATACAATCTTAATTAAAGTTCCCTTACTTAACTACATTAACATTTAGTATTGATTAATACTATTAACATGTAACAAATATTTTATAACAAAAGAATTGTACTCAATTTCAGACATTCCAGCCTCGAGTTCAATGAACCATTAATGTAAACAAAACACATATGTTTTTTCATTACTTAGATTATTCCTTAAAATTAAGTTTCATGCAGTCCTTGCTGTTTTTGTTTTATTTTAGGGATGTACCCTTGATCACTGCACTACTTATTATATTATCTCATCACATTTATAGTCATATTACCTAATATTGTGAGATAAAAATAGCACTCATTTGGGATCATTTTTAGTATATTTTCATAATAAAATTACTTGCACTGGTCTACTGTTATTATTTGATCTTATCTCTATTTGTTTTAATTAGTCTTATAAAATCAAGAATCTTATTTACAGAGGATCATTAAGATTTATTTTTTCATTTTTCATTACAAAAATAACTTGCACTGGTACACTTTCACTTGTACCTTTAGACACTTTACTTATACATACTTTACATGATTCTTATTTTATAGTGTTATACTTTTTTTAGGGACATTTAATCTCTTTTGGGGTTTTATATTTTTATTACTTGGATTCTTCCAAAAGCAGTCCTTTTTTTATGGATGTCGGTTTGTTCTGGGTATTTCCTTACTTACTCCTATCCTACCTGGGTATTTCCTTACTTTATCTTGGCTTTTTGTTTTATTTTTTATAACTTGTCATATATTGCATAGTTGGTTTTAATTTATTTTATTTCTTCAAACTACGATTGCACTTTACTGTGGTCCTTAATTAATTTTTACAGTAGTTTTCTTTGATTTCATTTTATTTTTACTTTATTTATGATCATTTTTTCATTCAGAACAATGTGGATAATCTGTCATGCTACAGATTGCTCTCCTCCAGAAGTGATTAGTTCAGACCATACTTTGAGTATGTATGAAATAATTGCTTATGATATTTTTTAGTTATTATATTCTTTGTCTTCCTCCCCATTTCTATATCTGCTTCTTCATACTTGAGCATAGTTTTTTTTTTCTTAAATTGATTCTTCCTTGATAGTATATGTTATCTGAGGTTTATTATTATTATTATATTTATTTTTTCCTTAACTTAGTGCTTTATCCTTGGGATATTCATTCCCTAACATTCCCTAACACGTGAGCTGGGGCAGTCCAGAGAGGCAGTTTTGGCTACATATACTCTGCTGGCCATACTATACTTCTTATTGAGATCAGAGGAACTTCATCTCTGCTCAAAATATAAATACTGCTGGAATTATCTACAGACAGTCAGTAAATAAAAATTAAATAAGAATAGTCTATTTTTCGACTAATAAAAAACATCCTTGGATATCTCACTTCGTAGTTTCTCAGATTTACTAATATTTTTTATCTCAGTTATTCTTCTTATTATTTATTCTTCTCTCCTTTTAGCTCTGCTGATATATTTATTCTTTTTATGGTTGGAAGCTCTGTTGGTATATTTATTACTAGTTATTGGTTGTAACTTTTTTCATCTGAATTCTCTGTAATTCTTCTATTGTTCGCACAATCTCCTTTTGGTTATCAATATTAATAGCATATATTTATATTTTCTTTTTTTTTCTTGGTTCTAATTAATTGTTCTAATGGTATTATTTTATTACAGTTATTCTTCCAATTGTTTTCATTATAATTGAAATTAAAGTATTGATCATAATCATATTTATTTTTTTTTCTCAGAAATTTATTATTCTGCTCTTGTTTTCATCCAAATTAATTCATTGACATTATTTTATTTATGTGGTCCTTATTTATTTTTTAGAACTTAGTAATATAATAATCATTTTCCTTTACAATTCGTTTCCATAATCGTTTATTCAAATAATTCTTGTAAGTTGTCCTTATAGTTTTTTTAGAATTTAGCAATATATTTTTTCCCTATTCGTTTGATATCTAATAGTTATTTCAAATATTTCTTGTAAGTTGTCCTTATAGTTTTTTTTAAGAATTTAGCAATATAATAATCATTCAAAATTAATTTCTTTATATAATTGTCGTAAGTTGATCTTACGTTCTTTTTAAATTTGTTTTATTTAAATTCAAATTCAAATTCTAATCTTCTTAATTCAAAATTAGTCCCTGCAAATCATTTATGTAAGTTGATCTTACGTTCTTTTTAAATGTAGTAATTCTAAATTTAAATTCTTCGATTCCAAATTAAGTCCCACAAATAATTAGTTGTAAGCTGACCTTACATTATTTTTGAATTTACTGGTATAATTCAATAAATTCTAATCCCCTTATTACAATTCTTAATTGTTATATGTTCTTCTATACCCAGTATTGATGATCTTTTGGTGATTTTCATAATGTCGCGCAGTTCCTCATATCTTCATTTGTATGGTTCAGTTTCTTGAATAATATCCTTCCTTAAATCTTGGTTTTGGTTTCTTTGTTCTTTATTCATATTATTTTTTCTCAATGATATTTATTTTCCTTCTCTTTTGAAATGGTTTTCTGCCGTAGTCGGTTATCATAACATCCGTCCCTTTTCTTGATGGTGTGTGGTATTTGATTTAGCCGTGGTCTATTATCTCAGTTGCCCTTATTGTCCGGACTACCATTGTCTTCATAATTATTCCTGTACTTGTGACATCTCTTGCTTCTACCTTGTACTTCATTTTTCCCACTGTTATTCTTTCATTTGCTGCAAAGCTTAGTCGACTCATCCTACCATATTGTTTATTAAAACAATATGTCATTGGTCCATCAATGACTAATGATATCATTGATATTTTCCCACGTATTTTTATCTCTAGTAATTCCCATTTATCTCTGGTCTTTTCCAAGTTGTAAACTATAGTTTTATGGTAAGTCATTATTGAAATTACTTTTAATCTCCTCCTATAATCTCTGGCATTCATGATTTCTTTATTTTTGGTAATTGGGATATTCAGTACATTAATTAACCTATTGTTCATCATCTCAAATTCTTCCTGTGTTTTTATTAAATTCCTTGGATGCATTCTTCTCATTTTCTTTGATTTCATTTCCTTGTGTTTAATATTTTCTTTATTTATGTTATGTTTAATTTCCGATAATAATGCTACTTGTTCCCTTGTTTTATCGTTTGGTATTTCTTCGGTTCCTGGTTTGCTATCATGTGGTAATTCTTTAGTCATATCGTCCATTTTCTGACATAATTTTTTATAACTAACTATCCTCCACCTTCTTATTGGTCTCTTTTATATTTGTAATCTTGGTGCTTACTTCGGCTTTAAAATCTTGTACTTCTCGCTCAGTCTGACTCCATCTTTCGTCAGCTTCTGTAATTCGTTGTTCGATTCTAGTTGTCTTTTCTTCTAATTTCTTGTTTATCGACACATTATTATCGTTTATCTTCCTGCTAAACTCTTCCTTTAACAACTCTATCCTTTCGTCTAACTTGTCCATATTCTCCTGGTTAACCTCCCTTAATTCTTCTCTTAATAGTTGGTTATCCTCTTTCAATTCTTCCAACTTCTCCCCCATCTTTTCTTCCATCTTCTTGTTATTTTCCCTTAACTCTTCCCTTAACTGTTGGTTATCACCTTCCATCTTCTTACTGTTTTCCTCCATCTTCTCTTCCATCTTCTTACTGTTTTCTTCGATTCTCTTATTTGTATTTTCAATTTTATTACCCAATTCTTCCTTGGTTGATTTGAATTCTTCCTTTGTTGATTTGAATTCTTCTTTTAAAGACTGGTTGTCCTCTTTCAATTCCTTGCTGGTTTCCTCTATTTTCTTATTGGTATTTTCAATTTTATTACCCACTTCTTCTTTCATTGATTTGTCGTTCTCATCCATTTTTTTACTCATTTCCATTATCATCCTTATCATAGTTTCCTGGAAATTAACATCCCCCGTTGGCTTAGGTTTCTCGGGCTGTTCCTCTGGTTGTGCGGGTTGGTTCGGTTCCGCAGGAGGTAATCTTCCTTCGATATCTTCGACCGGAGTTGCCTCTTTGTCATCCATATCGATCTCTTTGATTTATTTTTCAGCTTCTGCCGCCCTTTTCTTAGATAGTGCTTGTTTCGGCATTTTTATTACCTTTCTTGACTTGATAACAGCTGCCGGCTAAAATTAGGAATTGGGCAAATTATTCTTATCTTTCATGGCCTATCAATCACTAATTAAAGCCCCTTATGTTGGACGCCAATTTTGTAACAAAATTATTAATCTCGTTTGGTATTTGGAGTTACAAAAATAAATTTTAATAAAAAATATGTTTGAAAAAAATGTTTTATGTATTTTATTTAAGTTTATTATTAATTATTTAATTAATTATTTTAATTAATTAATTTTGATGTATTTGTGAATTTTTAATTATTTTTATTATTAAATTAATTACTTTAATAGCTTAGAATAATCAGAATTGTGTTTCCGCGTTAAATAGATTGTCTCCTGTATTAATCGATTAGCGGTCCTTCGTTATTCTAAGTGTGTACTCCTTCAACGTTGTTAACCTCTGCTTTTCTTGTAGTCCAGGTATCAAATATTATTTAATATTCTTCTATTTATATAATTACAATTAAATAGAAGCCAAAGTTATAAAATTCAATGTTTTTATTAACATAATAGAAAATGATCGATTTTGAATCGATTAGTTAATCGACAATTTACAGACTCGTTTCTCAGGGCGAGTGATTACAGTATATAAATTATTAATATTAAGTCACAGGTTCTTTTAGCTGTTATTTTATAATAGTCAGAGAAAGGGCAAATCTGAAAAGTATAACACTTACAATAAAATGCTTAATTATCTAAAAATACAAAATATTATTTAATATATAAAGGTTAATAATTTAAATTTTTGCGAACCCAAACTCATGACGAAGTTCTGCCGTCGCCGCGAAGGATTCTGGGAATTCCAAAATGGTTGCCTTCGTGCTGCATATGTAGTTGGCTCCTGCCCAACGGAATATCTTCAAATAAATGTTTCTTCTTGAAGTTTTCTTCGTCCAAGCAGTAGTGATTAATGCCTCTGGTGATAGTGTAGTTATCCTGGATCAGTGGTCAGTTATTCGTCTCGATAATCAGTGTTCACTAGTGTTCTTGTTTCACTTTAGTCCATAAGGTTGATAATGGCAGATTTCGTTTCGATAAATTCGGAATTAGTGTTTATATGTTTTAATATCAGTATTGCAACTTTCAATGTTCATTAATTGGTTTCATAAAAAGTTTAAGATGGTTTATTCCACTGAATTTAGTGTTGACTCATGTTTTTTAAATTTCTCGAGTTTAATTTTGCTAGGTTTAGTTCATGTCCACCATTTTTTCTTCTCTCTTTATATGAATTAATTGTGAGAGCTTGTTCTGAAGTGTACGTCTCAACGTGTAACTATCAACTAACTAACTTTCTTCTTCGTACAAAAGGTCCTGGCCAATTTAATATTAAAATGACATTGTTTTAACTCTCTGGCATTTCCGCTTACATAATTGACTTTTACATTATATGACTGAATACCTTTTTACTATTATTTAATTTTATTAAATACTAAATACATAATCTCTTTCCTTAGTTAATTCTGCGTTATTTAATACCAAATATGATATTTTTACAATGTTTTCTATCTCAAAATGCCATCTTTACAGTATATTTGAATGTAGGCCTTAAATTTTACTTCCTGTCACATTAAATGGTTTACCATCTTTATTATGTTATAATTATTATTGAACAGGATCCCTGATTGAAATAAAATATTTATTTTTCCTTAATTCCTTGTAATTTTATGATTTGGTTAACTAATTTAAATATTATCTTTAATCTTGGCTTTCCCCCTTAGATTCCATTGTGATTACACTTGCATTTTTTCTAATAATCTTTCATACATTTCTTCAATACCTTTATAAAGTATTGTTACAGTTATAATACAATGTGATTGATTTACATTATATAAATTTCATCAATTTAATTAATTTACTTAATTATTTATCAGTTATAAGGTTGTTGAGATTAACCATTTGGCCTAGATTTTACCTGTTTTCACATACAATTTTTATGATTATTACAGCTTGCTAATACCCTTCTGACATTTTATTCTTATACAATCTTAATTAAAGTTCCCTTACTTAACTACATTAACATTTAGTATTGATTAATACTATTAACATGTAACAAATATTTTATAACAAAAGAATTGTACTCAATTTCAGACATTCCAGCCTCGAGTTCAATGAACCATTAATGTAAACAAAACACATATGTTTTTTCATTACTTAGATTATTCCTTAAAATTAAGTTTCATGCAGTCCTTGCTGTTTTTGTTTTATTTTAGGGATGTACCCTTGATCACTGCACTACTTATTATATTATCTCATCACATTTATAGTCATATTACCTAATATTGTGAGATAAAAATAGCACTCATTTGGGATCATTTTTAGTATATTTTCATAATAAAATTACTTGCACTGGTCCACTGTTATTATTTGATCTTATCTCTATTTGTTTTAATTAGTCTTATAAAATCAAGAATCTTATTTACAGAGGATCATTAAGATTTATTTTTTCATTTTTCATTACAAAAATAACTTGCACTGGTACACTTTCACTTGTACCTTTAGACACTTTACTTATACATACTTTACATGATTCTTATTTTATAGTGTTATACTTTTTTTAGGGACATTTAATCTCTTTTGGGGTTTTATATTTTTATTACTTGGATTCTTCCAAAAGCAGTCCTTTTTTTATGGATGTCGGTTTGTTCTGGGTATTTCCTTACTTACTCCTATCCTACCTGGGTATTTCCTTACTTTATCTTGGCTTTTTGTTTTATTTTTTATAACTTGTCATATATTGCATAGTTGGTTTTAATTTATTTTATTTCTTCAAACTACGATTGCACTTTACTGTGGTCCTTAATTAATTTTTACAGTAGTTTTCTTTGATTTCATTTTATTTTTACTTTATTTATGATCATTTTTTCATTCAGAACAATGTGGATAATCTGTCATGCTACAGATTGCTCTCCTCCAGAAGTGATTAGTTCAGACCATACTTTGAGTATGTATGAAATAATTGCTTATGATATTTTTTAGTTATTATATTCTTTGTCTTCCTCCCCATTTCTATATCTGCTTCTTCATACTTGAGCATAGTTTTTTTTTTCTTAAATTGATTCTTCCTTGATAGTATATGTTATCTGAGGTTTATTATTATTATTATATTTATTTTTTCCTTAACTTAGTGCTTTATCCTTGGGATATTCATTCCCTAACATTCCCTAACACGTGAGCTGGGGCAGTCCAGAGAGGCAGTTTTGGCTACATATACTCTGCTGGCCATACTATACTTCTTATTGAGATCAGAGGAACTTCATCTCTGCTCAAAATATAAATACTGCTGGAATTATCTACAGACAGTCAGTAAATAAAAATTAAATAAGAATAGTCTATTTTTCGACTAATAAAAAACATCCTTGGATATCTCACTTCGTAGTTTCTCAGATTTACTAATATTTTTTATCTCAGTTATTCTTCTTATTATTTATTCTTCTCTCCTTTTAGCTCTGCTGATATATTTATTCTTTTTATGGTTGGAAGCTCTGTTGGTATATTTATTACTAGTTATTGGTTGTAACTTTTTTCATCTGAATTCTCTGTAATTCTTCTATTGTTCGCACAATCTCCTTTTGGTTATCAATATTAATAGCATATATTTATATTTTCTTTTTTTTTCTTGGTTCTAATTAATTTTTCTAATGGTATTATTTTATTACAGTTATTCTTCCAATTGTTTTCATTATAATTGAAATTAAAGTATTGATCATAATCATATTTATTTTTTTTTCTCAGAAATTTATTATTCTGCTCTTGTTTTCATCCAAATTAATTCATTGACATTATTTTATTTATGTGGTCCTTATTTCTTTTTTAGAACTTAGTAATATAATAATCATTTTCCTTTACAATTCGTTTCCATAATCGTTTATTCAAATAATTCTTGTAAGTTGTCCTTATAGTTTTTTTAGAATTTAGCAATATATTTTTTCCCTATTCGTTTGATATCTAATAGTTATTTCAAATAATTCTTGTAAGTTGTCCTTATAGTTTTTTTTAAGAATTTAGCAATATAATAATCATTCAAAATTAATTTCTTTATATAATTGTCGTAAGTTGATCTTACGTTCTTTTTAAATTTGTTTTATTTAAATTCAAATTCAAATTCTAATCTTCTTAATTCAAAATTAGTCCCTGCAAATCATTTATGTAAGTTGATCTTACGTTCTTTTTAAATGTAGTAATTCTAAATTTAAATTCTTCGATTCCAAATTAAGTCCCACAAATAATTAGTTGTAAGCTGACCTTACATTATTTTTGAATTTACTGGTATAATTCAATAAATTCTAATCCCCTTATTACAATTCTTAATTGTTATATGTTCTTCTATACCCAGTATTGATGATCTTTTGGTGATTTTCATAATGTCGCGCAGTTCCTCATATCTTCATTTGTATGGTTCAGTTTCTTGAATAATATCCTTCCTTAAATCTTGGTTTTGGTTTCTTTGTTCTTTATTCATATTATTTTTTCTCAATGATATTTATTTTCCTTCTCTTTTGAAATGGTTTTCTGCCGTAGTCGGTTATCATAACATCCGTCCCTTTTCTTGATGGTGTGTGGTATTTGATTTAGCCGTGGTCTATTATCTCAGTTGCCCTTATTGTCCGGACTACCATTGTCTTCATAATTATTCCTGTACTTGTGACATCTCTTGCTTCTACCTTGTACTTCATTTTTCCCACTGTTATTCTTTCATTTGCTGCAAAGCTTAGTCGACTCATCCTACCATATTGTTTATTAAAACAATATGTCATTGGTCCATCAATGACTAATGATATCATTGATATTTTCCCACGTATTTTTATCTCTAGTAATTCCCATTTATCTCTGGTCTTTTCCAAGTTGTAAACTATAGTTTTATGGTAAGTCATTATTGAAATTACTTTTAATCTCCTCCTATAATCTCTGGCATTCATGATTTCTTTATTTTTGGTAATTGGGATATTCAGTACATTAATTAACCTATTGTTCATCATCTCAAATTCTTCCTGTGTTTTTATTAAATTCCTTGGATGCATTCTTCTCATTTTCTTTGATTTCATTTCCTTGTGTTTAATATTTTCTTTATTTATGTTATGTTTAATTTCCGATAATAATGCTACTTGTTCCCTTGTTTTATCGTTTGGTATTTCTTCGGTTCCTGGTTTGCTATCATGTGGTAATTCTTTAGTCATATCGTCCATTTTCTGACATAATTTTTTATAACTAACTATCCTCCACCTTCTTATTGGTCTCTTTTATATTTGTAATCTTGGTGCTTACTTCGGCTTTAAAATCTTGTACTTCTCGCTCAGTCTGACTCCATCTTTCGTCAGCTTCTGTAATTCGTTGTTCGATTCTAGTTGTCTTTTCTTCTAATTTCTTGTTTATCGACACATTATTATCGTTTATCTTCCTGCTAAACTCTTCCTTTAACAACTCTATCCTTTCGTCTAACTTGTCCATATTCTCCTGGTTAACCTCCCTTAATTCTTCTCTTAATAGTTGGTTATCCTCTTTCAATTCTTCCAACTTCTCCCCCATCTTTTCTTCCATCTTCTTGTTATTTTCCCTTAACTCTTCCCTTAACTGTTGGTTATCACCTTCCATCTTCTTACTGTTTTCCTCCATCTTCTCTTCCATCTTCTTACTGTTTTCTTCGATTCTCTTATTTGTATTTTCAATTTTATTACCCAATTCTTCCTTGGTTGATTTGAATTCTTCCTTTGTTGATTTGAATTCTTCTTTTAAAGACTGGTTGTCCTCTTTCAATTCCTTGCTGGTTTCCTCTATTTTCTTATTGGTATTTTCAATTTTATTACCCACTTCTTCTTTCATTGATTTGTCGTTCTCATCCATTTTTTTACTCATTTCCATTATCATCCTTATCATAGTTTCCTGGAAATTAACATCCCCCGTTGGCTTAGGTTTCTCGGGCTGTTCCTCTGGTTGTGCGGGTTGGTTCGGTTCCGCAGGAGGTAATCTTCCTTCGATATCTTCGACCGGAGTTGCCTCTTTGTCATCCATATCGATCTCTTTGATTTATTTTTCAGCTTCTGCCGCCCTTTTCTTAGATAGTGCTTGTTTCGGCATTTTTATTACCTTTCTTGACTTGATAACAGCTGCCGGCTAAAATTAGGAATTGGGCAAATTATTCTTATCTTTCATGGCCTATCAATCACTAATTAAAGCCCCTTATGTTGGACGCCAATTTTGTAACAATATTATTAATCTCGTTTGGTATTTGGAGTTACAAAAATAAATTTTAATAAAAAATATGTTTGAAAAAAATGTTTTATGTATTTTATTTAAGTTTATTATTAATTATTTAATTAATTATTTTAATTAATTAATTTTGATGTATTTGTGAATTTTTTAATTATTTTTATTATTAAATTAATTACTTTAATAGCTTAGAATAATCAGAATTGTGTTTCCGCGTTAAATAGATTGTCTCCTGTATTAATCGATTAGCGGTCCTTCGTTATTCTAAGTGTGTACTCCTTCAACGTTGTTAACCTCTGCTTTTCTTGTAGTCCAGGTATCAAATATTATTTAATATTCTTCTATTTATATAATTACAATTAAATAGAAGCCAAAGTTATAAAATTCAATGTTTTTATTAACATAATAGAAAATGATCGATTTTGAATCGATTAGTTAATCGACAATTTACAGACTCGTTTCTCAGGGCGAGTGATTACAGTATATAAATTATTAATATTAAGTCACAGGTTCTTTTAGCTGTTATTTTATAATAGTCAGAGAAAGGGCAAATCTGAAAAGTATAACACTTACAATAAAATGCTTAATTATCTAAAAATACAAAATATTATTTAATATATAAAGGTTAATAATTTAAATTTTTGCGAACCCAAACTCATGACGAAGTTCTGCCGTCGCCGCGAAGGATTCTGGGAATTCCAAAATGGTTGCCTTCGTGCTGCATATGTAGTTGGCTCCTGCCCAACGGAATATCTTCAAATAAATGTTTCTTCTTGAAGTTTTCTTCGTCCAAGCAGTAGTGATTAATGCCTCTGGTGATAGTGTAGTTATCCTGGATCAGTGGTCAGTTATTCGTCTCGATAATCAGTGTTCACTAGTGTTCTTGTTTCACTTTAGTCCATAAGGTTGATAATGGCAGATTTCGTTTCGATAAATTCGGAATTAGTGTTTATATGTTTTAATATCAGTATTGCAACTTTCAATGTTCATTAATTGGTTTCATAAAAAGTTTAAGATGGTTTATTCCACTGAATTTAGTGTTGACTCATGTTTTTTAAATTTCTCGAGTTTAATTTTGCTAGGTTTAGTTCATGTCCACCATTTTTTCTTCTCTCTTTATATGAATTAATTGTGAGAGCTTGTTCTGAAGTGTACGTCTCAACGTGTAACTATCAACTAACTAACTTTCTTCTTCGTACAAAAGGTCCTGGCCAATTTAATATTAAAATGACATTGTTTTAACTCTCTGGCATTTCCGCTTACATAATTGACTTTTACATTATATGACTGAATACCTTTTTACTATTATTTAATTTTATTAAATACTAAATACATAATCTCTTTCCTTAGTTAATTCTGCGTTATTTAATACCAAATATGATATTTTTACAATGTTTTCTATCTCAAAATGCCATCTTTACAGTATATTTGAATGTAGGCCTTAAATTTTACTTCCTGTCACATTAAATGGTTTACCATCTTTATTATGTTATAATTATTATTGAACAGGATCCCTGATTGAAATAAAATATTTATTTTTCCTTAATTCCTTGTAATTTTATGATTTGGTTAACTAATTTAAATATTATCTTTAATCTTGGCTTTCCCCCTTAGATTCCAGTGTGATTACACTTGCATTTTTTCTAATAATCTTTCATACATTTCTTCAATACCTTTATAAAGTATTGTTACAGTTATAATACAATGTGATTGATTTACATTATATAAATTTCATCAATTTAATTAATTTACTTAATTATTTATCAGTTATAAGGTTGTTGAGATTAACCATTTGGCCTAGATTTTACCTGTTTTCACATACAATGTTTATGATTATTACAGCTTGCTAATACCCTTCTGACATTTTATTCTTATACAATCTTAATTAAAGTTCCCTTACTTAACTACATTAACATTTAGTATTGATTAATACTATTAACATGTAACAAATATTTTATAACAAAAGAATTGTACTCAATTTCAGACATTCCAGCCTCGAGTTCAATGAACCATTAATGTAAACAAAACACATATGTTTTTTCATTACTTAGATTATTCCTTAAAATTAAGTTTCATGCAGTCCTTGCTGTTTTTGTTTTATTTTAGGGATGTACCCTTGATCACTGCACTACTTATTATATTATCTCATCACATTTATAGTCATATTACCTAATATTGTGAGATAAAAATAGCACTCATTTGGGATCATTTTTAGTATATTTTCATAATAAAATTACTTGCACTGGTCCACTGTTATTATTTGATCTTATCTCTATTTGTTTTAATTAGTCTTATAAAATCAAGAATCTTATTTACAGAGGATCATTAAGATTTATTTTTTCATTTTTCATTACAAAAATAACTTGCACTGGTACACTTTCACTTGTACCTTTAGACACTTTACTTATACATACTTTACATGATTCTTATTTTATAGTGTTATACTTTTTTTAGGGACATTTAATCTCTTTTGGGGTTTTATATTTTTATTACTTGGATTCTTCCAAAAGCAGTCCTTTTTTTATGGATGTCGGTTTGTTCTGGGTATTTCCTTACTTACTCCTATCCTACCTGGGTATTTCCTTACTTTATCTTGGCTTTTTGTTTTATTTTTTATAACTTGTCATATATTGCATAGTTGGTTTTAATTTATTTTATTTCTTCAAACTACGATTGCACTTTACTGTGGTCCTTAATTAATTTTTACAGTAGTTTTCTTTGATTTCATTTTATTTTTACTTTATTTATGATCATTTTTTCATTCAGAACAATGTGGATAATCTGTCATGCTACAGATTGCTCTCCTCCAGAAGTGATTAGTTCAGACCATACTTTGAGTATGTATGAAATAATTGCTTATGATATTTTTTAGTTATTATATTCTTTGTCTTCCTCCCCATTTCTATATCTGCTTCTTCATACTTGAGCATAGTTTTTTTTTTCTTAAATTGATTCTTCCTTGATAGTATATGTTATCTGAGGTTTATTATTATTATTATATTTATTTTTTCCTTAACTTAGTGCTTTATCCTTGGGATATTCATTCCCTAACATTCCCTAACACGTGAGCTGGGGCAGTCCAGAGAGGCAGTTTTGGCTACATATACTCTGCTGGCCATACTATACTTCTTATTGAGATCAGAGGAACTTCATCTCTGCTCAAAATATAAATACTGCTGGAATTATCTACAGACAGTCAGTAAATAAAAATTAAATAAGAATAGTCTATTTTTCGACTAATAAAAAACATCCTTGGATATCTCACTTCGTAGTTTCTCAGATTTACTAATATTTTTTATCTCAGTTATTCTTCTTATTATTTATTCTTCTCTCCTTTTAGCTCTGCTGATATATTTATTCTTTTTATGGTTGGAAGCTCTGTTGGTATATTTATTACTAGTTATTGGTTGTAACTTTTTTCATCTGAATTCTCTGTAATTCTTCTATTGTTCGCACAATCTCCTTTTGGTTATCAATATTAATAGCATATATTTATATTTTCTTTTTTTTTCTTGGTTCTAATTAATTGTTCTAATGGTATTATTTTATTACAGTTATTCTTCCAATTGTTTTCATTATAATTGAAATTAAAGTATTGATCATAATCATATTTATTTTTTTTTCTCAGAAATTTATTATTCTGCTCTTGTTTTCATCCAAATTAATTCATTGACATTATTTTATTTATGTGGTCCTTATTTCTTTTTTAGAACTTAGTAATATAATAATCATTTTCCTTTACAATTCGTTTCCATAATCGTTTATTCAAATAATTCTTGTAAGTTGTCCTTATAGTTTTTTTAGAATTTAGCAATATATTTTTTCCCTATTCGTTTGATATCTAATAGTTATTTCAAATAATTCTTGTAAGTTGTCCTTATAGTTTTTTTTAAGAATTTAGCAATATAATAATCATTCAAAATTAATTTCTTTATATAATTTGTCGTAAGTTGATCTTACGTTCTTTTTAAAATTTGTTTTATTTAAATTCAAATTCAAATTCTAATCTTCTTAATTCAAAATTAGTCCCTGCAAATCATTTATGTAAGTTGATCTTACGTTCTTTTTAAATGTAGTAATTCCTAAATTTAAATTCTTCGATTCCAAATTAAGTCCCACAAATAATTAGTTGTAAGCTGACCTTACATTATTTTTTGAATTTACTGGTATAATTCAATAAATTCTAATCCCCTTATTACAATTCTTAATTGTTATATGTTCTTCTATACCCAGTATTGATGATCTTTTGGTGATTTTCATAATGTCGCACAGTTCCTCATATCTTCATTTGTATGGTTCAGTTTCTTGAATAATATCCTTCCTTAAATCTTGGTTTTGGTTTCTTTGTTCTTTATTCATATTATTTTTTCTCAATGATATTTATTTTCCTTCTCTTTTGAAATGGTTTTTCTGCCGTAGTCGGTTATCATAACATCCGTCCCTTTTCTTGATGGTGTGTGGTATTTGATTTAGCCGTGGTCTATTATCTCAGTTGCCCTTATTGTCCGGACTACCATTGTCTTCATAATTATTCCTGTACTTGTGACATCTCTTGCTTCTACCTTGTACTTCATTTTTCCCACTGTTATTCTTTCATTTGCTGCAAAGCTTAGTCCGACTCATCCTACCATATTGTTTATTAAAACAATATGTCATTGGTCCATCAATGACTAATGATATCATTGATATTTTCCCACGTATTTTTATCTCTAGTAATTCCCATTTATCTCTGGTCTTTTCCAAGTTGTAAACTATAGTTTTTATGGTAAGTCATTATTGAAATTACTTTTAATCTCCTCCTATAATCTCTGGCATTCATGATTTCTTTATTTTTGGTAATTGGGATATTCAGTACATTAATTAACCTATTGTTCATCATCTCAAATTCTTCCTGTGTTTTTATTAAATTCCTTGGATGCATTCTTCTCATTTTCTTTGATTTCATTTCCTTGTGTTTAATATTTTCTTTATTTATGTTATGTTTAATTTCCGATAATAATGCTACTTGTTCCCTTGTTTTATCGTTTGGTATTTCTTCGGTTCCTGGTTTGCTATCATGTGGTAATTCTTTAGTCATATCGTCCATTTTCTGACATAATTTTTTATAACTAACTATCCTCCACCTTCTTATTGGTCTCTTTTATATTTGTAATCTTGGTGCTTACTTCGGCTTTAAAATCTTGTACTTCTCGCTCAGTCTGACTCCATCTTTCGTCAGCTTCTGTAATTCGTTGTTCGATTCTAGTTGTCTTTTCTTCTAATTTCTTGTTTATCGACACATTATTATCGTTTATCTTCCTGCTAAACTCTTCCTTTAACAACTCTATCCTTTCGTCTAACTTGTCCATATTCTCCTGGTTAACCTCCCTTAATTCTTCTCTTAATAGTTGGTTATCCTCTTTCAATTCTTCCAACTTCTCCCCCATCTTTTCTTCCATCTTCTTGTTATTTTTCCCTTAACTCTTCCCTTAACTGTTGGTTATCACCTTCCATCTTCTTACTGTTTTCCTCCATCTTCTCTTCCATCTTCTTACTGTTTTCTTCGATTCTCTTATTTGTATTTTCAATTTTATTACCCAATTCTTCCTTGGTTTGATTTGAATTCTTCCTTTGTTGATTTGAATTCTTCTTTTAAAGACTGGTTGTCCTCTTTCAATTCCTTGCTGGTTTCCTCTATTTTCTTATTGGTATTTTCAATTTTATTACCCACTTCTTCTTTCATTGATTTGTCGTTCTCATCCATTTTTTTACTCATTTCCATTATCATCCTTATCATAGTTTCCTGGAAATTAACATCCCCCGTTGGCTTAGGTTTCTCGGGCTGTTCCTCTGGTTGTGCGGGTTGGTTCGGTTCCGCAGGAGGTAATCTTCCTTCGATATCTTCGACCGGAGTTGCCTCTTTGTCATCCATATCGATCTCTTTGATTTATTTTTCAGCTTCTGCCGCCCTTTTCTTAGATAGTGCTTGTTTTCGGCATTTTTTATTACCTTTCTTGACTTGATAACAGCTGCCGGCTAAAATTAGGAATTGGGCAAATTATTCTTATCTTTCATGGCCTATCAATCACTAATTAAAGCCCCTTATGTTGGACACCAATTTTGTAACAATATTATTAATCTCGTTTGGTATTTGGAGTTACAAAAATAAATTTTAATAAAAAATATGTTTGAAAAAAATGTTTTATGTATTTTATTTAAGTTTATTATTAATTATTTAATTAATTATTTTAATTAATTAATTTTGATGTATTTGTGAATTTTTTAATTATTTTTATTATTAAATTAATTACTTTAATAGCTTAGAATAATCAGAATTGTGTTTCCGCGTTAAATAGATTGTCTCCTGTATTAATCGATTAGCGGTCCTTCGTTATTCTAAGTGTGTACTCCTTCAACGTTGTTAACCTCTGCTTTTCTTGTAGTCCAGGTATCAAATATTATTTAATATTCTTCTATTTATATAATTACAATTAAATAGAAGCCAAAGTTATAAAATTCAATGTTTTTATTAACATAATAGAAAATGATCGATTTTGAATCGATTAGTTAATCGACAATTTACAGACTCGTTTCTCAGGGCGAGTGATTACAGTATATAAATTATTAATATTAAGTCACAGGTTCTTTTAGCTGTTATTTTATAATAGTCAGAGAAAGGGCAAATCTGAAAAGTATAACACTTACAATAAAATGCTTAATTATCTAAAAATACAAAAATATTATTTAATATATAAAGGTTAATAATTTAAATTTTTGCGAACCCAAACTCATGACGAAGTTCTGCCGTCGCCGCGAAGGATTCTGGGAATTCCAAAATGGTTGCCTTCGTGCTGCATATGTAGTTGGCTCCTGCCCAACGGAATATCTTCAAATAAATGTTTCTTCTTGAAGTTTTCTTCGTCCAAGCAGTAGTGATTAATGCCTCTGGTGATAGTGTAGTTATCCTGGATCAGTGGTCAGTTATTCGTCTCGATAATCAGTGTTCACTAGTGTTCTTGTTTCACTTTAGTCCATAAGGTTGATAATGGCAGATTTCGTTTCGATAAATTCGGAATTAGTGTTTATATGTTTTAATATCAGTATTGCAACTTTCAATGTTCATTAATTGGTTTCATAAAAAGTTTAAGATGGTTTATTCCACTGAATTTAGTGTTGACTCATGTTTTTAAATTTCTCGAGTTTAATTTTGCTAGGTTTAGTTCATGTCCACCATTTTTTTCTTCTCTCTTTATATGAATTAATTGTGAGAGCTTGTTCTGAAGTGTACGTCTCAACGTGTAACTATCAACTAACTAACTTTCTTCTTCGTACAAAGGTCCTGGCCAATTTAATATTAAAATGACATTGTTTTAACTCTCTGGCATTTCGAGTACGACAACCAGGTACGTGAAAAGTGTTCTTTATATTAATTTATTTGTCCAGACAACACTTGACTTCACTTACACTGATGACAATTTTTCCACCGAAGAGGAGTTCGACTTCAAGTTCGACGCTACCGTTACATTCATTGACAAACCAGCAAATTAACAATTTATCCATAATAAATTATCACACTATAATTAAATAAATCATATTTATCAATTACCATAAAAAATAATTACTGCATGTAATACACGAGAATCCGTTAAACAACACTATCGATAATCAAATCCATAAATTATTATAGACGGGGATCTCATTATATTACATAATTAATATATAAATGTTAATAATTTAAATTTTTGAAAAACCCAAACTCATGACGAAGTTTTGCCATCGCCGTAAAGGATTCTGGGAATTCCAAAATGGTTGCCTTCGTGCTGCATATGTAGTTGGCTCCTGCCCAACGGAATCTCTTCAAATAAATGTTTCTTCTTGAAGTTTTCTTCGTCCAAGCAGTAGTGATTAATGCCTCTGGTGATAGTGTAGTTATCCTGGATCAGTGGTCAGTTATTCGTCTCGATAATCAGTGTTCACTAGTGTTCTTGTTTCACTTTAGTCCATAAGGTTGATAATGGCAGATTTCGTTTCGATAAATTCGGAATTAGTGTTTATATGTTTTAATATCAGTATTGCAACTTTCAATGTTCATTAATTGTTTTCATAAAAAGTTTAAGATGGTTTATTCCACTGAATTTAGTGTTGACTCATGTTTTTTAAATTTCTCGAGTTTAATTTTGCTAGGTTTAGTTCATGTCCACCATTTTTTCTTCTCTCTTTATATGAATTAATTGCGAGAGCTCGTTCTGAAGTGTACGTCTCAACGTGTAACAATCAACTAACTAACTTTCTTCTTCATACAAAAGGTCCTGGCCAATTTAATATTAAAATGACATTGTTTTAACTCTCTGGCATTTCCGCTTACATAATTGACTTTTACATTGTATGACTGAATACCTTTTTACTATTATTTAATTTTATTAAATACTAAAACACAATATCTTTCCTTAGTTAATTCTGCATTATTTAATACCAAATATGATATTTTTACAATGTTTTCTATCTCAAAATGCCATCTTTACAGTATATTTGAATGTAGGCCTTAAATTTTACTTCTTGTCACATTAAATGGTTTACCATCTTTATTATGTTATAATTATTATTGAACAAGATCCCTGATTGAAATAAAATGTTTATTTTTCCTTAATTCCTTGTAATTTTATGATTTGGTTAACTAATTTAAATATTATCTTTAATCTGGGCTTTCCCCCTTAGATTCCAGTGTGATTACACTTGCATTTTTTCTAATAATCTTACATACATTTCTTCAATACCTTTATAAAGTATTGTTACAGTTATAATACAATGTGATTGATTTACATTATATAAATTTCAAAAATTTAATTAATTTACTTAATTTATTTATCAATTATAAGGTTGTTGAGATTAACCATTTGGCCTAGATTTTACCTGTTTTCACATACAATGTTTATGACTATTACAGCTTGCTAATACCCTTTTGACATTTTATTCTTATACACTCTTAATTAAAGTTCCACATTAACATTTAGTATTGATTAATACCATTAACATGTAACAGATATTTTATAACAAAAGAATTGTACTCAATTTCAGACATTCCAGCCTTGAGTTCAATGAACCATTAATGTAAACAAAACACATGTTTTTTCATTACTTAGATTATTCCTTAAAATTAAGTTTCATGCAGTCCTTGCTGTTTTTGTTTTTTATTTTAGGGATGTACCCTTGATCACTGCACTACTTATTATATTATCTCATCACATTTATAGTCATATTACCTAATATTGTGAGATAAAAATAGCACTCATTTGGGATCATGTTTAGTTTATTTTGATAATAACATTACTTGCACTGGCCCACTGTTATTCTTTGATCTTATCTCTATTTGTTTTAATTAGTCTTATAAGATCAAGAATCTTATTTACAGAGGATTATTAAGATTTGTTTTTTCATTTGTCATTACAGAAATAACTTGCACTGGTACACTTTCACTTGTACCTTTAGACACTTTACTTATACATACTTTACATGATTCTTATTTTAGAGTGTTATACTTTTTTAGGGACATTTAATCTCTTTTGGGGTTTTATATTTTTATTACTTTGTTTCTTCAAAAAGCAGTCCTTTTATTATGGATGTCGGTTTGTACTGGGTATTTCCTTACTTACTCCTATCCTACCTGGGTATTTCCTTACTTTATCTTGGCTTTTTGTTTTATTTTTTATAACTTGTCATATATTGCATAGTTGGTTTTAATTTATTTTATTTCTTCAAACTATGATTGCACTTTACTGTGGTCCTTAATTAATTTTTACAGTAGTTTTCTTTGATTTCATTTTATTTTTACTTTATTTATGATCATGTTTTCATTCAGAACAATGTGGATAATCTGTCATGCTACATAGTATACTTGGCAACTGTGCTTATGTTTTACCCTTACTTTCAATCTAGCTTGAAAAACGTCTTGGTCCATCATAGCATTCTGTAAATATTTATTCTACTGGTCATCTTAACCCATTTCCACTTCCACTTACAATTACTCATATATCCAGTATTCAGAACTCCACAGTTGTCAGTCTCTTAGCTGCTCTTCAT
This sequence comes from Magicicada septendecula, assembly GCA_034769895.1. Lineage (NCBI taxonomy): Eukaryota > Metazoa > Arthropoda > Insecta > Hemiptera > Cicadidae > Magicicada > Magicicada septendecula. Next base: position 266,811,651 of record CM068370.1, on the reverse strand, counting down.
AATGTCTTATTAGTATGTCACTTAATTATGGGACTTTAGGTCTCCTTGACTTTTAAATTAGGTTCAAGCCTTGTACTGTTCACCTAGAATCTGAGCAAATAGCCATACAATTAAATATTCCAAATCACATGCTTTATAGGAGACACCTTTCCTGGGATGTAGGGTTAACATGCATAGATATTAATCATATTTGTTATTCATCCGAATTCGTCTATTACATAATTGTTCATTCAACCATACCAATTTACTAAGACAAAGATTGTGCTTATAAAAATTATTTGATGATAGTCTATCTGTGCTAAAAATTATATTCTAATGTGATATGAAATAACACTGGACATTACATAGAACGGTTAATATTCTCCATCCTGTTTCTCTATGACCATTTTATCCTAAAATTAGCATATTTTCAATACTACGGTATAGCGTACTTATTACTTCGAGATTTTTTTTTAAATTTTGGATACGTCAAGGGAGTTACACCAGCAATTAGAGCCCGTCAAAAGTGACACATGTTAGCGTTGTTCAAGGGGGAGCAACGAAAGGAACAAACCTTTCCTTTCCACGTAAACGACATGAAAGCCGTTAAGGGACAATACGCACTATGACACATGTTGCAACGAACTGGACCATGCGTGGCAGTGCTTGACTCTACAATTATAACAAAGGAACGTTACCCTTGCATCCGTCCAGTAGCGAGAAAAATAGATAGCCATCGCTAAGAGCATTGTTCCAAGCATGTGTGCGACTTACAGAAGAACAATAGCTGAAGCACAGACAATGTAACATGGGACGAAGAGGCGCACTCCAATGAACACATATGTTTGCCACCCGTAAGCTCGTTAGAGGAAGTTGATAGTGTCTTAACAATACGATAATTCGACACGCTACACCAAAGAGGCAGATGTGACTGTAGAAGCTAGGCCTTGGTGAAGATTCCAAGAAGGAGGCAACGTCCTGATGACAGCAACTCGTTGAGTCCACGTGGGCTACGTAAGACTAAGTAGAGATGCCAACCAGCCAATTAGAAAAGAGAATTCAGAGGGAAGTGACTGACATGGATGGTGGTGACAGAAGCCGACGACCAGAGAACGAATCCCATGGAAGAACATCCCTCTCCAAACGACACTAGGTGGAGAATTCTACAGAATCACTGACTTTAGACAAGAGGACATAGGGAGGTCCTAATAACCATCCTATCAGAGATAGTTTGGTAGGAAAGAAAAGCGATTGTGGATATAATGAGAGTGGGAGGTACGAAGGAAATAAAAACTGAATGCACGAGAGGACGCGCTCTCAGTCGTATTAATATTTTTAGCTCAGTATTATTCAATTTTGGCTTAGCCTCATTCTCTCAGTCTTATTAAATTTTAAGTGCAGTTTATTGAATTTTACGCTCAGTATTATTGAAAATCTTAGCTCAATCTCAGTATTTCATTCTCACAGTTATATTTTAATTTTCTCTGTATTATTAAACTTTCTCAGTGATGTAAAGACTTTGTTCGGAGAAATATTAGAAGTGGTGTACGGAATCAATGGAAGTTCGGAAATAAGACTCAAACTGTCAAGCCGAAACGGTAGTGTTCGTGATAATGAGCGAATAACGGACTTTATAAAAACTTTAAGCATCACGCTCATACGATTAATACTGTCAGAAGTAATGATATACAGTGGTAACATACTTGAACTTTTTCACCAACAAAATGAATAGGGTTATCACATAATAAATTAGTGAGACTACGTTATTTCATAAAATAAAGTCAAGTGCTAAATGTTTATATACGCCTAATAAACTTGAAAGAAGTGCGTGATCATATCAAACTGACAATCGCATAATTAGACTGATGCGATACAACCAGTCGATGAAGCCCTAGTACAAGTACCGCGACTTGAACTGTGACGATTTCATAGAACTCATAACGGATGGCGCGAAGTGCGGACTAGTGTTCCGGAAAGATGTACGCATTATAATAAAAGTGCGAGTTATGAGTGTTCCATGGATTAACATCAACCGTCAACAAATGGACCCTAATGGACATACGATGGGAGAGAGAGACTACTACGCCATGAGTAACATACAAAATTAATCACTTATATGATTACTAGTTTACCATAATACTACTGACCTGTCACTTAGAACCAACTGCCTGAGATATATATTATAAAGAGTCAATAAATGATATATTATATAAAGAGTCAATAAAATACGAATCCATAGTTAGGAATTAATAATGGCATAGGATATTACACATGTATTGTTTTATTAGTGTAAGCATATGATTATTTCAATTATGTTTGTGTTTTAATATGTCTGTTGCAGTTATCTGATTATTCAAATATGTATATGTCTAATATGTTTTATTGCAAGTATTTTAGTATTTTATGTGTGTAAATGTTTAAATGTGTTTCGAAGTAGAATCACTTAGTGCCATTCGCAAGCATACTATGTTGATAGTTAATAATGTCACTACGCACGAATAAGTGCATACATTTGGTTGTTACTTTCGATTACTAGAAATGTGTCATAGAATTTAATTGCCTATTGGAAATATTTGTTGATATTCTTAATCTATGATTTATTTTATAATATGAATACCTATAAAGTGCTATATTAAAATAAATATTCTGTAGAAGGGATTCGATAGTGTTGGATTAATTTATTTAAGACCTGACTCACAAGATAACTTCTTAATGATAGGATCCACAAATAATAATTCTAATTTAACATGATTAAACAAGTACCAATTCATAAATATTCTAGATCTTGAAGTTCTATTTGGTAGTAAAAGCCAGAATTAATTACTTTTGAGTGATAACATTACTAATTACATATTTAATAAATTTGATTATGATTTATATAATTAATCTATGCAATTAATTTATGCATAGATATTATCGTTGTATATGGTGCCCAATGCGTGGCATAATTAATGTTGTAAATGGCGTCCAACTGCGGGGCTATATGAAACAGTGAGATACGATAAAGTTCGTACCGACATCACCTTCATAAACATAAACTAAAATTATAATTAGAAGAAATTAATTTATGCATAGACATTTACATTGTATATGGCAGCCCAATGCGTAATACAAGAAAACTTGTATTACTAGACTATTGTAATAATGAGAAAATTCAATACAATTAAAAAGGCAAGTTAATTTATGCAATTAATCAAACAGGCATAAATAATTATTGTTGTATATGGCGCCCAACCTGATGGCAGATTAATAAGGTTAATCCTTATTAAGTAAGCTGGTTAAGTGCAGGCAGTGGTAAAACTAGAATAGTTAGTAGTTTTGCAGAAAATAGTATAAGTATAAATATAAGACAAAAATTTATAAAACCGAAAGAACTCTGAATGATTACGCGGAGTCAAGTAAGAATGGCAACTAATAATCCCGGAAGCCAGGAGTTAGATATCAATAACGAATTAAATATAGAAGGACAAGAGGAGAGTACGACACCAAGCGACGACGTCAGCGTGCGTGAATCAGAGATAAGGGTGGGGGACAGATGTCCCAACCCGGCGAAATGAATTTGCAAACACTATTTGAGTTTTTGAAACAATGAGACGAGAAGATGACAGAGAAATTAGAGCAGCAAAACAAAAAACAAAATAAATTGATGACAGAGAAATTAGAGTAGCAAAACGAAAAACAAAATAAATTGATGGCTGAAAAATTAGAGCAGCAAAACGAAAAACAAAATAAATTAATCACAGAGAAATTAGAACAACAAAGCAAAGAACTGAGCGAGAAGCAAGACAAGACGCATGAAAAATTAAAACGGCACAATGAAGAACAGATTAGCAAAATAAAACTAGATTTACAGGATTACGCTAAGAAGTGGGAGGAGAAAATCAGCGATCTACAAAAGAAGAGTGAAAGTGGAATAAAAGAGTTAAAAAGTGAACTGAAGAAACAGGTAAGAGAGAATAAAGAAGTGAGAGAGAAGGACCGTCATGAGTGGCAGGAAGCCATAAATCGTACACAAAAAACAGTCGAACAGATTGAACGAAAACTAGATCACCATATCCAAGACATGAACAATAGAAACGAAGAATGGAGAAGAGAAGTACAAAATAGCATCACACAACAACAACAAGAACAGGGAGAAGCCATTAATACACTTAAACAAAAAATCGTTGAAGTTGACGAGCGACAGCGCACGGCAGAACAAAAGACCACAACGATGGAGAAAGAAAAGGATGTAATTATTGAAGAATTAAAAAGCCACATCAACCACATTAAAAGCGGACAAGAGAGACTGCAGCGACGAATAGTTGAAGCTGAAATGGGACCGTCTACGAGAGCAAACGGGAGCAACAACTGCGAACTTAAGTACAACGGAACGGACCGTTTTCCCATTGAGTTTTTAAAGGAACTGTCCGAACTTCAACAAATGTACTACCCAGCAGATAACGTTAAATGGATAGGAAAACATCTGGAGGCTGATGCAGCGATATGGTGGCACGTAGTACGTGACCAAATAAAGAATTTTGAAGAGTTCAAGGAGATATTCACACAAAAATATTGGGGCCCGGAGAAGCAAGACGATGTAAGGAATAACGTGGAGTACGGTCGTTTTGATTGGAGATGAAATATGAGTGCAGTCCAGTACGTGGAGCGACAACTTTTAGAGAGTCGACAGCTCACACCTCCGCTCACAGACTACCAATTAATTAGAAAAATAACGCGTCACTACGGACGTGAATTAGAAATCGCGTGCATAACGAGAGACGTGCGAACTATACAAAACTTAGAATTGTTAATTTCAGAGTATGCGATGATTCGACAGAGAAACCAAAGGGAAGATAGATTCGTGCGACAAGGAGAAAAGGTGAATGACCAGAATACAAGAGGGGTGGCACAGAATCCACACACCGCTGTAAGCAAAGTTACGGAACAGAAGCCTACTCACTGGCAACACAGAAAGGGTGAGGGTGGCAATTACAGACAATTCCAGAAATTCGGTGACAAGCCAACCGTAAATACCATCGAGTTTGTTAAGAATAGCGCCTCCACATCAAGCGGTAAAGGGAGCGAAGTGGTAGAAAATAAAATTAAAAGGGTCGTCTAGTAAGATAGCCGCACGCTGACCTATACTACAATATTATGAAACAGATGTAATTTTACCTGACTTGCGACAAGAATTACTCAGTGATGATCAAACACAATTAGAAAGACGAATCTCTAAATGCCCAGAGATAGTAATAAAGTTTAATGATGATATTACAGTAAACGCTTTAATAGACACAGGAAGTGCTATCAACGGCTTAGCTGAAGAGTGGTTTGAGAGAAACAAACAACGCTTGCGTCCTTACGAGGAACTTTGCATGAATAACACACTAATTGTAATTGCAGTGGGTGGGAAATCAAAATTAATCCGGAAACAAATTATGTGCGAAATTTTTATTGATAACGTTAAATTAGATTGTGTTTTCTTAGTGATACCAAATTTAATTAGGGACTGTATACTAGGTATTAGTTTTTTAAAAGAAGAGGGATGTGTTATTGATATGAATACGGGAACCGTCGAATTCAGAGGGAGGACTGGTGAACAGGAACTACAATTACCTATCATACCCATGGAATTAATAGAAGAAGACTTGAACGGGATCAAGAGAAGGATAAACGAGAAAGTTGACGATGTGACAAGTGAAGATGAAACGACAAGAGAGGAACTTAGAAGAATTTTGCTGAAATGTAAAAATGTATTTCGGGAGAGTCCAGGATGGATGGATTGTTATGAACATGAGTTCAAAGTGACGGATGAAACACCATATTTCCAACGCGGGTGGCCAATCCCGATAGCATATAAGGAGAAAGTAGACACCGAAATCAGCAAAATGCTAAGGTATGGCGTGATTGAAAGATGTAATAGTCCGTATGTAAATCAAATGGTCACCGTAATCAAGAAAGATGGAAATGTGCGATTGTGTTTAGATGCAAGAAGGATAAATAGCGTGACAGTTCCAGACTATGAAGGACTGACCCCCATTCAAGAAATTTTAGCGAGACGCAGCAATATGAAGTACTTGTCAACGATAGATCTCACGAGTAGCTTCTGGCAAGTTCCGTTGAAACAACGATGCCGAGATTACACAGCATTTCTTTACGACGGTAAATGTTACAGATATACAGTTATACCATTTGGACTAAGTACCAGTTCCGCCGCCCTGACGAGAGGTTTGGACATGGCATTGACGGACAGAGTGAAGGAAAGTACAATCATATACGTCGATGATTGTCTGTGCTATTCAAACAATGTACGAACACATCTGGAAAACATGGAAGTATTACTCATGAACCTATTAACAGCAAACCTAACAATAAATTTGGAGAAATCACAATTTTTCCGCAATGAATCGCATACCTAGGGTATCAATTAACTACACATGGCATACGTGCATCTGAGGAGAAGGTAGCTGCAATCATGAAGTTCCCGACCCCAAAGAATCAGAAGCAATTGAAGGGATTCCTGGGACTTACAAATTTTTATAATAAGTTTACTAACAAATACGCAAAAACCATGCAACCTTTGTTAGATTTACTTAAAAAAGGTAAGAGATTTAATTGGACGCCCGATCTTGACCGTTGTTTCCAAGAAGTTAAGGATTTATTTATCGACACCATCATATTAAATTTTCTACAGATTAATAAGAGGTATTTCCTGCAGTGTGATGCGAGTAAATTCGCATATGGAGGCCAGTTATATCAGCTGGATGATGACGGAAACATCTGCGTCGTAGCGTATACCAGCAAGACTTTTAAAGGAGCAGAACGAAATTATTTTACCACGGAAAAGGAGCTGCTAAGTATAGTTAGGTGCTTGGAGAAATTCCGAATCTACGTTTTGGGACAGCCGTTGACTATAATAATGGACAATAAAGCACTGATCTTTATGAGTAAATGTCATTAACATTTATTATAGAATAATTAATATTCTATCATTCTTCTGTTCCTCACCATTCTCATAATATCCTTTTAAATATTGTTGTATCACTTAAAATAATTCTGTAAATGCATTCACTCAACAAAATGCACAAAGATAAAGTAAAGATAACAAATATAATAGTTATAATCAGGGCCGGATTAAGGTATCTTGGCGCCCTAGGCTAATTATATTTTAGCACCCCCCTCACCACCAAAATAGGCTACTCTTCCATTTATTTGAAAGGGGCTGAATGAAGGTTTAAACACTCTACAATATATTTCATAGTTATGAATATTTCAAATATCTTACTGTTTTTGGATATAGTCTCAAGAATTGAAAACTGAGGCTATTTTTCTATTTTTCAAAGATTGTTTTAGAGTTACACCTTCAACCATTTGTAGTTTGCATGGCTTTTATAAGGAAAAAATTAACTAAGTAGTTACATAATTATAACAGTTTTATTAAGGGTACATTTAACATCATTTATACAAAGAAGACAATCAGTTAAATATCTTGTGGATTTGTTGAGACTCATGTAAAGTTCAAGCTAGATTCTTTTTTGTTGCTTTAGATTGAGCAAACGTTTTAATCACCTCACTGAAATCAAGTCCTTGCAGAAAGTCACTTTCAATGAACAAGAGGGCTACACTGGTCAGTTTATCCTGGCGCAAATTTGAGTGTAAATAATTCTTCACCCTCTTCAAATCTGAAAAAGATCTTTCGCCACTGCAGTTAGTGATGGGCATAGTAAGGAAAATGCGCAAAGCTATCTCAACATTAAGAAACATTGATTCTAAGTTAAGCGTTTTCAAAAAATTCAACAGTGGTTTTGCTTTAAATCGCTTTTTCTTCTTTTCTTTTCCACGAAAGTCGGGCGGCGGTATAGTTCTTATGAGCGCCGGCTGCCAATGACTCATAACCGGAGAAAACAGTTTGGAAAGCACTTCTATTATTTATGTACAGTTTTACCATAATTTATCACAAACAGGCGCCTGTGTTCAAAATAAACTCAAAATTTTATCCTTGTAATTTATTACCAATTTTACATTTAGCTGTAAAATTTTATTATTTTTTAAATAAAATTTTGCGCCCCCTAAAGTGCCGCGCCCTAGGCTACAGCCTAGTCAGCCTAATGGTTAATCCGCCCTTGGTTATAATATAAGTAATAACATGCTTACTACTACCATATTGTTGTTAGTTTCCTGGGTTGTGATCAATGATATCCATAGAATGGTTAATTTTCTAACATTTTTCTGTTTCTGGCCAAATCTCAACATATCCTTTTATATTTTCTTGTATCACTTAAAATATTTCTGTAACTAACATTCACATAACAAAATGCACAAGACAGAGTAACGATAATTATTATAATAGTTGTAATAAAAGTAATTAACATTCTTACTTCTTCTCTGTTGTTGTTTGTTTCCTGGGCCATAATCAATTATACCTATACAATGGTTAATTTTCTAACATTTTTCTGTTTCCAGCCATCCTCATTACATCCTTATAGATTTTCTTATATTGCTTAAAATAATTCTGTAACTAACAGTCACCTAACAAAATGCACAAACACACAGTAAAGACAAATAATATTTTCGTTATAATGTAAGTAATAAACCTGCTTACTTCTCCTCTGTTGATGTTTTTGGTTTCCTGGTCATGATCAATTTTGATTTTGTTGTGTAGCTAAAAAACAAAATTCACAAACACACAGTAAAGATAATTAAAATGGTAATTATAATATAAGTAATAAACCTGCTTACATTTTCATTGTTGTTGTTGTTGTTTGCTTCATGGGTCATGATCAATTATACCTTTCAGTGGTTAATATTCTAACATTTATCTGTTTCCAGACGTCCTCATTATATCAACTTAGATTTTGTTGTTTTGCTTAAAATAATTCTTTAAGTAACATTCACACAACAAAATGCACAAAAACACAGTACAGATAATTATTATAATAATTGTAATATATGTAACAAACATTCTTACTTTCTCTCTGTTGTTGTTGTGTCTTTCTTGGGTCGTGATAAATTATACCTATAGGATTTTCTAACATTTTCCTGTTTCTGGTGCTTCTCATTATATCCTTTTAGATTTTGTTGTATCGCTAAAAATAATTTTTTAACTAACGTTCACACAACAAAATGCACAAAGAAACAGTAAAGAAAATAATATTTTTGTTATAATATTAGTAATAAATCTGTTTCTATTTCAATGTTGTTATTGTTGTTGTTTGTTTTATTCCTGTGTCCTCATCTATTATATCTATTCAGAGGTTAATATTATAACATTTTTCTGTTTCCTACCATCCTCATTATATCAAGTGAAATTTTGTTGTTTTGCTTAAAATAATAAATTTGTAACTAACATCCACAACAACAAAATGCACACAGACACAGTAAAGATAATTACTATAATAGTTGTAATATAAGTAATAAACATTCTTACTCCTTCTCTGTTGCTGTTGTGTCTTTCTTGGGTCGTGATAAATTATACCCATAGAATTTTCTAACATTTTCCTGTTTCTGGTGCTTCTTATTATATCCTTTTAGATTGTGTTGTATCACTAAAATTAATTTTGTAACAAACATTGACTCTACAAAATGCACAAAGACACAGTAAAGATAATTAATATAACAATTACAAAATAATTAATATACATGCTTACTTGTTCACTGTTGGTGTTGTTTGCTTCCTGTGTTGTGATCAATTATATCTTTCAGTGGTTCATATTCAAACATTTATCTGTTTCCAGTCGTCCTCATTATATCAACTTAGATTTTGTTGTTTACCTTACAATAATTCTGTAAGTAACGTTCACCCAACAAAATGCACAAAAACACAGTAAATACAATTACTATACCGTAGTAATTATAGTATAAGAAATAAACATGCTTATATCTTCACTGTTGCTGTTGTTTGCTTCCTGGGGCAAGATCAATTATATCTTTCAGTGGTTTTCTAACATTTTTCTGTTTCCAGTTGTCCTTGTTATATCAACTTAGATTTTGTTGTTTAGCTTAAAATAATTCTGTAAGTAACGTTCACACAATAAAATGCACAAAGACACAGTAAAGATAATATAATAATTATAAAATAAGTAATAAGCCTGCTTACATCTTCGCTGTTGTTAGCTTCCTGGGTCATAGGATTAAACCTATTCAATGATTTATATACTAAGGATTTTCCCCTTTCTGGCAATTACCATTCTATGCATTTAGATTTTGATGTATCACTTAAAATAATTCTGTAACTAACGTTTACACAACAAAATGCACAAAGACACAGTAAAGATAATTGATATAGTAGTTATACCCTGATTAACGAAAGAAAGTTACTGGCGGAGCGGCCGCGCGGCGACCGAGTTTGTAGTAAAAACATTCCACTTAATAACCTCGTGGAAACGTAAAATACAGGGCTAGAAATGTCTAATGAACTGTATTTTAATCATCAATTAAAGACGTTTTGAACAAATTTTTCTAATTTTTAAAATCTTTTTTCAATTAATTTACATTGAGAGTTAAATAAAAAAATACACGAATTTGAATTAAAAATTTAGGGTTTATCATTTTTATTACGTAAGAACTCAGAGGTTAAGCATCGGAAAAACATTTCTTGTAGCCAAATGGTAGTCCACCTTCTTTAGTACAATATATCAAAAATTGAGATTCCTACGATTAAAATTAACGAAGTTATTAATTTTTTTCTAATGTCCTGTTAACTCAGTCGTTAAAAGTTGTACATGAATGAGATTTGCGTGACGGTCTCTTTAGATAACTAAGTGTAGAAGACATATACAACTTACACCTTGTACGTGATAGGAATACTACAATGGATTAATATATAAAGTGAATTTCACAGAGAGCAATGCACGGCGCTCTGCGGCGGAAGTACAGTCAGAACCTAGTGGACCTATTTTATTGGCGCGCTACCGTCTTCGTTTGAAGACTACTAACTCACAGCTATAAGTGTTTTAATAATTGTTTTTTATAGAGTGTTTTAATAGTGTATTTTTATGATTTATACACATATTTTATGAGCGGATTCCATAAAAGCTGAAGAACACTACAATACTTGTAAGTACCGTAATGTCTTTATTATTTATTTGTCAATGCTAATAACAAGTAATTTACTGATTGTTTTTACATTTCAATACATTATAACAGTAAAATACTGTTATAATTATGCAATATCTGGTAGACCAAGATTTGCTCGGTAGTTTTAAACTGTAAATTGTATTTCATAGTTAAATAATTAGTTGTTGAGAAATTTGAATGGCATTACCAATTTCCCAGTAATTACATTGCACTTCAATTAGTAGTATTAAAGCTGATCATAAAACAAAAATAGTTTGTTAACAAGAAAACAAATACCGTACCGCAAAACAGTGATAAACAATCATTCAAGACGCTCGATCTGTTATAAAAAGCATGTAGTTCAACTAAATCACAAAAGTCTGGTCAGATGTAAGTTTTTGACAGATCTCCAGGTAGACAGATTAGATTAAATAAGTAGACAGATAACTAAAATCTCTGTATATACTTATGAGAGGTTGGTGACTCGTAGCAAGTTGGCTATGTGTCAATGTGTGAGCCGTGAGCGTATGCACCACTTTCTTTGGGCTGTTACTGTACCTTGACTCGATGGCGCGCCGTTGAGCGATGTTAGTTCTAATTTTCCTATATTAACTGATTTGGGTTATATTTCGTAATATTTGAAGGTTACATACCACTTTGTATTGATGAATACAATTTTGTTATGCTTATTGTGAAAAAACTCAACGAAAAAAGTTATTAATAACGGAGTAACAGTACATTTGGAAAAATTAATAACGTCGTTAATATTATTCGTCGGAATCTCAATTTTTGATATATTGTACTAAAGAAGGTGGACTACCATTTGTCTACAAGAAATGTTTTTCTGATGCTTAACCTCTGAGTTCTTACGTAATAAAAACAATAAACCCTAAATTTTTAATTCAAATTCGTGTATTTTTTTATTTAACTCTCAATGTAAATTAATTGAAAAAATATTTTAAAAATTAGAAAAGTTTGTTAAAAACGTCTTTAATTCATGATTATAATACAGTTCATTAGACATTTCTAGCCCTGTGTTTTACGTTTCAACGAGGTTATTAAGTGGAATGTTTTTACTACAAACTCGGTCGCCGCGCGGCCACTCTGCCAGTCACTTTCTTTCGTTAATCAGGGTATATAGTACAGTATAAGGAATAAACATTCTTACATCTCCACTGTTGCTGCTGTTTGCTTCCTGGGGCATGATCAATTATATCTTTCAGTGGTTTATATTCTAACATTTACCTGTTTTCAGTCGTCCTCATTATATCAACTTAGATTTTGTTGTTTAGCTTATAATAATTCTGCAAGTAACGTTCACACAACAAAATCCACAAAGACACAGTAAATAAAATATAATAATTATAAAATAAGTAATAAGCCTGCTTACATCTTCATTGTTGTTGCTGTTGTTGGCTTCCTGGGTCGTGATCAATTAAACCTATTCAATGATTTATATACTAAGGATTTTCCTCTTTCTGGCCATTCTCATTCTATGCATTTAGATTTTGATGTATCACTTAAAATAATTCTGTAACTAACGTTCACACAACAAAATTCACAAAGATTAAGTAAAGATCATTAATATAGTAGTTATAATATAAGGAATTAACCTGCTTACATCTTCACTGTTGTTGTTGTTGTTGTTTCCTTCTTGGGTCATGATAAATTACATATATTAAATAATTTATATACTAACGTTTCCCTCTTTCTAGCCATTCTCATTCTATCCATTTCGATTTTGATATAAAACTTAAAATAATTGAAATAAAACTTATAGTTTACCTTATTTCTTTTCCATCTTACGACTTCGTTATATGTCATACACAACATGTTTCGGGAAACATGTTCCCATCTTCAGGTCCAAAAACTGTTTGTTCTCACATGAAGAACTTGTCAACGCAAATAAAAACTTATACTAACATCATTAAAAACACACTATATTAATAACGTACCGCGCGAAGAATCAGTGCGCACTGTTCGGGTTCATAATCGCAACTGTTGATTTCTCATTTGTCCATAATCTGATAAACATGTTGTAACGCAGTATCGTACAAGCTGTTCGAGTCAAACGACAATTGATCGTTGAGCACTAGGTCTTTTTGTGTTCTCGATGCTTTGTAGATTTCGAATTCCTCTAAGGCGCTCATAATTTGCCCTTTGTTGCAAATATGTAACGGTTTCAAATTTTTGGCGCAACTAGTATATCCGTGGTTATTATTAATCAAATGTAAGTTATAAGTTATAAGTTATGTTATAAGTTATATGATAATCAAATGTAAGTTATAAGTTATAAGTTATAAGTTATGTTATAAGTTATATGATAATCAAATGTTATCTATAAGTTTTATTTCAATAACGCGACTTGGAGACCATAAATCACAAATTATGAATTAAAATAATTCTGTAACTAACGTTCACACAACAAAATGCACAAAGACACAGTAAAGATAATATAATAATTATAAAATAAGTAATAAGCCTGCTTACTTCTTCTCTGTTGTTGTTGTTGCGTCTTTCATGGGTTGTGATAAATTATAGCTATAGAATTGTTAATTTTCTAACATTTTCCTGTTTCTGGCCTGTCTCTATACATCCTTTTAGATTTTGTTGTAGCGCTAAAAATACTTCTGTAACTAACATTAACTCAACAAAATGCACAAAGACACATTAAATTGTAATAAATACTACTGTATTACTATTGTGATAAATAAATTGTAACAAATACTATTGTAATAACAGTAAACAGACTTACTTCTTCTCTGTTGTTGTTGTGTTTTTCATGGGTCGTGATAAATTATACCTATAGAATGGTTAATTTTCTAACATTTTCCTGTTACTGGTGTTTTTCATTACATCCTTTTAGATTTTAATTAGTAAAATAGTTTACCTTTTTCTTGTCCGTCTGGTGGCCTTTTTTCTATATTTAATTCAACGCGTTTCGGGACATATGCCCCATCATCAGGATTATCCCTTGTTGAAGTTCGTCGATCGTTAAAATATTAAAAACACTGTATATACAATTTTACACATAACAATAAACATAATATAAACATAAAAAAACACATAAAATACCCAAACTTGAGGTACACGCGATATCGGTGGTGCGCACCACGACATGCTATAGTCGACTGCAGTGTTCATGTTGTTATATGTCGTGCACTATGGACCTTATATTTATTGTTATGTGTAAAATTGTATATATAGTGTTTTTAATATTTTAACGATCGACGAACTTCAACAAGGGATAATCCTGATGATGGGGCATATGTCCCGAAACGCGTTGAATTAAATATAGAAAAAAGGCCACCAGACGGACAAGAAAAAGGTAAACTATTTTACTAATTATATACTATAAGTGGCCTGGATACCGAAAAACATGGATCTTTTAGATTTTGTTGTATTGCTAAAAATAATTCTGTAACTAACATTCATACAACAAAATGCACAAAGACACAGTACAGATAATTAATATAGTAGTTATAGTATAAGGAATAAACCTGATTACATCTTCACTGTTGTTGTTGTTGTAGTTTGCTTCTTGGGTCGTGGTAAATTACATCTATTCAATGGTTTATATACTAACGTTTTTCCTGTTTCTGGCCATTCTCATTCTATCCATTTCGATTTTGATATATCACTTAAAATAATTCTGTAACTAACATTCACACAACAAAATGCAAAAGACACAGTAAAGATAATTAATATAATAATTTGTATAAGGAATAAACATGCTTACATCTTCACTGTTGTTGTTGTTGTTGTTTGCTTCTTGGGTCATGATAAATTACATCTATTCAATGGTCTATATACTAACGTTTTTCCGTTTCTTACTGTTCTCATTAAACCTTTTCGAGTTTGTGAATTGCTTAAAATAATTCTGCAACTAACATTCACACAACAAAATGCACAAAGACACAGTAAAGATAATTAATGTAACTTAATAGTTATCAAATAAGAAATAAACATGCTTACTTCTTACCAGTTGTTGTTGTTGTTGTTGGTTTCCTGGTTCGTTATCAATTACGGTACATCTATAAAATGATAAATTTTCTAACATTTTCCTGTTTCTGGCCATTCTCATTCTATCCTTTTAGATGTTGATGTATCACTTAAAATAATTCTGTAACTAACATTCACACAACAAAATGCACAAAGATTAAGTAAAGATCATTAATACAGCAGTTATAATATAAGGAATAAACCTGTTACATCTTCACTGTTGTTGTTGTTGTTGTTGTTTCCTTCTTGGGTCATGATAAATTACATATATTCAATGATTTATATACTAACATTTTTCCTCTTTCTGGCCATTCTCATTCTACGATTTTTGATTTTGATGTATCATTTAAAATAATTCTGTAACTAACGTTCATACAACAAAATGCACAAAGACACAGTAGCGATAATAATTATTATAGTAGTTATAATATAAGAAATAAACATGCTTACATCTTCACTGTTGCTGTTGTTTGTTTCCTGTGGTATGATCAATTATATCTTTCAGTGGTTTATATTCTAACATTTACCAGTTTCCAGTCGTCCTCATTATATTAACTTAGATTTTGTTGTTTAGCTTAAAATAATTCTGTAAGTAATGTTCACACAACAAAATGCACAAAGACACAGTAAAGATAATATAATTAAATATCACTATTGTACTAACGACTCGGAACACTAAGTTTTTTATAAGTAAAATCATAAAGATTTACCTTAAAGCCTAAACCGGTTTTCTCCTTTAAAAGGCTTCTTCAGGAATCTATGCACTTAGATTTTGATGTATCACTTAAAATAACTCTGTAACTAACGCTCACACAACAAAATGCACAAAGATGAAGTAAAGATCATTAATATAGTAGTTATAATATAAGGAATAAACCTGCTTACATCTTCACTGTTGTTGTTGTTGTTGTTGTTGTTTCCTTCTTGGGTCATGATAAATTACATATATTCAATGCTTTATATACTAACGTTTTTCCTCTTTCTGGCCATTTTCATTCTATGCATTTCGATTTTGATGTATCACTTAAAATAATTCTGTAACTAACGTTCACACAACAAAATGCACATAGACACAGTAAAGATAATATAATAATTATAAAATAAATAATTAGCCTGCTTACTTCTTCTCTGTTGTTGTTGTGTCTTTCATGGGTTGTGATAAATTATAGCTATAGAATTGTTAATTTACTAACATTTTCCTGTTTCTGACCTGTCTCTATAAATCCTTTTAGATTTTGTTGTATCGCTAAAAATACTTCTGTAACTAACATTAACACAACAAAATACACAAAGACACATTAAATTGTAATAAATAAATTCTAATAACTACTATTGTAATAATAGTAAACAGACTTACTTCTTCTCTGTTGTTGTTGTTTTGTCTGCCATTGGTCGTGATAACTATACCTATAGAATGGTTAATTTTTTAACATTTTCCTGTTTCTGGCGTTTCTCATTACATCCTTTTAGATTTTGTTGTTTGCTAAAAATAATTCTGTAACTAACATTCACACAACAAAATGCACAAAGACACAGTACAGATAATTAATATAGTAGTTATAGTATAAGGAATAAACCTGCTTACATCTTCACTGTTGTTGTTGTTGTTTGCTTCTTGGGTCGTGATAAATTACATCTATTTAATGGTTTATATACTAACGTTTTTCCTGTTTCTGGCCATTCTCATTCTATCCATTTTGAGTTTGCTGTATCACTTATAATAATTCTGTAACTAACATTCACACAACTAAATGCACAAGTCACTTAAAGATAATTAATATAACAGTTATAATGTAAGTAATAAACAATCTTACTTTTTCATTGTTGTTGTTGCTGTTGTTTATTTCCTGGGTCGTGATCATTCATATCTACACAAGGGTTAATTTCCTAACGTTTTTCTGTTTCTGGCCATTCTCATTGTATCCTTTTACATTTTGCTGTATCGCTTAAAATAATTCTGTAACTAATATTGACACAACAAAATACACAAAGACACAGTTAAGATAATGTAATAATTATAAAATAAATAATAAACCTGCTTACCGTACATCTTCACTGTTGTTGTTGTTGTTGTTGTTGGCTTCCTGGGTCGTGATCAATTATACCTATAGAATGGTTAATATGCTATCATCTTCTGTTTCCAGTCATCGTTATTATATCCTTTTAGGTTTTGATGTTTCGCTTAAAGTAATTCTGTAACTAACATTCACACAATTGCACAAGACAAAGTAAATATAATTAACATAATAATTATAATATAAGCAGTAAACTTGCTTACTTCTTCTGTTTTTTGTTTGTTACCTGGGTTGTAATCAATTATGTCTGTATAATGGTTAATTTTCTAACATACAGTATTTGTTTTTCTGGCCATACATCCTTTGTTGACAAATTTGTCGGGTTTCCACTAACTATAGCATTTTTTCAGGGTTTTTTTTTTGTCATGGTTAGAATACTGTAACTGACATTTATGTAAGTAATAGACATAATAATAATATTTATAATAAACGTAAGAAACATTCTTACTACTTGGATTTCGTTGTCCATGACGTGTCTGTTACTTAACTAAATATCACTATAGTATTGACGACTCGGAACACTACGTTTTTTATAAGTAAAAACGTAAAGTTTTACCTTACAGCCTAAACCGGCTTTCACCTTTAGAAGGCTTCATCAGAGGCTGCCATAGGTAGCGTTGTCCGTCTTGTTGTTGGCGACGGGATAGTTTTTTGAAAGATCAAAGCTGTGTGTGTGTGGTGAGATGTGTTCGAATAATGCGTGCGATTTGAATTGTGTCTGTTCGTTTAGGATGTCGTTTTTATTTGTTTTTGTGTGTTTGTATATTTCTAATTGTTCTAGAGTGTCTAGTTTTCGGCCTTTTGTGTGTACGTGTAGAATGTTCAAATTATTGTCGATGTTTTTGTATGTGTGGTTTGCTTCAATGAGGTTATTTGCAAAGGTAGATTCTGTAGTGGTGTGGAGTGCTTTTGTGTGTTCATGTTCATAAATTCTACATAGGCCAGACAGGACGTAGCTTCAAACAGAGATACATTGAACACACAAAAGCACTCCACACCACTACAGAATCTACCTTTGCAAACCACCTCATTGAAGCAAACCACACATACAAAAACATCGACAATAACTTGAACATTCTACACATACACACAAAAGGCCGAAAACTAGACACTCTAGAACAATTAGAAATATACAAACACACAAAAACAAATAAAAACGACATCCTAAACGAACAGACACAATTCAAATCGCACGCATTATTCGAACACATCTCACCACACACACACAGCTTCGATCTTTCGAAAAACTATCCCGTCGCCAACAACAAGACGGACAACGCTACCTATGGCAGCCTCTGATGAAGCCTTCTAAAGGTGAAAGCCGGTTTAGGCTGTAAGGTAAAACTTTACGTTTTTACTTATAAAAAACTTAGTGTTCCGAGTCGTCAATACTATAGTGATATTCTTACTACTGTACTTCATTGTTGTTGTTGTTTGTTCCCATACACTGAGATCCACTGTATAGAAAGGTTAACATTTTCCATGGTTCTTGCTCTGTCTGGCCAGTTATATGACTTCCTACACTTCCAGCTTTGTCATTGGTATATAATAAACATGTACTATAGTGAGCACAGATTACACAGTAAATGCAATAAATATATCTAGTAAAGATAATTGACATTCTGTTTGTAATTATTATAATATACATAATGAGTTCAATGTAATGAGTATAATGAACATAAGGTATGCAGTATATATAATAAACATAAGAGACATAATGAATAAAGTAAATGGTATTCTAATATCTAATACTAAATAAACATGTAAACATTATGACTGCCATACAATTAACAGACATAACAGACTGAATAAACATAATATACATAGTATAACTAATATAGTATATATATATATATATATATATATATATATATATATATAAATTTACCCTCTTCGGTGTGTTACCTATTTGAAACTCTCACCTAATTAAGTCCCACGTTATGAGCGACAATTTATAATGCCTTCTGTGTGTTCGGTTGAAGCCCCACTGTTGGGTTCGCCAATTTATAATATCTCGGCTATTATGGTTGCGGGATTATCGTTATTTCAGCCCCAACGTTGCCGGCGTCAATTTATAATTACCCCCTTGTGTGTTCTTGTTAATCCCCACTGTTGTTTTCACCAATTTATTATGTATCTTAGTTTAGTAGATGTTGTGATATTGTTAATTATATTTCCTTTATCTCTCTATTTAATATAAGGGTGTTGATGTGAGTGAAAATTATGTAGGTAGGGTGTTATTCGAAAATTCCGCTCAAGCCTATTCTGTTTTGAAGAGAATGAGAGAAATTTTTATTAATTCTCCTCTCTTTAATACCTGAAAAGTCCACGAATAGCGCTGTGGTTCCCAACCAAGGGAAATTTGTAGGTTAACCCACCGTGTACGGTGATTATTGGTTATACTCTCTATCTATCTTATTTCTTATTCACACTCCATTAAATCATACATAAATGATAAGATATTGAAAGTCTGAAATGATTCTTTATTAGTTTTTTAAAATTTAATGTCCAATAAAATTTTTCTCTTACTTAAGATACGAAAAGGCTATAAGTCAGAAATAATCGATTATCGATCGTTCAAGGTTTTATATTAAATTCAGTTATGGTTTTTATAATTCTTTTAAATACAGGGCGTGAAGGTTCTTTCAACTGTTGGGAAGATCAGAAAATACATAAATAGGAATATAAGGTATTACAATATAGAGTTATAGTTTATTAAATAATATTTAAGTAATAGTTGCTTTACCGTCCGCTGGACATCGCAGCTTGATGAGGCTGTGTATGGCTAACCTCTATTAGTGTTTGGTCAGTAGTGAAATCAGATGAAATGATCTTCGTCCGTCTTGTCTCCAAAGTTGTAATAAAAGTGGAATTCTTGGTCCTTGGTTGATGCAGAAATACCGCTCCTTTTGTTCACCAATGTCCAAGTTTGTGGTAACGTGCTTCGACGAACTCCGAATCCAAATACGTTTTTCTATCGGGTTGTGCAAACTGCAAGTTCCAATGTAATTTGGTGGTTATTTTAGTTTCGTTTGTTTTAGAGGATTATATCTTTATGCAGGTAGTTATTTCTCTGGTTTTATTACTTCGTTAATGTAACATTCTGTTCGTGATCCGGAATTGGGCAATCCAAGTTCTTCCTTTAATTTTAGTTACTTATTATATCGTTTTATATTATCCAATTATACAATATGGTTAATGGTTATTTGACCAAACTATTGCAATTTATCATTCATTTATTGTAACTTTTGCTGTACTTAGTATTTTAAATTAAATTAGTTTTTTATTGAGCATCTCTCTTAGTTAAACTCTCCTCGTTCATGTCAAAAAATTCAATAATCAAATCAACAAAATCTATCTATTTTGTCGTCCATAGCAACCCTCCTTTTTATTCTTACTCGATAATGTGTTATATTATAATCATTTCATACAATATTCTTCCACTCATCAAAATAATTCCTTTCTAAACTTCCATTATATCTGAATATAATCTTATTTATAGCTTGTTTACTAATTCATATATATTTTGCTGTTTTTTCACTCTTAGTCTGTTTCTTTTAATAAATATTATTTTTCCGTTACCAAACATTATCTATCGGTATCATTGCACTATGGCATAACCATAATTTGTTTAGTTTGAGTTTATTTATTATTTATTATTATTAATTTCAACTAACTCATTGGATTATATTTATTATTTGTTACTAATTTCTTTACCTAACCTTACTGATCTGATTTATTATATAATGTTATTGGCTGTTAGGCCTATTATTATACCTTGATCTACTTCTGAATTTAACTTGTTACTATTTGTAACATTATAGAACTTTTATCTATTCATAGTATGGTGGTATTACACTCCTTTGGTACCTTGTTAACAATTATAGCCTTTTTATCCAAGTTTACACTTATAATCAACTTTTTATCTACGTACATGTATACAAATAATTATCTTTATAATATCTAACAACAACTTTATCTTGACCTATAGATAACACATAAAAATGAAATTAATTAATATTCAATAACTGAGTTCAACCACAGTTCTACAACAGTAAATGAATAATACATATTACTTAATTACCTGATATTCTATCAACAGGAAAACTTTCACATGATAATACAAAATATAACATCACAGTCATGATAACAACATAACATCATACAATTCATAACAAGTGTTTTTGAGTAACTTAGATCGTACACTATTTACTCATTCTTATCTATTTTATCAACATCAATTATTCTGAAATAGTCAACATTAGTTTTTCTTTTTACAATATTTGTCAATGTCTGTTATTTACCTCTCACTGAACCTTGAGGTTTATTACTATTATCATTATTACATGCTTATCTTTTATTATTATTATTACCTTGCATTCTTATTACTTTTAAACAATTATGGGTTTATTTTCTGACCTTTTATAAGTGTGGAAAATTAAAATATTTTCTTCCCTATTCTAATTTTAATATTTTATTTATGTAACGCCGAGGACCGCATTTCTGTTACGTTACAAATGCTTCCCCTCCTAAAGAAGTTTAATTTACCTGAATTTAATTTAGGTCAAGTAAACTTATATCTTTTCCATGCCCTTGAATATCCTCCTTACCTTCATATTAATTTCAATGGTCAATGATGGAATTCTCAATGTGACATTTTGGATTTGTATTTATCTTTTTCTATTTAATGACAATTCATTAATCATATTAACATTCTTGGCTTGTTTCTTTTAAACATTACTTGTCAATGATTGGTCACAATAATCAGTAAAACTCGGTTTGACTTTTCTTCTATTGCTAGTTACTGCTATCAATGCGTTTCTCCATTATTCTTCTGTCAGCTATCTTCCTTCCGTTTTCTTTCTTCATACTTTTTTGGAATCTGATGTCATTCTTCGCAGCAATTCTAATATCCCTTAAATATTCAATTTCCCTAACATTCCCTAACATGTGAGCTGGTACAGTTCAGAGAGCCACTGTTTGGCTTCATACGCTGCTGTCCACACTACACTTCAATATAGTACTGCTGGAATTCATCTACAGTCAGCTATAAAAATATAATAATATCATAATAATCTTTTTATTTAATTAATAATAAACATCTTGGGGATTCGTTACACTGTCGCGTTTTATATTTAATTATTCATATATTCCATACTTCGTGATTCCGTCTTATTTTCATTAACTTTTTTCAGATAATTTTTGACAGTCATTATTTGTAACTATCTTTGATCTTCTTTTTTGTGACAGCAATTCTAAGTATTATCTCTTCACTGGTTATTCTCAATTCTAAGAAATTCTAAATTGTAATTGCCCTAATTATTATCATTACTGAGTTTCATTGTATTTATAGTCATTAAATTATCCATTGTTCTTCTTATTTTACCATTTTGTTTGGTCACATTACCACTAATTATGTTGACATACATTTTTTTCTTGTTCCATTTAAAATTATACTGGTCATAAACAATTATTTATTTTGTTCTTCGATTCGCTTGGCATTTTGGCATGTATCTTAGATCATATTGTTTTTTTTTTTTTTTTTTTAATTATTTTGCATAAGTCCTTCTTGATATAAAATTTTTAATCTTGGGGTTTTATTCTTAAATATTTAGAATATTTCTTTGTAAACATATAGTAATATTTTCTTACTTCCTTTTTTAATCTTGGGGGTTTTATTAAATCTTCTTAATAATTTCTTTATAACCATATAGTAAGACGTTCTTACTTCTTTTTGAATTTTGTGGTTTTTATTAAATAATATTGTTCAAAATATTTAGTAAGTTGTACTTACATACTTTTTGGATTTTGTGGGTTTTTATTAAATCTTCATCTTGGTGTTTCTATTAACATATTATTTTTTTTCTTATTTAATATTAACTATTTATTTCTTCTTTCCAAGTGGTTGCCTGGTCGGTTTTCAGAAAATCAGTCCCATTTTTCTGGTTGACTATTTCTCGTTTCAACCATGGTCCATTAGTTCAGGTACTCCTTTTCCTCGGATCACTGTAGTTTTCATACCAATTTTTACACTTGTTAAATATCTCTTGTGTATCTGGTACTGTAACTCGGCTGATACAAAGTCTTCATTTAAGTCAAGGTTTTCTGTTATAATTAGAGCTCTTTTAATTGACAGGTATTGTATCTCCTCTAATCTAACGTAATCACTCATATATGCTACTATTCCATTCTCTTTGACCTCTGTATTATTTTCCCAATGTTTTTTTTTCTGGTATATTCCGTATTGAAGATATAATTGATGTGGTCAGATACTCTTTGATCGTTGATATATTTAAATGATATTTGAATTTATTTAAGTTTTTTGTTATTATTCTATGGTGGTTTATTTTTGCGATTTTTATAAAATTTTTTCTATAATTCATACATTTACTTAACTCCCTTCGCTTATTAATTGGGATGTTAAATGCACTAATTAATCCACCCTTCCTCATCTCCATTTCTTCTTTTGTATTGACTATTTTCTTTCTCCATATTTTCCTTATTTTCTTGATATTCTCTTCCATGGTTTGGATCTTCTCTTTGTCCTTTCTATTCTTATTTTCAGTTAGCAATGCATTCTGGTCTTCTCTAATTTCTGTTTCCTTGCTACTATCTTCTATTTTCATAATTACCGGTTCCTTAACACTTTTGGAACCACTGTTTAGTGTTTCATTCATATTCTCCAAATCACTATCCATTGGTTTCATTAATGTTTCACGGTGTCTCTTGTTATTTTCTCTTATTTCGTTTAATATTTCGTTATGTTTCCTAAAATTTTCATTCATTTTCTTGAAACCACTGTCCATTGTTTCCTCTAGTTTTCTGAAACCTTCATCCCTTATTTTCCTTAATTCTTTATGGTGTCTTTTTGAGTCTTCCAGTATTATTCTCAACACCTCCTGCATAGTCATGTCTTCTTTTTGTGTGGGTTCTGGCATTTTCTTCTGTTGCTTCACTTTGACTATTTCTATTTCTTGTTGCACATTTGTTTGTTCTAAGTTTTTATGATTTGGCATTCCTATAAATTCTTCTGTTTGATTATGTTCTTTCCTCCAGTTACACATATCTTCCCTGGATAGTTCAAACATCACCCTTATCCATTCCCTTAATTCTGTGTTTTCTGTTTGTATTGGGTTTTCAGGTGGTCTTATTACTCGTTTCCATTGTTCATATTCTTCCTGAGTATATTGTTCTGTCACCTGGGCGTATACTCCTGTTCTTTCGTTTTTCATTTGTTCTTCATTATCGTCCCATCTTTCCCAATCTTCTTCAGTCATCCTTTCCACCTTGTTATCGTCTTTTTCGTGGGTTGTCCCTATAGTCTCTTCTTTATTACACCTGGCATCTAACTCCCACATTTCATCATAAATCTCTCTCAATGTCATTTTGTCGTCTGGTGTTCCCATTGCATTCGCACGACTCATTTGCGCTCTTTCGTGATCGGTGGTGTTCTTCTTAATATACTCCATATCCTTGCTGAATTTTTTAAATAGCACCGTCATCCATTCCGCGTAACTTAATCGTCTCTCTTGTTCGGGCATTTTCGTTTCCTTTGGTATCATAGCTCTTTATTGCATTTTTTGTCTCCAACAGTTGCCTGCTCGAGTTAAGTACTATTTATATAATTATGGTTTTACTTAACTTAAGCCCTACACTAGTTGAGCGCCAATTTATAATTTACCCTCTTCGATGTGTTACCTATTTGAAACTCTCGCCTAATTAAGTCCCACGTTATGAGCAACAATTTATAATGCCTTCTGTGTGTTCGGTTTAAGCCCCACTGTTGGGTTCACCAATTTATAATATCTCGGCTATTACGGTTGCGGGATTATCGTTATTTCAGCCCCAACGTTGCCGGCGTCAATTTATAATTACCCCCTTGTGTGTTCTTGTTAATCCCCACTGTTGTTTTCACCAATTTATTATGTATCTTAGTTTAGTAGATGTTGTGATATTGTTAATTATATTTCCTTTATCTCTCTATTTAATATAAGGGTGTTGATGTGAGTGAAAATTATGTAGGTAGGGTGTTATTCGAAAATTCCGCTCAAGCCTATTCTGTTTTGAAGAGAATGAGAGAAATTTTTATTAATTCTCCTCTCTTTAATACCTGAAAAGTCCACGAATAGCGCTGTGGTTCCCAACCAAGGGAAATTTGTAGGTTAACCCACCGTGTACGGTGATTATTGGTTATACTCTCTATCTATCTTATTTCTTATTCACACTCCATTAAATCATACATAAATGATAAGATATTGAAAGTCTGAAATGATTCTTTATTAGTTTTTTAAAATTTAATGTCCAATAAAATTTTTCTCTTACTTAAGATACGAAAAGGCTATAAGTCAGAAATAATCGATTATCGATCGTTCAAGGTTTTATATTAAATTCAGTTATGGTTTTTATAATTCTTTTAAATACAGGGCGTGAAGGTTCTTTCAACTGTTGGGAAGATCAGAAAATACATAAATAGGAATATAAGGTATTACAATATAGAGTTATAGTTTATTAAATAATATTTAAGTAATAGTTGCTTTACCGTCCGCTGGACATCGCAGCTTGATGAGGCTGTGTATGGCTAACCTCTATTAGTGTTTGGTCAGTAGTGAAATCAGATGAAATGATCTTCGTCCGTCTTGTCTCCAAAGTTGTAATAAAAGTGGAATTCTTGGTCCTTGGTTGATGCAGAAATACCGCTCCTTTTGTTCACCAATGTCCAAGTTTGTGGTAACGTGCTTCGACGAACTCCGAATCCAAATACGTTTTTCTATCGGGTTGTGCAAACTGCAAGTTCCAATGTAATTTGGTGGTTATTTTAGTTTCGTTTGTTTTAGAGGATTATATCTTTATGCAGGTAGTTATTTCTCTGGTTTTATTACTTCGTTAATGTAACATTCTGTTCGTGATCCGGAATTGGGCAATCCAAGTTCTTCCTTTAATTTTAGTTACTTATTATATTGTTTTATATTATCCAATTATACAATATGGTTAATGGTTATTTGACCAAACTATTGCAATTTATCATTCATTTATTGTAACTTTTGCTGTACTTAGTATTTTAAATTAAATTAGTTTTTTATTGAGCATCTCTCTTAGTTAAACTCTCCTCGTTCATGTCAAAAAATTCAATAATCAAATCAACAAAATCTATCTATTTTGTCGTCCATAGCAACCCTCCTTTTTATTCTTATTCGATAATGTGTTATATTATAATCATTTCATACAATATTCTTCCACTCATCAAAATAATTCCTTTCTAAACTTCCATTATATCTGAATATAATCTTATTTATAGCTTGTTTACTAATTCATATATATTTTGCT
The DNA here is from genome assembly GCA_034769895.1 of Magicicada septendecula. Lineage (NCBI taxonomy): Eukaryota > Metazoa > Arthropoda > Insecta > Hemiptera > Cicadidae > Magicicada > Magicicada septendecula. The sequence continues at coordinate 266,785,234 of CM068370.1, read as the reverse complement.
GTTTTTTCACTCTTAGTCTGTTTCTTTTAATAAATATTATTTTTCCGTTACCAAACATTATCTATCGGTATCATTGCACTATGGCATAACCATAATTTGTTTAGTTTGAGTTTATTTATTATTTATTATTATTCATTTCAACTAACTCATTGGATTATATTTATTATTTGTTACTAATTTCTTTACCTAACCTTACTGATCTGATTTATTATATAATGTTATTGGCTGTTAGGCCTATTATTATACCTTGATCTACTTCTGAATTTAACTTGTTACTATTTGTAACATTATAGAACTTTTATCTATTCATAGTATGGTGGTATTACACTCCTTTGGTACCTTGTTAACAATTATAGCCTTTTTATCCAAGTTTACACTTATAATCAACTTTTTATCTACGTACATGTATACAAATAATTATCTTTATAATATCTAACAACAACTTTATCTTGACCTATAGATAACACATAAAAATGAAATTAATTAATATTCAATAACTGAGTTCAACCACAGTTCTACAACAGTAAATGAATAATACATATTACTTAATTACCTGATATTCTATCAACAGGAAAACTTTCACATGATAACACAAAATATAACATCACAGTCATGATAACAACATAACATCATACAATTCATAACAAGTATTTTTGAGTAACTTAGATCGTACACTATTTACTCATTCTTATCTATTTTATCAACATCAATTATTCTGAAATAGTCAACATTAGTTTTTCTTTTTACAATATTTGTCAATGTCTGTTATTTACCTCTCACTGAACCTTGAGGTTTATTACTATTATCATTATTACATGCTTATCTTTTATTATTATTATTATTACCTTGCATTCTTATTACTTTTAAACAATTATGGGTTTATTTTCTGACCTTTTTATAAGTGTGGAAAATTAAAATATTTTCTTCCCTATTCTAATTTTAATATTTTATTTATGTAACATCGAGGACCGCATTTCTGTTACGTTACAATATATATATGTACCATATATATAAACCTGTAGTTAATATATTAATAATAATTAACACTTAATCAAAAAGTATACATAATGAAAAAGTGATCATATTGAACAGAAAGAACATAATACGTATGATGAATAGAACATGGTGAAAATTCAACATAATATAGGCCTATCTTGATCATAATGATTAGAACAGTGAACACAATGAATGTAATACAGACATCACATAATGAACACAATAAATTCAAGAACATAATAACCAAAATGAAAATTGAACTTAATATTCATGTTCAACACAATAATTGTAATAGACATAATAAAACTAATCACTATTAATAGCAACTGACCATACTACCACACTATAACGAAGCTGACAAAAATTTATCGTTACACATTACACATTCATTCCAATTACATAGAAAAATTCTCACATGACCATGCACGTTTCCTTAAACTGTGGGTTGTTGCAACCAGTAGTGTGTGGAGAAACATCTGTGACTGTAGTGACGATTCCATTGGATGGTCTTCACCGAAACATGGTCTTCTGAAGTTTGGTATCTTAACTCGCTAAATCCAAACGATTTAAGCTGAAAATCATTTATTTATTTTTTAACAAGAGTCAATTTCTTATTCACAAATAATGTTTAATTATTTTTGTTGTATTCAGTTCTTTGCTAATTGGATTCTTTGCGATGATTTACTTTATCACATTCTTGTAAGTTAACTATTGTTGTAAATATTTATTATATACAACAATTATCCCTTCTTGCTCCCCTGTTCCCATCTATTAAAATTGAAAGACAAACAGATATAAGGATACAGTAATTTAACAGACTTATTCTGGTATTCTAGAGTAATGGTGAATTTAACCATTAATGCTTTTCCAGAACAAAAACTGAATTAACAAAGTTCTTTAAATAATATAATGCGACAATACAAGCATATGCTGTAATGTGCATTTATTAGATAAAATAAATATTTAGATTAAATTTAGAAATATGTAATAAATAAGCAGGTGTGAGATTGAAAGCTGAGTTAGACGCAGGAATCAACATGCACGATCACGCGATTGTCGCTGAGAGCGTGTACAGTAGTAAATAATGTGTGTGCGTGAGGCCGGTTCAAGCCTGAAAGTTTGCAATTTCACCCCAAATAGATGTTAAATATTAGTTTTTATTTAATTATAAGAAAACCGTAAATGATAGAAAAATTGCAAAGACTTCTAAATATGTATAAAAATAATACACATGTGCAGTGCGAAAACGGCATGAATAGGCCGTGCAGTGCAAATTCAGTGCGATTTTAAGAGCGTAGTAATTACACGAATTATGCGATTATGATGGTAATTACATTGAACATGTGTAATTAAATCAGACACCGTTAGAGCACCTTGTAATCCTCATTAGACATTGCAATTGGCAGAAATGTGCGAAAATATGAAATTGGACGATAGTGGGGAAGCTGACACCACCAAACAATTCCTGACATGCTGAATTCTGGCCCAGCAGGTGCAGTAAGACGCTTAAAAATAAATAAGGGCACGAATGAAGCCAAATTACTCTCAATCAGTCTTCAGTCGTGGCGGTACGCTCTTTCCGTCAGCGACGCGAATTTTTAATACTCTCAATCAGTCTTCAGAAGCGGCAGGATGCTATGTTCAGCATCAACGCGATTTTTAAATTTTGTTAATTGAATTATAAATTCAGATGGACGATATGTGCATCTAAGTATCAAACAATAACTCGTAGTTTGATTATAAATACGATTTAGAACATACTCGACAAGGTCTACACCCACAAACGTTCATCACTCAAAACAAGCAACGAGGTCACATCAGGCAGAACAATAGAGGCGTCTACTAGAACAACAGCAGTGAGTGCAGAACAACATATCACTCTACACTACAGCAACCAGATGGGACCATGAGGGACAATTAACTGGAGGACGACGAGTGGAACCAAGGAACGTGCGGGGAACTCCATTAGAAGAGGACATACGGATCAACGGAGGACATGGGTATGCGCTACAGAATCAAGGTGACAAATAACCAATTTATAATTTGTAAATGAGAGAATAAAGACACTTTAAAATTTTAAAATAAATGAAAGTTATGTAAAATATAGATAGAGATAAGAGAATCTAATTTAAATTCAATAAGAATTTTCTTTGATGATTAACACTTAATTTAAAGTCAATTTAAATCTTTGCTTTGATGATTAACAATTGATTTAGTAAATTTAAATTTTATTTAATGTTTGTAAAGCAATAAACGATTAAGAGGGTATGCAATGCATACAGTAACATAGTTTGAAGTTATGTAAAGAAAATAAAACAAAACTGCAGTAAAAGCACACAATCAGACTGAGCAGTCGAAATTTTAAGATTAACAAGTAAAGACTTAGAATATAATTTTGTTAATATAAGATATAAGATTTATTTATGATAAATGTACTGCAACAATTGAACGTAAACAAACAATAATGAAGGTTTATTACGAAGTAAATGAGATTTTTTGTAAATGCTTTCAATTATTATTATTATTTTTTTGAATAAATTGATGAAAACTTGTTAAAGTTCAATAAATGACTACTCTTATTACTATTACACCCAAACCCCAGTAATTAATACATGTTATCAGTAATGTTGTATGAGTCTTAGCACTCCACAAATGAAATTACATTAAATTATCAATTTGTGTTGTTGTATAATATTGGCGCTTCAAAGTGTGGGGCTTCACAAATTAAATTAAATTACATTTAAATTTGTACGACAATTTAAAATTGTCTTGTTGTAATATGCACACAGCTGTTCAGATGCAAAATTGTTGACTACCTACAGCTGTGTAAAGTGTGGCCTGATAGGAATCCTGTAAGAAGACTTCACTTAGAAATAAAGTAGAAATTGTGGTGTAAAAAAGATGTTACATTCTTTAAGAAAGAATTATTTCAATAAAAGGGAAAGTAAATAAAATAAATAGTAAAAAATAATCTTGATTAAATGTGGGTTTAAATATATTTATGACAATTGCTAAGGGTTTCATTAAATGGTTATAAACTTATTGAGCAAGTCAATGTCATCAATTAGATTCGTTTTAGGTATCATATAGCCCTGTTAAATGTATTTATTAAAATAAATAGTTTAATAAAATGTGTTGAAAAAATACTTGATGTGACAGGATATTACAGTTTTACAATGTTATGACAGTCCCCACTTTAGTGCATAGCCCTGAATTTTGGACCTTACCAACCAAACAACGAAATAAGTTTGAAAGGTCAAAAATAAAATTTCTATGTTGGGTGCTGGTACTGGTCCATGAAAATGCAGCAAACTGAATTAAACATCTTCAGTTTAAATGAGATCTCCAAATGTAGATAACAGTAAGCCTAGTAGAGTAGACAAATGAAAACAGAATTCTCGACCATCGAGCAGGCCTTCATTAACACACACACACACGCGCGCGCGCGCACACACACACACACACACACACACACACACACACACACACACACACACACACACACACACACACACACACACACACACACACACACACACACACACACACACTGCTTGGAAGATAAGACATTAAATCAGATAAGTCCAGAACAACCCAATATCTTAACCCTTTATGTATTATGGTAATGATGATGATGACAACGATGATGATGATGGTGGTGGTGGTGGTGGTGGTGATGATGATGATGGTGGTGGTGGTGGTGGTGATGATGATGATGAAAAAAGAAAAACAGAATCGTTTTTCTCACACAAAATAATTTGCATTTGGACTTCGCAGACAGCTGTTGGGAATAGATAACAGTGTTACTCACGTTCCTTGTAAAAATCACAAACACTATTCAGTGAATCTTGTTTGAGAATGTGATTTTTGTAGTTTAACCCTATGAAGATTAAAAATTATTTCCATAATCGTACGTTATTTCGATTTAACATGCATCAGTATCAGCCTCACGACACTGTCAAATAAGATTTAATACGAATTTATATCTTATTATTATAGAATACTGGGTGCAGATAAAGAAATATAGAAACATGATGTTGATATATTTACCTGACAGAAAACTAAACGAAATAGTATTTATACCATTGTAAGAAAACAATAATTGTAATATAAGATATTCACTGTCATGCAAACAGTGTTTCATTGTTACAATTCGTTGATGTAAGAAGCTATTTGATAAAATGCAATGAACACAGTTGTGGTTTTGTAGCTTAAATATTAATCCATGGTTTTTGGATAACCTTGAGGCACGTCAGAACAAGGTAAAAAAACATGTAAAGCGAACTAATTAAAAATACTATGAAAATAATAAAACGTAAAATAATTAACATTAATGTGAAAAGATTTAATATAATTTAACATTATATTATAATAATGTTAACATTAATGTAATTTAATGCAGGTTTGTACTGCATATATATGGCTAGTATTTGTAAAGTATTATGAAAGAGTGCTGACTAAACATTGGGATCCAGTAATACATTGATAATCTCAACATTGATCAAGAACCTACGGAGAGCACACTCCAATCGAGTAAATGCTTTATCCAGTAAATTAAATTTGAGAACACTAAGTGCAGTTATTAAAGGAAAATATCGGTATGGAGAACCATACATGACTTCCATATTCTAAGATTTATTTTTAAAATCATTTTCGAAATGAAATATTACCATAGAAACTACTTCTTTCTACTTACTGCTTCAGCCTTAACCACAGTAATGTGGTCACTAACATATACCACCTCACGTTATCGCACTCGATTTTCACTGATGATGGAAGTCAATGGCATTGCCGAAACGTCTGGTTTTGTAGAAAACATTGGACTACGGCCAAATATCCCGGGAAGGAATTTTAACAAAAACTACTTCTTTGTTGCCGATAACGTTGTACACATATATATAAAAAATATGCATAAAATTAATGGCTTGTATAAGTTAATGATTGATCTCCATTAAGTAGTGCTCAAGTTTCCAAAGTTTTAATATTATGATGTCCATAATTAAAACATCAGAGCAGATTTAGTGTGTATGAGGGTTCACCGTGGACAAAAATTTTCAACATTTCCTATTGAGCGTTGCTTAGAATAAATCTGCGAATCTACAGTGTACGTTTCACAGAACAAACACGCGGAAAAGAAGGAGGGCTCCGAAGTCACTCATGGACCCTCAGCATCTTGCAGAGGGTTCATTCCCTAAAGACGAAAAGTCTGTCTATGAATCGTTCCTCTGTAAACATGTGCAGTTACACTGCCCAGCGATCCGCAGGAAGCAAATCGCTATCCACGCTGGACACTTTTTCGGCTTGGATGCGTTATGTTGGTATGGGTTCGGCACTTTCCATTTAAAAACCGTGCAAATGTAAGAAAATAAACATGAATGAGGCCAGAAATAACGCGAATTGTGTGTGTGTGTGTGTGTGTGTGTGTGTGTGTGTGTGTGTGTGTGTGTGTGTGTGTGTGTGTGTGTGTGTGTGTGTGTGTGTGTGTGTGTGTGTGTCTTCCCTGCCTTTTTATTGCGGTAGTGATAATAATAAAATGGAAACCTAAACAGTACATAACTGAGATATGCTTGCCTGCCACGCACGATATATTTTCTTTTATCCATGACTAGCAGAATACCCGTACTTCGCTACGGAGTTTCACGTTGTACGTAATGAAAATGTTAGTTTAATTAATAAAGTTTAATTAAAGTAGGCTTCTTAAAAATAAATAGCTGTTGCCCACAACTTCGTTCGCGTGGTCTTCAATTTAATGCGATAATATATTTAGAACAGAATCTATTCTATTGGGTTGCCATAGTAACCAGATCTAATAGTTTTTTAAGACCGCAAAGGACCCCCCAGAGGATCGTATCGAAAAAAACACCTGTCCTATGTTGGTTCTCCCGTTGCGTAAATATTTGTGCCAAGTTTGGTTGAAATCGGTCCAATGGTTTAGGTGGAGACGTGGAAGACCCCAAAGGACCCCCCAAAGGATCGTGTCAAAAAAACACTTGTCCTATGTTGGTTCTCCCTTTGCGTAAAATATTTGTGCCAAGTTTGGTTGAAATCGGTCCAGTGGTTTAGGAGGCGATGTGGAAGACCCCAAAGAACCCCCAAAAGGACCCCATCGAAAAAACACCTATCCTATGTTGGTTCTCCCGTTGCGTAAAATATTTGTGCCAAGTTTGGTTGAAATCGGTACAGTGGTTTAGGAGGAGATGTGGAAGAAACCTTCGCGGACGTGCGCACAACAACTCACCGAAGTTTCATCGCAATCGGATGAATGGTATAGGAACGCATACGGGACAAACAAAGAAACATTCATTTTTATATATAAGATGTAAACTATACCACTTACTTGACATAAACCGTGATAGCTAAGCTAATGTACAACATATATGTATTAATTATACACATAAATGTTCCTCGATAGACACTCTATCTATTGGCGAAAACTTGAAAAAATCCGTTCAGTACTTCCTGAGATTAGCGATTTCAAACACAGAGAGAAAACGGACCGACTTTACTTTATACTATGTACAGATTTACATTAAAATGAAATATCGGTATGGAGAACCATACATGACTTCCATATTCTAAGATTTATATTTAAAATCATTTTCGAAATGAAATATTACCATAGAAACTACTTCTTTCTACTTACTGTTTCAGCCTTAACCACAGTACTGTGGTCACTAACGTATACCACCTCACGTTATCGCACTCGATTTTCACTGATGATGGAAGTCGATGGCATTGCCGAAATGTCTGGTTTTGTAGAAAACATTGGACTACGGCCAAATATCCCGGGAAGGAATTTTAACAAAAACTACTTCTTTGTTGCCGATAACGTTGTACACATATATATCAGTGGCGAAGTTACATGGAGGCAATTGAGGCAATGCCTACCCTACAAAATTCTGTAGAATAAAAATTATAAATACGTATGGACTACATAACGTAAAGATTATACATTGTTACTGCGACTGTCAAATTTATTAAACCGAAACGTGCTTTATTGAGCGACCGCTAGATGGTGACAGGTGAGATTCGGCATAGTTCGTTTAAAGCGAATGAGGCAACCTGAACTTGCCTCAGCGTTTTTTGTATACATCGTATGTAAGCAATGTAGTGGTGTGATAGGGAAGTGTAGGGAGGGGGGATTGTCCCGCGCTGTACACATAGAGCGTTGAGGCATGCCTCACTTCTGTGGTCCAAACAGTTAAGTTAAAGCGCCTGTGTTGTTTCTAAGTGTTTATTTTATGCGGTTATTAAAAGTGTCACTGTTATTCCGCTGAACTAACAGATGATCAAGATTGTTATTTGAATTATTTGTAACATTAAACATATATATAGAAACTAATCAAGTTTAAAAATTTGAAGTTCAATCAGTTGTATTATTGTGATGACTAATACAAGGATTGTTCAATAGACACACGTATAGAGCTGTAAAGGATTTTTTATTCAACGATTTTAAAAGAAGTCTCCAATAACATTAAGACATGAGTTCCACTGTTGCGCTAACCTGTAGATTCCCTGCTAGTAAAATTCTTACGGCTGTTTGTGGAACCATTCGGTTACAGCAAACTCTACCTCAGCGTCCGATTTGACCCACCGTCCTTTTAGTGATTCCTTAAAAAAAAATTTAAGATAAGATTTTTGCCTACCCATTCATTAATTACTAGCTTCGCCAGTAAACAAATTGATGTCCATTTTTTCGGCTTGCACGCGTTATGTTGGTGTGGGTTTCGGCACTTTCCATTTAAAAAGCGTGCAAACGTAAGAAAATAAACATGAGTGACGCCAGAAATAACGTGAATTGTGTGTGTGTGTGTGTGTGTTTGTGTCTTACCTGCCTTTTTATTGCCGTATTAAATGAAAAATATTATATTACATTAAAATGAAAAAAATTTAATTTTATTGCCTGGCAACAAAATTATTTTATTTTTCACAATTACCATTGTTTCAAAAAGTTTAAATAAATTTTCAAGTACTTTACTCTTGTTAAAACGTAAAAGGTTGCAGGTAAACTACCCCTTCCCCTTAACCGATCTTCACCAAAATCGGAAGTCCTTGAGACCTCTACAATTCAGGGACGTATGCAAAAAATTATTTGATTCTGTTTGAATTTACGGCTGTTATCGTTTGCCATAGAAAATACCCTTGTTAAAAAACGTTGTAGGTAAACTACCCCTTTCCCTTAACCGATCTTCACCAAAAACAATAGGTCTTGAGAACTCTACAATTTAGGGCTGTATGCAAATAATCTTTTGATTCTGTTTGAATTTGCGGCTGTTATCGTTTGCCATAGGAAATACCCTTGTTAAAACATAAAACGTTACAGGTAAACTACCCCTTTCCCTTAACCGATCTTCACCAAAAACAATAGGTCTTGAGAACTCTACAATTCAGGGCTGTATGCGAAACATTATTTGATTCTGTTTGAATTTGCGGCTGTTATCGTTTGCCAAAAAAAAAAAAAATTCCCTTGATAAAAAAAACCGTTGCAGGTAAACTACCCCTTTCCCTCAACCGATCTTCACCAAAAACAATAGGTCGTGAGTACTCTACAAATCAGGGCTGTATGCAAAAAATTATTTGATTCTGTTTGAATTTGCGGCAGTTATCGTTTGCCATAGAAAAAAAATCTACAGACACACAGACACTTTTCGGAAAACGACTTTTTTTCATGTTTTGAGTGTAGTAGAATCAGAATCTGCAATAATCTCGAACACGATTTTTTTTGCCCTCACCATACTTCCATTCCTTAAGGAATATGGAAGTAAAAATTATAATTTTATTGCCTGGCAACAAAATTATTTTATTTTTAACAATTACCATTGTTTGAAAAAGTTTAAATGAATTTTCAAGTACTTTACTCTTGTTAAAACGTAAAAGGTTGCAGGTAAACTACCCCTTCCCCTTAACCGATCTTCACCAAAATCAAAAGGCCTTGAGTCCTCTACAATTCAGTGACGTATGCAAAAAATTATTTGATTCTGTTTGAATTTGCGGCAGTTATCGTTTGCCATAGATAATACGCTTGATAAAAAACGTTGCAGGTAAACTACCCCTTCCCCTCAACCGATCTTCACCAAAAACAATAGGTCTTGAGTACTCTACAAATCACGGCTGTATGCAAAACATTATTTGATTCTGTTTGAATTTGCGGCTGTTATCGTTTGCCATAGGAAATACCCTTGATAAAAAACGCTGCAGGTAAACTACCCATTTCCCTTAACCGATCTTCACCAAAAACAATAGGTCTTGAGAACTCTGCAATTTAGGGCTGTATGCAAATAATCTTTTGATTCTGTTTGAATTTGCGGCTGTTATCGTTTGCCATAGGAAATACCCTTGTTAAAATATAAAACGTTACAAGTAAACTACCCCTTTCCCTTAACCGATCTTCACCAAAAACAATAGGTCTTGAGGACTCTACAATTCAGGGCTGTATGCGAAACATTATTTGATTCTGTTTGAATTTGCGGCTGTTATCGTTTGCCAAAAAAAAATTTCCCTTGATAAAAAAAAACCGTTGCAGGTAAACTACCCTTTTCCCTCAACCGATCTTCACCAAAAACAATAGGTCGTGAGTACTCTACAAATCAGAGCTGTATGCAAAAAATTATTTGATTCTGTTTGAATTTGCGGCAGTTATCGTTTGCCATAGAAAAAAAATCTACACACAGACAGATAGATAGACAGATAGACACACAGACACTTTTCGGAAAACGACTTTTTTTCATGTTTGAGTGTAGTACAATCAGAATCTGCAATAATCTCGAACACGATTTTTTTTGCCATCACCATACTTCCATTTCCTTAAGGAATATGGAAGTAAAAATGTAATTTTTAGACAATAAACTTTTGTTAATGGTTATATTCACAAACAGAATATAAAATTGTCGATACAACTATAGGACCTACAGACACCTCCCGATTAGCGCTTTCGAACCTTTTAGTTCATCTTCAGATCGGAAACGTACAATAATAACAATCAAAAAATAATGGATGCGAAACCGAAAGGCCTCTTTCGAGAAAAAAGTGTATATAGCAGGGAAGCAACAAAATTTGACAAAGTTGTTATGAAGACTGCTAACATAACTGAGAAAATAACTGATAATCAAAAAATAGTTGCTCAGCAAGTGCGTACACATTTTCGAAAACAACCTTTGTCATCGACTTCCTACCACACGTGGGCGGGAACAACCACCATTGTACTTTGGTACTTTATCCTTTACCGTTATTTCTCATACATTTTGCGTAAGTTACGTCCTTCCTATACCTAACGCAACAAATCTTTCCACCTGCTTTTACTTCTCAATTATATTATAAACGAAAACAGACGCGCGCGCGCGAAAATGTGTACGCCCTCTCTGGGCAAGTATATTGGTATATTCTTATTGTTATTTATTGTTGTATTTTTCCGATCTGAAGATGAGTTCAAAGGTAAGAAAGCGCTAAACGGGGGTTGTTCTTAGGCCTATAGTGGTTTGCATCGATTTTATTTTATGTTTGAATAAAGGTAATTGCGTTGCAACAAGAAACACTAAACATGGGAACAGGCTATTTACTGTCATATTTAAAATTACATGTTATTTTAATTTTTTAAAGTTGTCTTTTTTAATCCTTTAGTTAGTAGTGAGCGTCAATCAATAATAATGATGAAAGGTTTAACCAGGGGCGGATTTGCTGTACTGCCGCCCCCAGGCATGGCAGATAATGCTGCCCCCTCCACCCTCTCCTATCTCTCTCCCTCATTCCCCCTCCCTTCCCCTCTTCGATTTCACATCCTCTTTCCCCCCAGTTTGATTGTCTGCCTCGTTTCCTTTGGGTTTAACGAGGACTGGTCAGTAAGTATAGTCACAATGATGTCACAGTTGTGCTTGGTGTCGTAACTCTCTCTCCTATGGCGCTACAGCCCAAGTCAGGCCCTGGCCTCCACCAATCTCCGCCTCCAATCCACTCTATCCACTGCAACCCTCCTCCAGTTTCTTATCCCCATGTCTCTCGCGTCCTCTGCAACGCCATCTTCCCACCTCTTCCTCGGTCTACCTCTAGGTCTCGTTTCCTCCCATGTACCCAGCAAAGCCCTCTTAGGGTTCCTGCCACCCTCCATTCTCATAACATGTCCGGCCCAACGCAATCTTTGAATTCTTATAAATTTTGAGACTGGTATTTCTTTATATATTTGATACAGTTCGTTGTTGTATCTCAGTCTCCATGAGCCATTTTCTTGTATTGGGCCTATAATGCGTCTGAGGATTTTCCTTTCAAAGGTGTCTACTATGTCGACTGTTTTCTGTGTGATTGCCCATGCCTCACACCCGTAGCATAGCACCGGTCTGATGACAGTCCTATATATTTTCATTTTTGTTTCCCTGTGCACATCCCCAGACCTAAATGATGGCAGCAATGCGAAGTACGCCTTGTTAGCCATGGTGGTCCGTCTTTGGATCTCCGGCTCCTCTGATCCAGTCTTTGCTAGATTCACTCCGAGATACGTGAAATTGTCCACCACCTCAATTGTGTCCTCCTCTATCTCGATATTGTTATGAACCAGGTCCCTTCTTGTTTGGATAAGCATTTTTGTTTTATCCATATTTATGGCTAGCCCAACTTCCTTGGCTTTGTTTTTAAGCTCTATAAATATTTCTTTAGCTGCCGTGATCCGTCTTGACATGATGTTAATGTCATCCGCATATGCGGCTATCTGTACAGTTTTATTTGTTAACAGATTGGAGCTATTTATTGATAAGCCTCTAATTACATATTCCAATGCAATATTAAATAGTGTTGGGGCCAACCCATCTCCCTGCTTTAGTACCCGTGTAATATTTATGGGTTCAGTTAGTTGGCTATCCACCTTTACTTGTGCTTCAGTCTGCTGCATAGTAACTTGGGTTAATCTTACCAGCTTACCTGGTATTCCAAATTCATGCATTATGGTGTAGAGTTTGTCTCTATTAATAGAGTCATACGCTTGCCTGAAGTCCACAAAGATCTGGTACACATCAATATCACGTTCCCATCCGCATCTTAGTATCTGTTTTACCGAGAAGAGTTGGTTGATTGTAGACCTTCCAGGTCGGAATCCAGCTTGGTATTCCCGTATTATATTTTCTGTGAGGGGTCTCAGCCTTTGGTTCAAGATGTACGCAAAAACCTTGTAGGAGGTGCACAGCAACGAAATGCCTCTGTAATTTCTACATTGAAGTTTGTCGCCTTTTTTATAAATGGGGCATATAATGCACTTATTCCATTCCATGGGGATTCGTTCCGTTTGCCATATGTCCACGATTAAGGAGTGCAGTGCGACCGCCACATCAGCACCTCCAGCTTTAAGCAGTTCTGCAGGAATCAAGTCTGTACCTGGTGCCTTGTTGTTCCTGAGGGCCCTAATAGCTTCTTCTATTTCCTGAATTGATGGTGGGTCAGATTCCATCCCCCCAATGTTTGCATTCCGCGGAGTGTGAGCAACAATTTCTCCTCCCTGTAGCATACCACCAAGGAGGCCATCGAAGTACTCTCGCCAGATAGTTTTAATTTTCTCTGGATCACTGACAATTCTATTCTCTCTGTCTCTACATAGTGTTGTAGATGGTTTATAACCTTCCCTGAGATGCTTAAGATATTTATAAGCATTCCTTATTCTTCCATCTGCAAAGTCCTGCTCCATTTTGAGAAGCAGCCCATTTTCAAAAGTTCTTTTCTTTTTTCTACATACTTTATTTGCCAGTCTTCTATTCTCTTCATATTCTTGCTTCCTTTCTCTAGTCCTACACTGAGAATACTTCCTGTGAGCCTCATTCCTCCGTGCAACTGGTGTCGTAACACCTCAACAATAATAATTGACCTCAGTGGCGAAGCTGGGGGGGCGGCTAAGGGGCAGCCGCCCCGGGCGGCATAGTCAGGAGAGCAGCAAAGTGAGCATAGACTTGAAAAAATTGTTTTCAGTTTATAAAAGTACAAACAACTTATTTCTTTGATATCACTATTCCTTTCATAAAAGAAGCATAACCAGCCAGCTTGCTGTTGTCTTACCTTGCGTAATTAACAATATTAGTCTATGTTGTACTCAAGAATCGTAATTACGGTTCATTATGACAACAAATTATGCTGTAACAGAGGCTCTTTGTCCCTCTCTGCACAGTACAGTATTTCATTCTTGGATGTTTAGTCTATGCGGTTTCTTATCTCGGTGTTTTTAACCAGTGCATGCTGTTTTAAATGAGTTTTGTTATCTTGCGTGCCAGTGATGAGTAGACGTTTAGTTAGTAAGGTTTTTTTATCAGTGTTCATGCTTTTTGTATTCACTTGCTGTCTCCAATATTTTTTGCGACTTTGTAGTGAGTTGTTGTACCGCAAAGGAAAACTGATAATCGTACAGTATTAGCTTTGTATAGATATTCTTAATTGTTATTCATATACAGACGAATATATTATTTATAAACATTGTAACGTATAATAAAATATATATAGGGCTACGTCCTTCTTTTGTAATGCCCCGTGTTGGGTTCGTCAATTTGTAACCAATAAAATTCTTATAGGGTTACTTCGTATTGAAATGTAGCCTCACTTCGGGTTCGTCAACTTGTAACGATAAGAATATTTCGTTACGTAAAATGTTATCAGGAATAGGTTACTTGTATTTTATGTTGTGTGCACTTGAATTACATACACCGCCCGTTGGAAGTGTCAATTTATAATATAGATAAATAATGTAGCGACTAACTCGCACTGGAGTCGTCAATTTGTAATTATGAATGTGTTATGTAGGACGGCGAATGGTTTCGTATATTGCCGCTTGCTCCCACTATACCGCACGCTTCCGTGACGTCACTCAACGTTGCCAACCGTCGTGTCCGCTGCAATCTGTGAATTTATTTCCTAAATAGAACAGCAATAATAACGACACAAATTATCATCAAACATATATCCTTATAGGAATCCTTTATTCAGAAAAAACACTGTTTAATGGTTCTTGAATTTGAACAGGATAATCACAATTGTGACGCAAATTATAATTCTTCTTTTTACCCGTTGGCAGTAGTAGCCAACATTCAGTATTTTTCTTTTCTTTCAGACCAAAACAATGCTTCGTTAACGTTTCTATTAAAATAATAAAGTATCTCAGGGCGTATATGGTTCGGGGATTACAATTAAACAAAATATTATTCAATAAATCAAAATACAAGTTTTACAATTAAAGGATATTACAATGTTATAGTGTAACGTGCACACAGGCAGTTGTATAGTGGTTATCAGTTCAAATAGGTTATGTCCAATTCAGGCTTCAATAATTATTATGTAAATCAAAGGTTCTTGTGGTGTTTGAAAAGGTGTTAATCTCAAATCGTGTTATTAGTGAGTGTTCTTAGTGTTGGTGTTATATTGTGTCTGTAGTTTTAGTTGATTAGTATTTAAAAAGTCGTGTATAAAAATGTGGGTGTTAATGCACAATATAATAAGTTGTCAAAAATCACCAAATCCTCTTCTTTTATGGTTCTTGTCGAATGCAGAGTCCTCGTCCACTTCAGATCTTCTTCCTGGTTCTTGGGTCTTCTCTCTCATATAACTGTTGTTCTTCTCTTAGTGTAAAAGGTTCGTGTTGTTTACTTCTAACAGTATTAATATGTTTGTATCGTTTTTTACACTGTTTATTATATAATATGTCGTACGTTTTACAAACGCGTCTATCCGCTAAGCTCGTTGTCAAAGAAGTCTCATTTTATTTATCCGAAATTTCTGGTTACTAAGGGTAAACTTGGAATCTGGTTGGCTAATTCGGATATACATTGTCATATACTTTCATTATTTCAAAGTCTAAAATCTGTTCAAAATCTTTAAATTAACATAACTTTTCTATACTGAATGGGAATTTAAAACCATTATCAGCATTATTTTGATCTTTACATTTGTTACATTTAGACACTAAACATGCCTACTTTTACTTAAGAACTACAGATGTTACAATTTAAATATTTAAAATTTTCTTAAATAACTTGATATGTATTATTTTGTTTCTATATTCGTTGTGTACACATTGACTATAAATATATTTATCCCTTCACATTTGTTTTACAAAATCTCTAACATTATTATTCAAAATTTACAAAAGTTGGTTTCACCTGGCCTATGTACTGGTGTTATTTTCATCACCATGTTTAAAATCTTTTTCAGTTAAATTATCTTTTAACAATTATAAAAACTGTTTAACACATAACATTATTTTATCAAAACAAAAGATATACTATTCTAGTAGTTTAAATTCATGCACACATGGCTATGATTTTACTGAATCCTTAAACAAATTAACTGTTTTTTACCTAAACTGTATAATTGTTTGACACTTAGCCATAACATCTTTTATAGTCTATTCTGCTTTGCCAAATCAATTTATAACTGTTTAACACCAGTTCTATGGTTATATTTGTTAACATAAAAAATAAAATTAATATCATTTAATTGATATTCCTTTAAAATAACTGTTCCACCTACTACATACAAAAAACAACACAAATACTATGATAATAAAACACTGTGCTTAAAATATAATAACATGCACATTTATAAAACAAATTCTGTACTAATTAATTAGTCTTTTGCCAGTTAATTTAATAATTACTCTGACACTGTCTATGTTATGCTTCACTCTTCTGATAAATGTTATAGTGAACATGTCATTATTTGTTGTTTACTGGACAATCTTATGAACACTATATGTTACAATTATTTGTATGGTTTATGTATCTATAGTAAGGTGTATTTATATTTTCATTACATCAATTAACTTAATTATTTACCAATATTTCTTTTACATAATGTTACATGTTTGGGCCTATTATCCCTCAATTTGTATTTTGATTATCTGGATATTATGATACATTAAATGGAACCATTTGTTTCTTTATAGTACTGGTTCATAAGCCGTCTGTCTTTATAATTCTTTATTTGGTCATTACTGAAAGTTCATGTCATAATTGGGGTTGAAAGTATTTTGGCATCACTTAGCCTAAATCATTAATTTGGGTACGGTCAGTTGTCTTACTAGTCAGTCTAAAATGGTTAGTCGTTCCTTTTCACTATCATCTTGGAAGATATTGTTCTTCTTGTTAGTTTCTTGACCAAAGTCTTCATTAAATCAGGTACGATATTAGTTGTTCCAAATGTAATGTTACAACATATAAAAAAAGGTCTACGTATGTGCAGTTCTTCCCGGTTCGACGCAGCAAACGTGTTGTTTATCAGTTATTTATGAGTATCTTGAGTGTGCGGTTTGTTTTTGGTTTGTGCGTCTTGTGGGTATATCTAGACCTATAATACTTCATGTGTATGTCATCATACTAATACTATTATTGAAAATCAATTTTTTTGAATTTTATTTGAAGCTGATATGAAACTAAGTAAACTCAGTGACCCCCAGTTTCGGAAGAGGAGGGAAGAAAGATTAAGTGCTACAAGTTCCAAAGAGTTTGTGAAGTCTTTTATTCAAGGAAAATCGAACCATGAGTGTCAAAATATTTCAATTAACAAGGAATTAACTTGCGATCATAAAATGGATGTTGTTAGCGACATGGCTGTTGAAAAATACAATAAAGTTAACGACGTGAATACATCAAACTGTAAAAGTGTCAAAATACAGTTACAAGATTCAGTTGATTCTAGTACCATGGTTGCTGTTGCATCGTGCAGTCTTGAAATTACAGGCGATGAAGGACAGAATTTTAGCAACAATGTAGACCGTGTTCTCGGTGCTGCTCTACAAGATATGCGAGTTTGGCCAAGCAAGATATCTCAATCCTTCCGAGATATAATGGTGAATAGAGGAACATGTCAGTTGCAGAACAAGGACAGCCATTTTCCTGAAGATGAAGACTGACGATCCTTAAACAAGTGCAAAATGTCGAAAAGATAAATCGCACTTGGATGTGTTTTTCTCCAACTAAAAAATCTCTATTTTGTTTTCGTTGCACTTTATTTCCGCAAAAAACTATCAAAGAAGCCAGTTCAATAGTGAAAATGGGTTTCCGTCGTGGCGAAAGTTAAATCCCCGTATTCAGGATCATGAAAATAGTAATGCTCATCGGTCTCCGTTTTTGGAATGGAAGGAATTGGAACGTTCTTTAAACAGAGGGGGACTTATTAATGGTGGGGCGTCAGTATCACAAAAAGGATAAGAAAGAAGTGCACGATGCCAGAGGAGTATACAGACGACTGTGCATTTACCGTTCAGTAAGAAATGCGATGTTCCCTAATAGAAATTTTGGATAAAATGTCAGTTGAAATTTCAAGCCGTTTCTCTACAATAAAAGAGGTGAAAAAACGTTCTGGATTCCTCTGTAAATCTGAGGCATATGTAAATCATGGGGGTATAAATTTTAAGGAACAGTTTTCCCAAATCAATATTAAGTGCACAGTGCTTGCAAAACTGTATCCACATGACCTAAACAGTGAAGAATTGTTCAATGACTTGAAAGACGTCGTACTTTTATTAAAAAGGGCAAAAGTTAACGGAGAACAAATGGACTTTACACCTCAGGGACTGCTCAAAGTTAAAAATGCAACACCAATTAAAATAAACAAGGCAGTAATTAAAATAGTAATTACAAACATTTTCTACATGTAATATTATAACTTTTATTTATTTTTCTTTTATGAAAATTCCAAAAATAAATTTAATTAATAATTTTAATAATTTATATAACTGGTTATGATAACAAACAAGACATTTAGTATTTTCTCTTAGTTTAGCACTTCCTCTTTGGTTGACTTTTATTTTATTTGGATTTTTGAACAATACAAATCATATGTTTTGTCATTTAGTTCCAATAGGAACTCCAATAATTTTGATACTTCAATGGGATACATTTCTTCAATGGGATTAGAAGCCTACAAAACACTAGCAACACCTTTAAAAATGTTTCTTACTTTACCAGTGTCTGTGTCTTCTTGTGAAAGATCGTTTAGTAAACTTAAATTGATTAAATCGTATCTACGATGAACAATATCTCAGGACAGAGTATCAAATCTAACGATACTCTCAACTGAAAACGACACTGCTTCGTCTTTAGATTATATGATTTAATAACCGACTTTATTAAATATTAAAAATAAATATTAAGTGTTTATTAATAGAAGACGGAACCATTAACGGAAGTAATGGTAAGTGATTTATTTTATTACTTTTAATGTAGTTCTTTGTTGAACTTTATGTTCTTTAGGATATTCTTTTGACGATGCGCTTTAGACCTACAATGAATTTGCATTTTTATTATAATATTTTTATGTTATAAATTTGTTATATTACTACATTTTTTATAGTCTACATTAATTACTAAAAAAATGTATACAAACTGAATACCGGTAGGCCTAATATTAAACTTATAATATGTAATTTCTTAATTTTAATTTAACAAATATTCTTAAGACGTTTTCTGGATGTGCTTTCATGTAAAAATCTCATTTGCATTTATTAAGTACTTTGTTCACTAGATGGGCCTTAATTTTTGCTCTTTTGTCCCCTTTTAATTGTGAAGGCGAGGCGGCCGACGATCTTCTTGCCTCGGGCGCCAAAAAGCCTAGCTACGCCACTGATTGGCCTAATGATGGCAATCAATATTGTCGAAACGTAGACGTAAATATTGTCACACAAATGATGTAAATAAAAATTGTGTCTATACTTATTGCCGCTGCTCGCTAAACCTTTCGCTATCACTTGTCTTTTTTAAACTAATGTGAAGCCAGTATTGTACTTTAGGCGTACTAACTGTAATTTCGTTGAAGTCATGTCAGTAGAAGTTCAGTATCTTAGCTGATATTATTTAAGTGTTGAAAATTAATGTGTATTGAATGGAGAAATATTATCTCCATTTGTTATCTGTAAACGGTGTCGAGGTAATGCAGAGGTTATAAAGTTTTATGTAGAAATGCAATCGTCACGTCCTTCCTGCTCCATAACTCGTGCTTGTCGTTTGACACGCTGTCATGCTTGGACGTCTGATTCTCCTCTTGGTGTCTGGTCTGAAGTCCCTGTGTTTTTGCCAGTCCTCTGTTACTCGTACTCGATATTGTTCATTCAATATTCTTTGACTTCCAGTAACTCAAGTTTCATATCCGTTTCACTTCACGTTTTACTTACCGTTTAGTAACCTATCGTATCTCGTCTACCCCAGTAATCTCCATAATGTATCCATTTCTTTTGCTTGTCACTTTATTCGAGTTGAGGCTGTAGTATACGTATATGTATGTGTGTGTGTGTGTGACTTGGTCTCTGATGCGTTAAATAATATCGATCATAATGTAAACCCTAGTTTTCGCTTCTTGAGTGAGGTATATTTGTTGTTCCGTAAAAGGTTATTTTCACGCATCCAGCGGTTATATTTGATTTCGTCAATTGGTGTTCTATTAAGGGTGGCCCGGGGACGGTCGACCCTTGGCCTCTTTAACTGGGGAGGGGACTCGTTATGTTCCAACGACGTTTCATTAGAATCCTGTACCTCCATTTTATACACTGTAATTGAAAATGTTTTGGTCACTTTCGTCACTGAGAATGGGTACTTGTAACGAGGAAACGACCTGGAGTTTGCCCTCAAAATATCCTTAGCAGATTAGAAGTAACTTTATACAATCCGTGTTAAGACATATTAAAGAAACTTATAGAAAATGGTAGCACTTATAAAAAGCTACAGAGTTTGATTGTGCGTGTAAGCGAATCTCCGATGAGACGATCGTCATCCTTTTAATGATTTAGAATCGGCTGTAGAATAGTCCAACTTTTGTTAAGCCTATATTGTGACTTTAGTAAATAATAAGTGAGCAAGAAGTAAACAAATGTCGACGTCATGTACGCGCTACTAGAGTGCGGAACACAAAGGAAGGCGAGAGCTGCCAGCTGCGCAGAGGCAAGAGCATAGTATCACGGATATATCACCAATAAGAGCCAGTCAATCGTTTCGCTTACTGGCTGTCGCAGTGTTACACTCTATCTCTCCCTGCGCAATGTGCTTCCACTTTTCGCCTTCATATGTGCTCTCGAGTATAATGCCACCGCAGAAGTAGCAGTTACATGGACAGCAAAGGAAGTTCTACCGTTTATAAAACTTCACTGAATGCATTCCCAGTGTGTTTCATCCTACAGTATTTTTCAACAACTTGCGTACCGTATCTGTGGCCTCATGTGACAGAAGTTTCTCAAAATTTAAATTAGTAAAAACTTTAGATCAACGATGAGTGAGGAAAGACTGAAAAACTTGGCCATTTAGCCTATAGAAAGAGAAGCTGCATCTTTTTTGCATTTTGACGGCGTAACAGGTAAATTCAATAAAATAAAGGCTCGAAAACATAATAATTACATAATCAATGTAACTTAATTATAAGTTAATAAAACTTCGATTCGTCTCGTTTTGTACATTTTCTTTTTTTTAAGTTTCGTGAAAATTTGTATATGATAAATAAAATATTTGTGTACATATTAGTACTAAAAAACTGTAAACTGTAGATCTATAGGCCTATTTATACGGCTGATAAAACCGTAGCTAGACCTCAAAATGAAAGGTCGTCCTGAGAGTTGGTGAGCCTTCCGCTACTGCGTACGTACTGTAATGTTTAGGCAAACTCGGAAATGAAGTGGTTCATCTTCTTTTGTTTTTGTGAATCAGAAAAGCTCAAAAAATCTAGAAATGTAAAACTGACATCATAATGACAATTATAAGTATCAATATCTTCCATTAAATAAAGGGTAACTTTTGACGGTTAGCAAAATGAACAACGTTAAGTACATATCTTCTTAGACTTACAGGTGGGTGGCCATATTCTGAACGTTAGGTCATCCTGTTTATCACATCCTACCTAACATACGCGCCATCCTTTTAAACCCCTCTCTGCAACCACTTGAATATAAGTACGATTATTTCTTTAAAGTGCTAATAGTGCCATCAAATTCTGAGTTGTTAGCCGTTATATATTTTATTTTTTATTTTGCTATAGAAACCACTAAACGGGTTTCCACGAAAAAAGGAACTCTTTCATCAGGATCACTCTCGTAAACCCTTCAAATGTAGGGTCTATAGACCAGAAACCTCGACAGCCGGAAGACAAATACAAGTTGCTGAAAGGAAGATGTTGAGAAGAACAATAGGCAAAAGACAACAAGATGAAATAACGAATACAAATATGTGAGAAACATGCAAAATTACAAATACATTGGACCGCTTAAAGGAAATATGTCACCTCTTATAAGCCCACTTTGACAGGATGGATGATGGCAGATTAGTCAAGAAGGTCCGAGATACGTCCAGAAGGAAAAAGAAAAATTGGACAACCAAGAATGAAAGGAAAGAAAGATAAAAATCATCAGCAGAAGATGTTTAAAAGCTGTTCCTTTTCTACCCTGCACAATATTTGTATTAATCAAAGTTAGGTTCATTACCATAAATCACACTAGCCTGGATTGCCTTTAATCTCATCAGGTGATGAAGCTGTGAAACCAAATAGGAGGTAGGAGTGCTTCCAGCTGGCTGTAAGTAGTCCTGAACTCACTATAAAAACTCCGGGCCACCTTTTGAATGGACTAAAGCGGAAGTGATGTCGTCGCCTCGTCACACTCGCCTTGGTTGCCAAATGAACCGGCGCGCGATTCAAAGTTGTGCTCTAGCACTACAATACTGCACAGCTGTCAACGTGCTCACCGTAAGTAAGTACCTGTCTGGCCACGACTGGATGATCGAGGCTGCTCTCCCCCACCACGCTGCCGCTTGTAAGCAAGGTAGGGTGAAATATGTGTACTAGCCGTTTGGTTTACCCTCACTTAGCCTACCGTATGCTTCTCCCATCTTACACCTTGCTCAATCATCGAATCGCGGCCAGACAGTAAGTGCGGCAGCTCCGCCTTGGCGACAGCATTGCCATAACTCGTGCTGACAGGCGTGCGCCCCCTGCCCCTCTCCTACCATCTGACAATACCATAGGCACTGCCCCTTTCACCCGCACCTTCCCCTGGCCTACTCCCTCACTTCCGCTTTAGTCTGCTCAAAAGGTGGCCCGGAGTATAGTCAGCACATTCGAATGAAGTCCTACTAATTACATCACTGGGACCCCAAACTGGAAGAAATTACTGAGCTATACTTTTTTTTTCAGCAACTAATGACAGTTGCCGATAACTTTTTTCAGAGCATCTGTGCTTACATAAGAAGTGTTTCTGAGTAAACAGATTTATGTCATTTTTATTTCCATTTTAGTGGCAATAAATTTGTGCATTAATGTTGTGCAATGTTGTTCTGTTTACCTTCCGTATCATCTGTACTACAGTGTCGTAGTACAGATGATATGAGCGCCCAGGGCAAGATTTGAATTTTGCGCCCCCCAAAACTTATTTTGTAGGAAGTGAAACAATACAATAACTTTAAAGTGTAATTTAAGTTATACATTTAATCATTAGATATAAAATTAGTTCTTACTTATTTTGTAGGAAGAAAAACAATACAATAACTTTAAAGTGTAATTTAAGTTACGAATATCCTCATACATTTAGGCATTAAGTAGATATGAAATGACTGAAGTTTGAAAATATGTTAAAAGTTTACTTTTCTGGCTTTTTCTGAGGCCAATTTGTCAATCGTATGGTTTACATCAATACTTTTTGCAATGTCGTACTCAATCGATAGTATAGCGAGATTACTCAAACGTTCTTGACCAATCTGCGATCATAAATAATTTTTTATTAATTTTAATTTGCTGAGAGATCTTTCACAGCTGGCAGGAGTCACAGGTAGCGTCAATGCTAGGCGAAGAGCAATCCCTATATTTGGATAACTGGTGGGACTGGTCACTAAGCCATATTCTTCATGGCAATTAAGAAGTGCAATGTAATCTGCATTGTTTAAATCAGGCAATAATGATTTTATTTGGTGTTTGTAGCTTTCAATCTCTAAACATAACTCGTTGGCATTTAAACCATCTTTGTATTTTAATGCGAGATCAGCTGCAGATTTCTTTAGTTCTTCAGTGGAGGTTTCGTGTAACGAAAGTCCTGTTAGGAAACCAAAATCAGAAGCTACGGCAGCTAAACTTTGAAATCTCCATCCCATTTGCTGAATAAGTGTGTCCAGTACACAGTAAAGCTGAATTTTAAACTTTTGAAGTGGAGTCATTATGGCCCATTATACTTGGCCCTTTCGTCGAACATTGTTTTAACCTTTCGTTTATGCTTTTCAGAAAATTCTGGTTCTATCGATAGCTCGTTTGCTAGATTTCTTGCTGAATCAATACATAGCTCTATTTGATTTTCCTGAAATCATTCAAAAAATCCACAAGGCCTTGCAAATGTTTTGATGCAACCTCAATGGACATGGTTTTTTCCTGTAAAATGCGATTAACGCTGTCAATGCTTCTAAGAATATGATCCCATATGACCAATAAACAAATAAATTCAAAATTAATCATTTTTAAAATACTTTTAGCTGAAGATACAGAATCAGCTGTATATTTCCTCCTTTCATCACTTCCTTCTGCAATGGTATGTAATATTTTTATTATTTGCGGTAGCTGAGTATATAATGAGTGAATTGAATGATATTTTGACGACCATCTCATATCAGAATGACCCTTCAAAGTCAATTTTAAATTTGATAAAGCTTGCCAACCTTCAATCGATCCAGAAAAATAATTAAAAATATTTTGCACTGTGCCAAAAAACGTAGTCATTTCTGGTGTTACACAAGACGCATGAACTCCAACTAAATTTAGTGAGTGAGCACTACATGGTAAAAATCTGGCATGTTCATTCAGTTGTAAGATTCGCGCTTGAACACCGTGATATTTACCCGCCATTATCATATGACTGTCCCCTACAGTCTGATAGTATAAGACCATCTTTGCTTAATTTATTTACAATTTCGTCCGTAAGTCCACTGCCGGTTTTTTCGTCAGTTTTTATAAAAGTTAAAAAACTTTCTTCAACCGTACACTTTCCATTATTTGTATCTACGTAGCGCACAATTTCTGACATTTGTTCTTGGTGACTGATATCTGGAGTACAATCAAATGAGATACTGTAATATTTTGCTTGCAGGATTTTCGCCATAATTTTATTTTTGACTGCTGATCCTAGTGCAGAAATTACTTCATTTTGTATAGTTGGTGAGAAGTAAGAAAGGCTTCCCTTTGTAATGGAGGACACGTGTTCTTTCATTTGTAGATTATGCTTGGCCAGGAGCTCTACAGTACTCAAAAATATACCAGATTTACGATGTCCTATTTTTTCGACTCCACCTCTCAGTGCCAGGTTGTTTTTGGCACAAAACAGTACCACATCTATTATAACCTTTAGAATGTATCTCCACTTTTCTTTTTCTGCAGATATTCCACGTTGCAACTCATCGTCTAAGGTTTTACCTTTTATAAGTCGCATTTCCGTTTCTTTCCATGTTACGTAACATTTACGGTGTTCTGCAGAGTTATCGTGTTCACTGATCCTTGGATGTTTCCAATCACGAAAACCTTTTGAAAAAATTGTTTCTTTCGTACCGAATAATAAGCAAGGAAAACAAAAAATAGATTTGGCATTTTTACTGTAAATGAGCCACTTCCTCTCTATTTTCTCATTATTTGACAAAGTCTTCTGAAACCAATCAGCTGAAAAAGTTCTGCCATCATCAGTCATTGAAAACCTAAAATCGGAGTTTTTTCCTTGCTCTGGTCCACGTTCAATGAGAAAACACCTAACCTTGTCATCTATCTGGGGCCATGACCTAGGGTCATTATAATTTATGCACTTTGACTTATCAAAATCAGCATCTTCGGAATCCAATATATCTAATATCGGTTCAACGCCTGAAAGAAAAAGCGATTATAAAAATATGAATGCGGTTTCACACGATGATACAAAATAGTAGCTTTTGCCCGCGGCAAAATCACGAAAAAACTATCGAGAGTCTATTGTATAGGTACCAAACCAAGTACCTAACCTAGTATAATAAATTAGTCAATGCACACCATAATTTTTTTTTGCATCTGAAGCTGCTTCATTGTCAATTTCACTTTTGTTTTTTTTTTCGAGTCTATCCAGTGGGGTATCAACATCTTCTATAGGAGAAGCTGTGGTGTCAGTTTGTAATTGTGATGTAACCTACTAGCCGCGCTATCTTGTTGTGGATTCGATAATATCCATTTATTTATTGTATGGGCTAAATTTTTTTTGTTCTTCTTTGCGTGCATTTCTGATCTTTCGGAATTCGGCACCAGACAGTTTTTTCGGTGGTGGCATTCTAGATAAACAAAGATAATAACTTAAATATCTCGACTAGGTTGGAAATACTTTCAATGTTTTGTGTTCACTTCACAAATAATTAAAATAATATAAGTATTAACTAAATCTTAACTTACTTTTATCGCACTATAACACTTTATCTACTTTTTCTACAGATGAGGTATTTTTTACACTTTTCACTCGTAAGTTTTAGCTAAAAATGAAAATAGCGTCGTCACATCGCTCGATCCATCGCACAGTGCTGCCAATGCTACGGTAATAAATAACCGCGTGCTAGTCAGTCGAAACAAGACAATTTCAGACCAATGCGAATTTTGGCGGGCAGAAATAAATTAATTAAAATTATTAAATTAATAATAAAATGTTATTTTTTCTATTATAATATCTAAATTTTCCTATCATTAAAATACTATAAGATTTTCTGCTGCGCTATTAGTCTGAAATTATCTCATTTCGACTGGCTTCAGACATTAAAACTTCCAGTTTCATTACAGGTAATATGAAAAATATAGTGTGTGGCACGGGATAAAACACGATTTCAGACTTCGGGTGATGCCAGCCCTCGCTTCGCTCGGGCAGTCAACACTAACCCTCGTCTAAAATCGCCTTTTAGGCGCTATCGTAATCAAGTGCAAGTTAGCATAAACTCGTGTTTTAATTTTGGGTAAGTTCTTAATGTGCCCGTGCCCCAGCGGCTCGCAGGCTGCGGGTCTGCGAGTGCGCCCCCTTGAGGTTTGCGCCCCTGGCGGCCGCCCCCGCGGCCAGCCCCTAGCTACGACGCTGTGATTGGTGAACACCATATATTCGCACATAAAATCGCGATATTGCGTGTAGAATTACTCAATAAATATGTCTTACATTTGTATTGTTTACGTCACAGAACTCTTTGGAATAGACTTTAACGTATATTTAAGAAAATGTATTTCAAAAGTATTCGTAACGAAAATTAGAAATAACACACCGGTATTCAAAATTATAATCTCCAAACTCTAAGCGCGTAATAAAAGTGAACTACAATAAAACCGGAAATATAAATCTCATAGAAAATGTTATATGTAAGACATTTTATTCATTATGGTTAAAATGTATTAAAATATTTTTTTACAGGGAATTCTGTGCCTCTGGCTTTAAATTCTCAAATTTATCCGTCACTTCCTAGAAGTAAAACTTTCAGATTACCAATTGGGTACGTTTCAGATTACTTGGCCGTTCCGAAAAATACAGAACACATCACGGAGGAGATTACTGTGCAATAATATTTCAAAAATAAAGAATTCACACGTGTATTACAGATTAATTAATTGAAAGGCGGACCTGTCCAGTCACTGAAGTTACGCCTCTGAGAACATTCTACCCACGCGTAAATAATAAGCAGCACCTTGACCTTAACCGTTGAATAGTTAGTGCCGTAACATAAATTACGTGCCGCGAATACATGCAATTTGGTTACCGGTACATCGTATCAACAGGTCGTAATCTACTTGTTACTAGCGGTGTTGTTAAAACAGTTTACACGTGATACTACAACAGTTGTTATACGTGATACACTTATTTACACTTTCACGTGTGTTCAAATGAACGGCTATATAGCTGATGGAATCGCTGTTTAGTTAACTGGCGCCATTATCAGCTGATTGTTGTATACAGTATTTAGTATTATTTATTCATATCACAAAACAAAGAATAGGATGTGAATTACGTTTCAGTATCACCATGTGAGGTTAACTGTACCTAACTGATTCCAAGTTATTTTGCGACGTGAAAATAAAAACGACGATTTTTTTGCTATCGCATTTTGTTTAAGCTCACAGCATACATACAAAACTTAAAAAAAACGCGGTTTTTACATTAGTGTCTGTAAGACATAAGGCAGTGATAGCGAGACTGTTACTGAATTTACCTCGTATATTTATACCGGTATCTTGTTATAACATTTAGGAGTGCAAAAATACAGTTAATTATAGTTAGGCCTACTTGATAGAATAAAGATTATAAAAGTAATTAGAAATAGTGAAAGTTTTAAAATTATTTTCACATAATTCAGACATTTCCCTCGATAATTTATATGCAATATACATCTTCGTACAAATTAGCAAAAAAAAAAAAAAAAAAAAAAAAACAATGTAGCCTATCCATCCTGTTTGAAGGGAAGCAGAGTTGGATATTAGTAATGTACAAGAAAGTGGTGTAGTACAGACCATTATTTGATAAGTTTCTTGTCTGAACAAGAATGAATTAATGATAAGTAAATACTCCTAATGAATTGTATTTAAAAATACTTATCTACTCATTGACTTTTGTTCTCAGGAAGCAGAACAAACAGTTGAATTTGTTTCTAGCCAGTAACAAACACAACTATGGATGAAATTACTTCAGAAAATAACTCATTCTGTGACAGAATTCAAAAACAAAACAGAGTAAGTACATTGTAAAGCTTTCTAAAAATATTTGACAGTATTAAGTTGAATATAAACAGGACAGTATTACATATTAATGAAAATGGAAAGAGGAATGAAGGTACAGTAACCTAGCCATACAATTTGGGGACTCTGAAATAGGAGTCATGATTAATCTAAGACTTTTTACAGAAATTGTGATTTACTTTGATATAAACAGTGGGCAACAACTATTTTTTTAATTTTATCTACTAATATTGTTTGTGTTCTAAAATATTCTGTGTTTAATCATATTTTTTTCTTAATCCCAGTTTCATGTGTTTAATCACAGTTTTGGATCATTATTCATTCATATCACAAAACAAAGAATAGGATGTGAATTACGTTTCAGTATCACCATGTGAGGTTAACTCTACCTAACTGATTCCAAGTTATTTTGCGACGTGAAAATAAAAACGACGATTTTTTTGCTATCGCATTTTGTTTAAGCTCACAGCATACATACAAAACTTAAAAAAAAACGCGGTTTTTACATTAGTGTCTGTAAGACATAAGGCAGTGATATCTACCTTAATTATCTTTGTTTAATATAACTTCTTTTCACCTCAAGTATTTGTTTGTTTCCACCAAAATTATCAAATGTAGAAAACCATCATATTTCAACTTAAAAAAAATTTTGTTTGAAATTATTAAATTAAATTATTAAAAAACTAGTGTTAGGATTGCCCTGGGAGAAAAATTTTCTTCAGAGCTCTGAATACAGGAAATATTTAATATTAAATACTGAATATATTGTTCTATTGGACTGTGTGTGTGTGTGTGTGTGTGTGTGTGTGTTAAAATGAACATACAAATGGAGAAATGTGATTATTAAATATAATACGTATAACAAATATTATTTACAGTTTCCATAAAAACGTAATTAGCAGCAAACACTATGTTCAAAAAGATTTGGTTCTTTGTTTACCGTAAAATAATGTAATGTTTTATAGTACTCTAGAACATAAGATTATGTATTATTATCATTATTATTAAAATGTGTTTGGTCTTACAACAATGTACTCAGTATTGTAATGTACAAAATGTGTACATTTGTACTCAGTAATGTACAAAATAAAACACACACCTCTCTCTCTCTCTCTCTCTCTCTCTCTCTCTCTCTCTCTCTCTCTCTCTCTCTCTCTCTCTCTGCCACACACACACACACACACACACACACACACACACACACACACACACACACACACACACACACACACACACACACACACACACACACACACACACACACACACACACACACACACACACGCACGCACGCACGCACACACACGCACGCACGCACACACACACACACACACGACATAATTTGAGCAATAAAATTTACAGGAAGTATTTAATATTAATATTGAATATATAGTTTGTATTGAACTTGTGTGTGTGTGTGTGTGTGTGTGTGTGTGTGTGTGTGTGTGTGTGTGTGTGTGTGTTTATTAAAATGAACATACAAATGGAAAAATGTCATTATGAAATATAATACATATAAGATACCCTCACAAGTACTGTATGTTAATAGTAATAAGATAATATTAGGAAACACAATTAAAATAAGCTTGTAAAAGTAATAAATTCATGATAACAATGACACTATCTAAATGTAGCTGTAACGTCCATAAATTTTCTTGAAAATGATTATTATATTTATCTTACAGGTAGAACTCCATGTGCATTTGGATGGTGCATTACGACACAGCACAATATATAGTTTAGCCAGGTAAACATTACAAGAATTTGTATAAAGCATCCAAATATTGTCTAAAGTTATTTTCATTAGACAATAAATGACATTTATGGTTAAAATTTTGGAACCATATTTTGATATTGTAAATTGTATAAACGTTTTTTTTCAACACCATCATTGGCTGTTATCATCACCATCAACATCATATATCATCACCTTCAGTAACTTATGTTTTGAATTGTAATTCAAGATTTTTGTGATCATGCCAGGTGTGAATATCAACTAAGATCTCATTTCCAGAAGGTTAACCCTGATGTACTTATTTTGGAAACTGATTACCTACTGACTATTGCTTGCAGAATTTACATTCTGGTAAACTTTTACTTTGTTTACTATTATTGTGTATTTTTACTTCCATGCTCCATAAGGAAATGGAAGTATGGTCATGGCGAAAAAAATCTTGTTTGAGATAACGGCAGATTCTGATTGTACTATAAAAATATCGGTATGGAGAACCACACATGACTTCCATGTTCTAAGATTTATATTTAAAATCATTTTTGAAATGAAACATTTCCATATAAACTACTTCATTCGTCAGCCTTAACCACAGTCCTCTGGTCACTAACGTATACCACCTGACATTAGCGCACTCGATTTTTACTGACAATGGCAGTCAATAGCACTGCCGAAACGTCTGGTTTTGCAGAAAACATTGGACCACGGTCAAACAGCCCAGGAAGGAATTTTAACAATAAACTACTTCTTTGTCACCGATAACGTTGTACACATATAAAAAATATGCATAAAATTAATGGCTTGTAAAAGTTAATGTTTGATCTCCATTAAGTAGTGCTCAAGTTTCCAACGTTTTAATATTATGATGTCCGTAATTAAAACATCAGAGCTGGTTTAGTGTGTATGAGGGTACACCGTGGATAAAAATGTTCAACATTCCCTATTGAGTGTTGCTCAGAGTAAAGCTGCGAATCTGCAGTGTACGTTTCACAGAACAAACATGCGGAAAAGAAGGAGCGCTTCGAAGTCACTCATGGACCCTCAGCATCTTGCAGAGGATTCATTCCCTAAAGACGAAAAGTCTGTCTATGAACCGTTCCTCTGTAAACACGTGCAGTTACACTGCCCAGCGATCAACAGGAAGCAAATCGCTATCCATGCTGGACACTTTTTTGGCTTGCACGCGTTATATGTTGGTGTGGGTTTCGGCACTTTCCATTTAAAAAGCGTGCAAATGTAAGAAAATAAACATGAGTGAGGTCAGAAATAATGTGAATTTTGTGTGTGTGTGTGTGTGTGTGTGTGTGTGTGTGTGTGTGTGTGTGTGTGTGTGTGTGTGTGTGTGTGTGTGTGTGTGTGTCTTCCCTGCCTTTTCATTGCAGTAATCATAATAATAAAATGGAAACGTAAGCATTACGTAATTGAGATATGCTTGCCTGCCACGAACGATATATTTTCTCTCATACATGATTTACATTAAAATGAAAAAATTATAATTTTATTGCCTGGCAACAAAATTATTTTATTTTTAACAATTACCATTGTTTGAAAAAGTTTAAATGAATTTTCAAGTACTTTACTGTTGTTAAAACGTAAAAGGTTGCAGGTAAACTACCCCTTCCCCTTAACCGATCTTCACCAAAATCAAAAGGCCTTGAGTTCTCTACAATTCAGGGATGTATGCAAAAAATTATTTGATTCTGTTTGAATATGCGGCAGTTATCATTCGTCATAGAAAAAATTACCCTTGTTAAAACATAAAACGTTGCAGTTAAACTACCCCTTTCCCTTAACAGATCTTCACCAAAAACAATAGGTCTTGAGAACTCTATAATTCAGGGCTGTATGCAAAAAATTATTTGATTCTGTTTGAATTTGCGGCTGTTATCGTTTGCCATAGAAAAAAAATTACCCTTCATAAAAAAAATGTTGCAGGTAAACTACCCCTTTCCCCTCAACCTATCTTCACCAAAAACAATAGGTCATGAGTACTCTACAAATCAGAGGTGTATGCAAAAAATTATTTGATTCTGTTTGAATTTTCGGCTGTTATCGTTTGCCATTAAAAACTATAACATGACTTCCATACACGACTTCCATATTCTAAGATTTATATTTAAAATCATTTTCGAAATGAAATAGTACCATAGAAACTACTTATTTCTACTGTGACGATTTAAAAGCAAATTTAAATAGCACAAAAATAAAAAAATAAATTTTGGTTTAAATACCGCGTGAGAAAATAAACCACCCTCCCCGCTGTACCTAAATACCTGTACCAACTTGTAAAAAGTCTAGTACGGACATGCAAATTATACTGTTATGAAGCGAATACTAATAATCATTCCAATTTAATAAAAAGACGTGAGAATTGTAAAGGAACAACAAGTATATAGTATCGATTCTGTAGTATAGTATAGTATACTGTAATTGTAGTTGTATTTATAGTTGTAGTGTGCTTGCAGATACGCTCCGGTATCTGTTATTATGTTGTTTTTATAAAAACTGCTCCAATTATAATTATTAGGAGTTATTAGTGTGATTGTTTGATCTGTATAAGGGTCTATGGATAATTCACTCTTTCGATTTAAATAAGTTTCGCGCACTTTTTGTTGTATGCCTCCCTCACTTACCACAAGTATCTGTTTCGGTCCTGTTCTGTGATGGTTGTTGCTGAAATACATACATTTTAAAATACACACAAATATTCAATTTGAATATTTAAAAACAGTTAGTGCACACAATATGAATGAATTAGCACATATAGGTAATACTTTGAATTACTCTCTGTTTGAATTCTTCCGCCACCTTTGGTAGAACTGCTTTAAAAGAAATAATTTAATTTCTATTTGAAATGATACTCTTGTTCATAGGTAAATAAGTGAAGGTTTATTAACAAATTTTAAAATGGCAAATTTCAAAAAAAAACAATTAACAATCATTTGGGCTAATAACCCTTTAAATAATAATTACAATTGATTAATTTTAACATAAAACTATCCAGGCTCAATGCTGGTAGTCCTGTCTTTAGTACAATAATTCGAACTTATAAGGTTATGTTTTCTTGTTAATATATTATCAGGTTGTTAGGTTCTTTGAGGATACATGATATCAGTGTCAAGATGTAATATTAATAGCATTAATAAAATTGAACAATGGTTAAAAATAACGAATAAATATAAAACAATGAAATTTAATACCATATGTATGGTAAGTATGTAATTATCGTACGTCTGGATGCGCACGCACCTTATAACATTCTATAGCAAGCGTCAGACTCGTGGCTTGTACGGTTTCAATATACCGTTTTATTTTCAACAATGAATTTGATAAATATATATTTTCAAGAGAAAAAATTAATAAAATACAAAAAAAAACTCTTGATATGATTTCTATTTAGTTTGGAAACTATTTGAGAACAGATGCAACAGTTAAATTAATAAGCTACCGCTACTAATTTGAGGTTAGCGATCACAGGTAATTCTATTATAGAAAATGATTTCTTACTGGTTAATATTTCTTAATTTATATTTTTGAACATAATATTAGTAACCTTTTAACATGTTACTATTAAAATTGCTTTATACTTTTTACGTAAGTCAATGTTATTTATTTCAAAACATCGAATAATCAAAACAAGTTTAGTCAAAAGAGTGACTAAATGTAAACTCTTGTAATTAATGATAATTACTTTAAACATACTTTTTATAATTATAAAATTAATTAAAATATTTATTTAATATTTTAATAAGTCAAAATTGACATTTCTTGAAATTCTAATAATTCCATCATAAGTTTGATGCTGCGCTAGTAATGACTCGCGTAGTATCAAAATGTCTATTTCAAAAATATTATTTCTGAAAATCAAAGTTATTTAAATAAAATAATGTACTCCCTGTTTATTATCACAACACACGCGAGTACGACCGGGATTATACACTATCGTACTTATATTGTTCGGTAATCCCGCACATATCACTCGGAAGTGTATTTGTTGTGTCAAGGTTATGTCTGTATATCAACTTAATGTCAATGTACGCGCACAAATTTGAAAATAATACTTTTTCATGGCGTTGAGTTGCGTGACCTATTCGTCTGGAAGCTGTTCGTAGACTGTTACAATTTGCCAAAGCATCTCTCTCGTGTCTGACAAAATGCGTTGATTTGATTGGCTGTAATCACTATAGTCTTCACCCCAAAGGACTGTTTTATTAAAATATTTGGTGTTTTACCAAATTTCGACTTTGGGTCCTGGTTTATGTGACGTAAGCACTAGTGTAAAAAATACTTGAAAAGTTAATAATTATAATAACTTCCTTATTGAACGTCCTATCGTTACATGAGTTATGTCATTGAATTATAGACATTTTCTTCTTTAATTTAAGTCTAAACAACACTATTTTATTTACATTGCTTCTCTTAAAATAATGTTTTTATTAATTATCTTGGTGTTTCTTATTTTTATAAGTTTTTGACACCAGATTTAATTATTTTTAATAAAAACACCTTCTAAATAAACACTTGGTGTCCATTTCTCACTTGGTTTGATTTGTTATTTGGAAATAATTATTTCCTTAACAATAGCTTATTTTAGCGTCATTAGGCGTCCATCTTGGTTTTCATATAAAAGTATTTAAAATGAATTTCCCTTATCTAATACAAGTAATCTTACAATCTAATAATACTAAAACGATTATGTACATGATTTCACACTTAAATATCCTCATATGATTGTATTAAATACAATACACATATTGTCTTCTTCCTCTTCTACCTTTCTCATACAATTGTCAATATAATTTTAGTCTTTTCTAAGTGAATTATATTATGTATTAAATGTCATTAGTGTACATACATTGTACTTAATGTATTACATATATTGGTCAGCTTCTA
Organism: Magicicada septendecula; assembly: GCA_034769895.1. Lineage (NCBI taxonomy): Eukaryota > Metazoa > Arthropoda > Insecta > Hemiptera > Cicadidae > Magicicada > Magicicada septendecula. The sequence continues at coordinate 266,749,941 of CM068370.1, read as the reverse complement.
GCTAGTTTAGAACCCTTCAATTCTTCAATAATGGGTTTGTTCCTATGGTGTCTCAACATAATGGTCATTTATTTTTCATAAAAACAATACTTAAACTGTTATTGTTACATTATGTTTGTGTTTCTACATTGGTATTAGACATTACTTCTACTTTTGGTAATGTTCTCATTTACTCTTAGATAAATTTATATGTCATATTTTACCTAAGTAACTTACTTAACATGATTGGTTTATATGTGATTTCTGTCACTATGGTCAGTTGGTTTCTAATTATTTGCATATATACTGACTGTTTTTATAGTTCTAATCTGTTCTCAAAGTTGTATTGATTTTCCCTCTAACTACTGGTAATATTGTGAACAATCTGTATTTAAGCTTTAATACACTATTTTCCTTAACTAATGGGCCATACAGTGGTCCATCTTACATCTGATTGTTTGTACATGGTTAGTTAGTTTACATCACTTTGTTTATAATACTGTTGTTATTATGTTAAAGATCTGTTCTCAAACCATTACCAGATATTAGTCTTACTACTGGTAATATGGTTATTCATTTTAGCATTGGTTTTGATATTGCACTTTGCCTATTTGAATTGGCATATTTGTTGCATCTTTGCTATAGCTGTCTGCCATTGCATTTGATTGGTTTTATTTACATGGTTGCATTATAATGCATTGTCTATTAGGATGTATTGTTATTTATAACAATTCCTTAATTGATATCATTGTTGATAATCATTTATTTTCATTGATATTTTTGGTTTTCTGTTTAACAGGTACTTTCTCTATGGGTTATGTAACAATATACCATCTGTTTTAATGCAGTATGTCTCTACTACCTACATGGTATCAGTATGGTCTTTCACAATAATATTTTACTTATTTTGTGACACATGTTTATACATTCCTTCTTAAACATTAATACATATCTTATTGTATTATTTATGATATTTTTCTAGTTATAGGTTGAATTCAATTCAATCCCTTTTGTTTGATACAATGGTTTTTTTTATATTGTTGTCAGTTCTTTACCAAAAACAAAACATAGTTATATTGTTCTATTTTGTTTCATTTTGGTGGACTTATGATTATCTGTGTTAATCACAACTTTATTAAATGCGTCACACTCATTGTTCGTGTCTATTTGACTTATTTAACATCTTGTTGTTTTCATCATGGAATTAACATATTTTCATATACTTATAAACTTCCTCACTATTATTGTTTGTGTGGTTTTATCAGTAGAAATAGTTGGTTATTCACATGTTTCACATCTATTAAGTACGCACTGTTATTGTTTGTGTTTCCTTAAATGCTAATCACTGTTTTTCATCCTCACATCTGATAATCATTATTTCACTTGTCACTTATATAGTCTTTGGTGCACGTGGTTTATGTTGATTTCTGGTATGATTTATTCATCTTCTTCTCTCTTCTGAGTCAGCTTTCTTGTCCTTCTTCTTTCTTCTTTCTTGTTATTTTCATTGTAGTCATTATTCTTTAGTCGTTTCCCCTCACTTTTGGAGTTTGTTAAATCTTATTTAGTCGTTTCCCCTCACTTTTGGATCCTATTGGGTCTATAATTGGTATTTTGTTTTGTCTCATTTCATTTTCTTTCTTATTTTTCGTAGTTGATGTCACTAGATTGATATTATCTTATTCACAGTTGGATTTTAATATTAACACATTTGTAGATACACACTTTATATACATGGATTTACTTATCTAGATTTACATTCATATTTTTTCTCTTACTTGCCGTCCTTTAGGCTCATTTTATGTAACTGCCATATTTGGTTATGTTACATATGCCTTCCTTTAAGAATTGATTAATTCTGAGTTATGATTATACTATATTTTTCTATGAAGAATTTATCAATTATTGTACATTCCATGTTGATTCACATGTTTTTTTCATATATCCTTTCGCTTTCTGCTCTTTGAATCATATTTTATTTCTTCTCTATGTAATTACTTCCCTCGTTTATTTAGTTCCCTAACATACATTTAGCTGGGGCTGTTTAGAGCGGCTTACTTTGGCTATTCGACTCTACTGGCCATACTAATTTCAATAAATATGGAGGCAAATCATCTCCTTTAATAATAATAAATGATTGCTGGCATTATTCTTCAGTCAATTCATCTCAAATCATTAATAATAATAATAATAGTGGTCGTTTTTCCGACAAATAATAAATATTCTTGGGATTAATTCTCGCATCTGCGGTTTGTACATTGTGATTCTCTCTTTTCTTGATTCAACTTAACTAATTCTTCACATATCATCGGGATATTTTGTTTTACATTTCCTCACTGGTATACTCTCATGATTTTCTTCGTTAGTATATTCTTTTTTATTCTTCTTCATCATAGATTAATCTCTTCATTCTGTGTTACTTTGAACGTTATTTCGTCATAATCTTCGTTCCAAATTCATTCTTCTAGATACTATGTATTAGTACATTTATTTTTTTCTTTCCTTTTCCAGGTTTTAGTTGGTATTTGTACTTCATGTAGTGCTGGCTTTTCTTTATTCAAATATAAATTTGTCGTGTGTGGTCGTTTCTCTACAGTAATAATGTTCACTTGGTTTATTCTCCCAACTCTTCTTTTTTATATAGTAGTACGGGTGAGATGTTGTTATTCTACTGGTTGACGTGGCTCTTGGAAATAGTTCGTGCCAAGGTTGTAGAGTGTCTTTCTCGTATTGACATCTTTTTTTATAGTAGTACGGGTGAGATGTTGTTATTCTACTGGTTGACGTGGCTCTTGGAAATAGTTCGTGCCAAAGATGGTGTTTGTCGGTCTCGTATTGACATCTTTTTTTTTATATAGTAGTACGTTATCATTAATGAATACAATGTTCTGATTCCTTTACATAAATTCTCTGGGATCATTTTTTCCCACATTATAAAATGACAATATACATTCAATGTTTAATACATAATTACATAGTTACTTTTCATTTAATATAAACATATAATAATCTTCATGATAATAATTCACCCTTTCTCTTTCAGTCAACATTTATTTTTATAATCATATTTTCACTTTTCATTTTGTAAATAACAATAATCTTCATGGCCACATTTCATTTTTCATCTTGATATAGTCAACAGTTATTCTCATAATTATCTTTTCATTTTACACAATAAACATTTCCATTCTTTACATAGTATCAATAATAAAATAATCCTTATCGCTCACTTTTCACTTGTAATTTCATATTTCAATTGTCAACGTATTTTTTCATCGAAGTCTGATTATATGTCCCCTTTATCTTTTTTGTAATAGGGTTTTGCAATTCATAGGTGTTGTTTAGATTGTCTTTTGTTACAGTATATGGTCCGGTATATAATAGTAGTAATTTCTTTGCAATGCCCTCGACAGTGCTTGGGAGTTCTCGATTTTTTATTAGCACTTGGTCTCCCATTTTGTATTTTATAATTTTGGGCTGCAATTTTTTGTATTTAATTCTCAGTTTCTGGGCTCTTTCAACAGCATTATTATAGAACTTGGTTTGGTCAAACTTGATCTCTGCACTTATTGGAAAGTTAATTATTTCTGTGATCTCTCGGGGTGGTCTTTTTTCATGCATTGCCATGTATGGTGTCTCCTCAGTTGACTGATGGTATGCGAGGTTTAAGAAGTCTTCAGCTGGGGACAAATACTCCTCCCACTTCCTCTGCTGGCTGTGACAGTAGGTTCTTAAAATCCTTCCTACTTCCCTCAACACTCTCTCAGCAGGGTTGCTGTTGGGGTGGTACACCGATGTCTTATACGTTTTGATGCCCAGATGGAGCAGTGTTTCCCGCCATTTCCGTCCTCGAAACTGCGTTCCGTGATATTGATGTTGGTCGGCCCACTTCGGGTATGTATTTGTTTATAACTACTTCTAGTATCTTGCTTGTTGTGGCTCGATTAAGTGGATACAGCTTCGTATATTTTGTATAGTGGTCAAAGATAATAATGATATATTTATACTGATGTCTTCCACCACTCCGTGGAAACGGCCCACAAATGTCCAGGAAGATTTTTTCTAATTTTGTCACAGATGTTATCGGTATCATCACTCCTTCTCTTTTTTCGTTACTGCATTTGACTAGCTGGCAAATATGGCAATTCTGTATATATTTTCTTACCTTCCTATTCATATCAGTGAAATACACATGTTCTTGCAGTGCTTTTACCACCTTCACTGCGCCCATATGACCATATCGTATGTGATAGTCGATAGTCAAATCTCTCTCTAGAACCTTTGGGACAACGATTTTCCAGTCTTCACCATTTTTATTGCTTTTGGTGAACACTAGCTGACTATGAATACAGAAATACTGTTTAATGTTTGCATCGTTATCTGCTAGTTTTTTAATAATTATCAGTATTTTAGGATCTTGTTGTTGCTGTGTAGCTATATCTGACAGTATTTTAGTAAGCTCAGATTTATTTTTTAGCAAGTAGTAGACCTTCGCGATGGTTTCTCTCTCTCCTTGGAACGTTTGGGCGTCGATGTTAATCCGGGACAACACGTCTGCAGCTGTGTTGCTTTTTCCCGGTATGTACTCCCACTGTATATTATACTCTTGGAGTGTGAGAGTCCATCTGGTCAACCTTCCGTGTTTCAATTTACAGTTCTTGAGGAATGAAATGGATTTATGATCCGTTCTTACTGTCACTTTATATCCCAAGATAAAGGTTCGAAACTTTTCGCAAGCGAATACGATACTTAATAATTCTTTTTCTGTGGTGTGATAGTTGCGTTCACACTTGTTCAACGTACGACTTGCAAAACTGATTACTTCATGGTTCCCGTCTTGGTCTTCTTGATATAGCACGGATCCGAGACTCAAATCGCTGGCATCGCAGTTCATGAAAAATTGTTTTTCAAAGTTAGGGTGATGTAACATTACGGTTTCTAAGAACTTTTCTTTAATTAACTTAAACGTGGATTCTTGTTCTGATTCCCATTTCCACTTTTCTTTTGATGAAAGCTGTTTTGAAAATCGAGCTGTTAAATCGGAATAATTCACTTGAAATTTACGATAGTAGTTGCAGATCCCGAGGAACGATTGCAGTTGTTTCTTGTTCTGTGGGACGGGGAAACGCTGTATTCCCTCCATCTTTTCTTGGGACGGTGTAATTCCATGTTCAGATAGGTTAAACCCCAAAAATTGGACTTCTTTTGCTATTAATTGAGACTTATCTAACTTCAATGTAATGTGATTATCTTCTAGTTTCTGTAAGACCTGTGCCACCCTTTCACAGTGTTCCTCCCAATTGTTGGAGGCGATTAAGAGATCGTCAACATAGACTGTTGTAAACTGCAGTGTATTGTGGCCCAGTATCTCGTCCATACATTTGACGAATATCGCTACCGAGTTTACTAAGCCAAACGGTAGTCTTTTGAAATGGTAATTTCTACCTTCGAAAATAAAGGCAGTATACTTTCTACTATTCGGATGCAGTTCAACTTGCCAATATCCGCATACCGTATCCCATATACTGTAGAATTTTGAACCATAAAACTTCTTTAAGATCTCATCAATTTCTCCAGGTGATGTCCTGTCGTTAATTATGGTTTTGTTTAATTCCCTAGCATCTAAACAAATTCGTACCGCACCATTTTTCTTTGGTACGGCGACAATAGGGTTGGTGTATGGTGAATTGCTTACTTCGATAATGTCATTTGCTATCAAACGCTGGATTTCTTCCCTTACTGCTTCCTTCAGCGAAAAGGCGATAGGATAAGATTTTCGTTTAAATTCGGTTTGGTCTTTGAATCTTAACTCGCATTGGAAATTTTTAATTTTTCCGGGTGTATCGGAAAATATGTGACGATACTGGCAATATATGTTTATCAGATGGTCCTTTTGTTCCCATGTCAGCTCTTGGTTATTTTGGTTGGTCTTGAATTCTCGTATCTCATTAATCTTGGTCAACCATAAATCTTCCTCTGGGTTATTGTGAAGCTTCTTGTTGATGGCGCCTTCCTGATGTTGGTGGCCTTCCCTAATGTAATAGATTACATGTTCTGCGGGTGCCTTTTGATATTCTGTTAGCTTGGCTGTCCACTCAACTTCTCCTGTCTTCATTCTTACTGTATTTGTGTCCATGTTAATTATCGCAGTGTATTTCCTGAGTATATCACACCCAATGAGCAGGGTAAATGGTAACCCACTGGCTATGAGGAATATCATCTGTATCGTGTTGCCATTGCTGGATACTTCAAGTTGCACTTGTTGTCTAATCGTCTTGTTTTGACGTCCGGTAGCTCCAATGAGTACAATGTTGTTAATAGGTAAAGTGGGTATTGTCGCTTTATTTTCAGATTGGATTCTATCTAACTCCACTTTATCAATCAATGATACATTTGCTCCGGTATCTATCATTGCCGTTGCTTTTATGTTATTGACCTTCACCGCTATGTATGCAATTTCACTATTACTTGTATCGCTGATAGTATTCTCTTTTTCTTCCATTAAGTCTCTTCTAATATTTTTCAAATAATTATTGGTGTAAGTTTTGTGAAGATTTGGATGGTTTGCCAAAACTCTAGACCCAATAGTCCGGTTCAGTGAGGGTACTACTTGGTTTTTCACTGCCGGTTGGCGTTTAAAGGCAGGTCACTATTCCCGTGCCTGTCTTGCGATGTCGAAGCTATGGGTTCTTGATTCCCATTTCCATGTCCATTATTGTAGACTGCTGTATTTTGCGTTATGGCTCCTTGACTTCCATTACTGTCGCTTCCGTTAGATCGGTATCCAGATTCCCGCTCCTCTCTATCGCTGTTGCTGGAGTGACTATGCTGATTAGGGAAACTCCTCCTTCCTTGGTAGTAGTTTCGACGATTTCCCCCTCGACTGGCTTGAGTATAATGCACTCTACGAAAGTGATTATTATGTTGGTTGCCATTGTTTTGTCTTGGGTGATGATTGGGAGCTTGATTCTGGTACGGCCGGTAATAATTGTTACCTCTTTGGTAAGCTGGCTCTCGCTGATATCCACCTGAATGCTGATTATTATTATTCCCTCTATTATTGACGTTGTTGCCCCCTCCGTCTTGACGTGGTATAGGGTGATTCTGGTATCTTGGTGGGTAATTGTGATTTCTTCCTGGGCTATTTCTTTCGTTGGATATGTTGGGGCTATTATTCCCAGGTCCTCCTCGATCATACGTCTGGTTTGGTCCTTGTCGACTGCGTTGGTAGTAGCGTTCTCTTTCATGGTTCTCCAACAGTTCGCACATCCCTTGGACCGTTTTTATTTGTGCATTGAGCCTCCCTTGTGTAATGCCTTGATTGAAGTGGTAGGCTAATTTCGTCACTAGGCATTCTTCTGGGATGGCGGGTTCAAGATTCCTCGCCAGGCAAATCTTTCCCAAGAAATACGTTGTCATTGACTGCCTTCCATGTATATCGAACCTCCCGTTTGTGATATCATCCCTAACGATGTTCTGGGTGGCTTCTGACCAATATTTTTGTTTAAACGCCACTTTGAAGTTGTCATAATTCCCCACTTCGTTACGGGTTGCCGTCCACCAATTGTCGAATGTGTTTTGAAAGCTTCGTCTAACATTCCCTTAATGGTAGTCCATCTACTTTCTCTGTTTTTACGTAGGATTTCTTCCATCCGTTCTAAAAATTCTAGCGGATTCTTATAATAAGTCCTGAATTCAATCTGGTCTCTGTTGTCTAGATGAGTCAATCCGGATAGTAAATTTGGTATCGTTTGTATACGATGCATCTCGTCGCGGAGGTCATCTAGCTCTCTTCGTTGACGCTCGGTTAGTAGGGTTCTATCATCATGTACCTGCTGCTTAATTGCATCCACTCTTCCAGATACTTCTTCACACTTGTCGGTTAGTGTTAATTGTGCTATTTTCATGTTGGTTTGTTCTTGTGTTATCACATTTATTTGTGTACCGTGCGTCCTCTCCATTTCGTTAATGCGTTGATTGATGTCTAACTCTGTTTGTATTAGTCTCAGGCTGGTACCTTCTCCCTCCTTTCGTACTTCCTCCATCTCGACATTAACTTCAGTTGATAGGATGGCCATGCGCTTCTCGATTTCATCGACATTTTCCTTCAACCTTTTTTCTATCTTCTCTTCTGTATCCTTGGCGGCTTCCTTCATCTTGTTACTGTTGATACTTATTTGCTGCCACATTCCTTCATGGTCAGATTGTATTGTTTCGACGTCTCTATTGAACTTAGCTGTGATTTCATCCATTTTCTGATTGGCCTGATCCATTCTAACTCCCAACTCTGTCGATAACTCCTCTTTCATGATGGCCATTTTCTTCTCCAGTAATTCCTCAGTTTTCTTTTGTCCATCTTCCATCCTCCTGTTCGTCTCCTGTATCTGGTTATTGAACTCTTCCTTTAATAATTCCATATGTTTCTTGTTCTCCCTCTGGCCTTCCTCTATTTTCTTGCTTAAATCCTCTTTAGTGGATCGCTGACCTTCCTCTATTCTATTTAAATCTGCCTTGGTAGATTTCTGGCTCTCTTCTATTTTGCTGTTCACGTCCGCCTTGGTGGAGTTCAGTGATTCTTCTATTCTGTTTAAGTTCTCCTTGGTGGATCGGTTGCTTTCTTCGATAGCTCTTAGTATTGTTAATAATTGGGCATCCATTATTTTCGTAGGTTTCTCGGGTTGGCTATCCTCCTGTATAATTTCTTGTGGTGTTATTTCTGGTAGAATCTCTGGTTGTGCTATTTCTGGCTCCTCATCTGGCTGTTGAACCCCCTCCGCCGGTTCAATTTGTTTGTCTTTTTCTTCCACTACTATCTCCTCCACGTCTTCTGTTGACATAGCTTCCTTCTCTTCTTTTCTGGTTTCCTTCTCTGCTTGCGCCATCCTTTTTCTTGACGTTGACCTTGATTTAGATCTTGATTTCAATCGGTCTGTATACATCTTGATCTTCTGATAATGGTCCTGCTGTCTTCTCACGAATTAGTATATTTAGGTTATTGGTTATTGTATATTTCCCTAACTCGTGCCCCACGTTGGGCGCCAACTTGTTATAGAACAACAAGTATATAGTATCGATTCTGTAGTATAGTATAGTGTACTTGTAGTTGTATTTATAGTTGTAGTGTGCTTACAGATACGCTCCGGTATCTGCTATTATGTTGTTTTTATAAAAACTGCTCCAATTATAATTATTAGGAGTTATTAGTGTGATTGTTTGATCTGTATAAGTGTTTATGAAGATTTCACTCTTTCGATTTAAATAAGTTTCGCGCACTTTTTGTGGTATGCCTCCCTCACTTACCACAAGTATCCGTTTCAGTCCTGTTCTATGACGGTTGTTGCTGAAATACATACATTTAAAATGCACACAAATATTCAATTTGAATATTCAAAACAGTTAGTACACACAATATGAATGAATTAGCACATATAGGTAATACTTTAAATTACTCTCTGTTTGAATTCTTCCGCCACTTTTGGTAGAACTGATTTAAAAGAAATAATTTAATTTCTATTTGAAATGATACTCTTGTTCATAGGTAAATAAGTGAAGGTTTATTAACAAATTTTAAAATGGCAAATTTCAAAAAAAACAATTAACAATCATTTGGGCTAATAACCCTTTAAATAATAATTACAATTGATTAATTTTAACATAAAACTCTGTCCAGGCTCAATGCTGGTAGTCCTGTCTTTAGTACAATAATTTGAACTTAATAGGTTATGTCTTCTTGTTAATATATTATCAGGTTGTTAGGTTCTTTGAGGATACATGATATCAGTGTCAAGATGTAATATTAATAGGATTAATAAAATTGAACAATGGTTAAAAATAACGAATAAATATAAAACAATGAAATTTAATACCATATGTATGGTAAGTATGTAATTATCGTACGTCTGGATGCGCACGCACCTTATAACATTCTATAGCAAGCGTCAGACTCGTGGCTTGTACAGTTTCAATGTATCGTCTTATTTTCAACAATGAGTTTGATAACTATATATTTTCAAGAGAAAAAATTAATAAAATACAAAAAAAAACTCTTGATATGATTTCTATTTAGTTTGGAAACTATTTGAGAACAGATGCAACAGTTAAATTAATAAGCTACCGCTACCAATTTGAGGTTAGCGATCACAGGTAATGCTATTACAGAAAATGATTTCTTACTGGTTAATATTTCTTAATTAATATTTCTGAACATAATATTAGTAACCTTTTAACATGTTACTATTAAAATTGTTTTATACTTTTTACGTAAGTCAATGTTATTTATTTCAAAACATCGAATAATCAAAACAAGTTTAGTCAAAAGAGTGACTAAATGTAAACTCTTGTAATTAATGATAATTACTTTAAACATACTTTTTATAATTATGAAAATTAATTAAAATATTTATTTAATATTTTAATAAGTCAAAATTGACATTTCTTGAAATTCTAATAATTCCATTACAAGTTTGATGCTGCGCTAGTAATGACTCGCGTAGTATCAAAATGTCTATTTCAAAAATATTATTTCTGAAAATCAAAGTTATTTAAATAAAATAATGTACTCCCTGTTTATTATCACAACACACGCGAGTACGATCGGGATTATACACTATCGTACTTATATTGTTCGGTAATCCCGCACATATCACTCGGAAGTGTATTTGTTGTGCCAAGGTTATGTCTGTATATCAACTTAATGTCAATGTACGCGCACAAATTTGAAAATAATACTTTTTCATGGCGTTGAGTTGCGTGACCTATTCGTCTGGAAGCTGTTCGTAGACTGTTACAATTTGCCGAAGCGTCTCTCTCGTGTCTGACAAAATGCGTTGATTTGATTGGCAGTAATCACTATAGTCTTCACCCCAAAGGCCTATGTTTTATTAAAATATTTGGTGTTTTACCAAATTTCGACTTTGGGTCCTGGTTTATGTGACGTAAGCACTAGTGTAAAAAATACTTGAAAAGTTAATAATTATAATAACTTCCTTATTGAACGTCCTATCGTTACATGAGTTATGTCATTGAATTATAGACATTTTCTTCTTTAATTTAAGTCTAAACAACACTATTTTATTTACATTGCTTCTCTTAAAATAATGTTTTTATTAATTATCTTGGTGTTTCTTATTTTTATAAGTTTTTTACACCAGATTTAATTATTTTTAATAAAAACACCTTCTAAATAAACACTTGGAGTCCATTTCTCACTTGGTTTGATTTGTTATTTGGAAATAATTATTTCCTTAACAATAGCTTATTTTAGCGTCATTAGGCGTCCATCTTGGTTTTTATATAAAAGTATTTAAAATGAATTTCCCTTATCTAATACAAGTAATCTTACAATCTAATAATACTAAAACGATTATGTACATGATTTCACACTTAAATATCCTCATATGATTGTATTAAATATAATACACATACTGTCTTCTTCCTCTTCTACCTTTCTCATACAATTGTCAATATAATTTTAGTCTTTTCTAAGTTAATTATATTATGTATTAAATGTCATTAGTGTACATACATTGTACTTAATGTATTACATATATTGGTCAGCTTCTAGCTAGTTTAGAACCCTTCAGTTCTTCAATAATGGGTTTGTTCCTATGGTGTCTCAACATAATGGTCATTTATTTTTCATAAAAACAATACTTAAACTGTTATTGTTACATTATGTTTGTGTTTCTACATTGGTATTAGACATTACTTCTACTTTTGGTAATGTTCTCATTTACTCTTAGATAAATTTATATGTCATATTTTACCTAAGTAACTTACTTAACATGATTGGTTTATATGTGATTTCTGTCACTATGGTCAGTTGGTTTCTAATTATTTGCATATATACTGACTGTTTTTATAGTTCTAATCTGTTCTCAAAGTTGTATTGATTTTCCCTCTAACTACTGGTAATATTGTGAACAATCTGTATTTAAGCTTTAATACACTATTTTCCTTAACTACTGGGCCATACAGTGGTCCATCTTACATCTGATTGTCTGTACATGGTTAGTTAGTTTACATCACTTTGTTTATAATACTGTTGTTATTATGTTAAAGATCTGTTCTCAAATCATTACCAGATATTAGTCTTACTACTGGTAATATGGTTATTCACTTTAGCATTGGTTTTGATATTGCACTTTGCCTATTTGAATTGGCATATTTGTTGCATCTTTGCTATAGCTGTCTGCCATTGCATTTGATTGGTTTTATTTACATGGTTGCATTATAATGCATTGTCTATTAGGATGTATTGTTATTTATAACAATTCCTTAATTGATATCATTGTTGATAATCATTTATTTTCATTGATATTTTTGGTTTTCTGTTTAACAGGTACTTTCTCTATGGGTTATGTAACAATGTACCATCTGTTTTAATGCAGTATGTCTCTACTACCTACATGGTATCAGTATGGTCTTTCACAATAATATTTTACTTATTTTGTGACACATGTTTATACATTCCTTCTTAAACATTAATACATATCTTATTGTATTATTTATGATATTTTTCTAGTTATAGGTTGAATTCAATTCAATCCCTTTTGTTTGATACAATGGTTTTTTTTATATTGTTGTCAGTTCTTTACCAAAAACAAAACATAGTTATATTGTTCTATTTTGTTTCATTTTGGTGGACTTATGATTATCTGTGTTAATCACAACTTTATTAAATGCGTCACACTCATTGTTCGTGTCTATTTGACTTATTTAACATCTTGTTGTTTTCATCATGGAATTAACATATTTTCATATACTTATAAACTTCCTCACTATTATTGTTTGTGTGGTTTTATCAGTAGAAATAGTTGGTTATTCACATGTTTCACATCTATTAAGTACGCACTGTTATTGTTTGTGTTTCCTTAAATGCTAATCACTGTTTTTCATCCTCACATCTGATAATCATTATTTCACTTGTCACTTATATAGTCTTTGGTGCACGTGGTTTATGTTGATTTCTGGTATGATTTATTCATCTTCTTCTCTCTTCTGAGTCAGCTTTCTTGTCCTTCTTCTTTCTTCTTTCTTGTTATTTTCATTGTAGTCATTATTCTTTAGTCGTTTCCCCTCACTTTTGGAGTTTGTTAAATCTTATTTAGTCGTTTCCCCTCACTTTTGGATCCTATTGGGTCTATAATTGGTATTTTGTTTTGTCTCATTTCATTTTCTTTCTTATTTTTCGTAGTTGATGTCACTAGATTGATATTATCTTATTCACAGTTGGATTTTCATATTAACACATTTGTAGATACACACTTTATATATATGGATTTACTTATCTAGATTTACATTCATATTTTTTCTCTTACTTGCCGTCCTTTAGGCTCATTTTATGTAACTGCCATATTTGGTTATGTTACAGAATAATTAATAAAATACCTAACTAAATAAAGAAAGGTAGGATAATTAATAATAGTTAATTAGTGGAAAGATACTAATAATAAAAGTACGAACTACTTTTCTCTTGACTCGTGAACTGCGCCCCCGTCCCTACACACGGCCGCTAAATCAACCCCAGTCGACTCGGAGTTTCCGACGAGTTAACAGCATCACAATGTGGCTGGAACGTGAACGTACATTTTATTTCAAGCTATGTTACAGAAAGTTAGTGTTTTATGGTAAAATACTCGACATGTAGGTGAAACTAAGTGCAACGTAAATTTGATAATGTAACTTATATGTAGATAACGAATAATAATAGGAAAATAATAGTCGACACATCTCTTTGTAAATCAAAGTTTAAATTTTAAGGTATATTTCATACCATGTAGGAAGATAATATTAGTGTACATTAAACTAAAATGTGAGAAGTGAACTCTCACGTCCACAAGAAGCAACGACGTCAACATCCCGAGCACCAGGTAGCAGAATTGTTGCGTGATGACTGTGATCACCACTTAGAATCGACAATCTTAATGGAGAAACTCAGCCTACTACGAAGATCATCCCGGAAAACCGACTGAAGAGGATCCGCAAGAGGACCAGCTGCAGATCACCATTATACCCAGGTGACACAGAAAAGAACTTCTGTGCTTATATTGTTTTCTAACAACCAAAGTAAAAAACAGTACAAGTTTTGCAAAGACTCTGTCAAACCATGTAAAGCTTAACATAGTAATTTTGTATTTACTGTATATTAATCTAATCTATTAATCAAACTATTCTTCAAATAGTTTACATAATATGGAAGTATTTTCAGCGCGTCACCTAATGGCTCAACAGCCAAGGGTGGGTATTGGCTAGTAAGTAAGTAAGTAAGTAAGTAGTATTTTGAAATATTATGAAATTAGAACCCGGATCCGTGGTATTTAATGTAATCTAAAACAGTATAGCTTTGAACTCATCTGAGTAACACTTTAAAGAGTATAAGAGCTCTTGATGTAGAATCTATCAGAAAATTTAAAACATAAAAGGAAAAGGTGATAACCACTAAAGGTAGTATCAATTAAAACATTATTTTGAAGTAAAAATAAAGAGATGTTTCTGCTAAAACCAAAAGAGAGTAAGTAAATTTGAGTAACCTTGCACGAATTCCTGTTCTTTACAGTTTCCCAAATTGTTGGTAAATAACTAGTACTAACAACGGCAGCCAGTTTAATTGACAGAGGGCAATTAAACGGGTTCCCTGTGTTATGATGTCTTAGCAGGAGAGACATTATACTACTTACTGCTTCAGCCTTAACCACAGTACTGTGGTCACTAACGTATACCACCTCACGTTATCGCACTTGATTTTCACTGATGATGGAAGTCGATGGCATTGCCGAAATGTCTGGTTTTGTAGAAAACATTGGACTACGGCCAAATATCCCGGGAAGGAATTTTAACAAAAACTACTTCTTTGTTGCCAATAAAGTTGTACACATATATATAAAAAATATGCATAAAATTAATGGCTTGTATAAGTTAATGATTGATCTCCATTAAGTAGTGCTCAAGTTTCCAAAGTTTTAATATTATGATGTCCGTAATTAAAACATCAGAGCAGGTTTAGTGTGTATGAGGGTACACCGTGGACAAAAATGTTCAGCATTTCCTATTGAGCGTTGCTTACAGTAAAGCTGTGAATCTACAGTGTACGTTTCACAGAACAAACACGTGGAAAAGAAGGAGCGCTCCGAAGTCACTCATGGACCCTCAGCATCTTGCAGAGGGTTCATTCCCTAAAGACGAAAAGTCTGTCTATGAATCGTTCCTCTGTAAACACATGCAGTTACACTGCCCAGCGATCCACAGGAAGCAAATCGCTATCCACGCTGGACACTTTTTCGGCTTGCACGCGTTATGTTGGTATGGGTTTCGGCACTTTCCATTTAAAAAGCGTGCAAATGTAAGAAAATAAACATGAATGAGGTCAGAAATAATGTGAATTTTGTGTGTGTATGTGTGTGTGTGTGTTCCCTGCCTTTTTATTGTAGTAGTCATAAATGGAAACGTAAACATTACGTAACTGAGATATGCTTGCCTGCCACGAACGATATATTTTCTCTCATACATGATTTACATTAAAATGACAAAATTATAATTTTATTGCCTGGCAACAAAATTATTTTATTTTTAACAATTACCATTGTTTGAAAAAGTTTAAATGAATTTTCAAGTACTTTACTGTTGTTAAAACGTAAAAGGTTGCAGGTAAACAACCCCTTCCCCTTAACCGATCTTCACCAAAATCAAAAGGCCTTGAGTTCTCTACAATTCAGGGACGTATGCAAAAAATTATTTGATTATGTTTGAATTTGCGGCTGTTATCGTTTGCCATAGAAAATTACCCTTGATAAAAAAATAGTGCAGGTAAACTACCCCTTCCCCTTAACCGATCTTTACCAAAAACAATAGGTCTTGAGTACTATACAAATCAGGGCTGTATGCAAAAAATTATTTCATTCTGTTTGAATTTGCGGCTGTTATTGTTTGCCATAGAAAATACCCTTGTTAAAACATAAAATGTTGCAGGTAAACTACCCCTTTCCCTTAACCGATCTTCACCAAAAACAATAGGTCTTGAGAACTCTACAATTTAGGGCTGTATGCAAATAATCTTTTGATTCTGTCTGAATTTGCGGCAGTTATCGTTTGCCATAGAAAATACCCTTGTTAAAACATAAAACGTTGCAGGTAAACTACCGCTTTACCTTAACCAATCTTCACCAAAAACAACAGGTCTTGAGAACTCCATAATTCAGGGCTGTATGCGAAACATTATTTGATTCTGTTTGAATTTGCGGCTGTTATCGTTTGCAAAAAAAAAAATTACCCTTGATAAAAAAAACCGTTGCCGGTAAACTACCCCTTTCCCTCAACCGATCTTCACCAAAAACAATAGGTCATGAGTACTCTACAAATCAGGGCTGTACGCAAAAAAATATTTCATTCTGTTTGAATTTGTGGCAGTTATCGTTTGCCATAGAAAAAAAATCTACAGACACACACATAGATAGACAGACAGACAGACACACAGACACTTTTTAAAAAACGACTTTTTTTCATGTTTTGAGTGTAGTACAATCAGAATCTGCAATAATCTCGAACACGATTTTTTTTTGCCATCACCATACTTCCATTTCTTTACGGAATATGGAAGTAAAATATCGGTATGGAGAACCATACATGACTTCCATATTCTAAGATTTATATTTAAAATCATTTTCAGCCAAACAGCCAGGGAAGGAATTTTAACAAAAAAATACTTCTTTGTTGCCAATAACGTAGTACACATATAAAAAAAAATTATCCCCTCCCCCTTCAACTATAATTTTGATTTATAGAAAATTACCCCCAGCCGGTTCAACTAGCCTCTTCATTTATAGATATTTCATCTACGTTTCTACAGTGGATTATTAAGATCTTATCAGGATACTTTATCAAAATTAAGTACTTTACTCATGTTACAACAAAAAATGTTTCCGGTAAACTGCCCTTTCCCCGTAACCGATCTTCACCAAAATCAACAGACATTGAGTTCTCTATAGCTCAGGCACATATGTAAAAAATTATTTGATTCTGTTTGAATTTACGGCAGTTATGGTTCGTCATATAAAAAATTACCCATGTTAAAACATAAAACATGAGATTTATAAAACATATCTAAGATTTATATTTAAAATCATTTTTGAAATAAAATATTTTCATAGAACCTACTAACGCTGGGGAAATCTGAGGAGCCAATGAGAGTTGGGCCTACCTGTCACTCTGCTGAATTTGGTGGAAAGCCCTGTCACTGTCGTCAAAGTATCAGCCTTGACAGGGTCCTCTTTTTCTGCAAAATGGGAGAGGCTTGAGATGGAGTGAGTGACATGGTCCCCACCTCAATGAAGAACCCATTGTTTTATAAAAATATATTTAAATTTTGAAAACTGAAAATTCTTTTCTTGTTGTAAATATTTATATTTTATCATCAAAATGACTTTATCAAAAAACAAAATTTATTTTTTTATAATAAGTACTTACATATGTTTCTTAATATGGTTACTTTTTCTTCAATGTTGATGATCATTTCCAAACATTCTGACAAAATTGTATCTACAGAACAGTTAACATTCCCCAGGTTTCCATTTCTGCTAATTTCTCATTACACCTTCCACTGACGTATTATTTACCATTTCATAAACTATCGTATAATCTTTTCAGATTTTGTGGTACAAAATCTGAAATTTTCAGATTGCCTGGCAACAAAATTATTTTATTTTCAACAATTACCATTGTTTGAAAAAGTTTAAATGAATTTTCAAGTACTTTACTCTTGTTAAAACGTAAAAGGTTGCAGGTAAACTACCCCTTCCCCTTAACTGATCTTCACCAAAATCTAAAGGCCTTGAGTCCTCTACAATTCACTGACGTATGCAAAAAATTATTTGATTCTGATTGAATTTGCGGCAGTTATCGTTTGCCATAGAAAATACGCTGGATAAAAAACGTTGCAGGTAAACTACCCCTTTCCCTCAACCGATCTTCACCAAAAACAATAGGTCTTGAGTACTCTACAAATCAGAGCTGTATGCAGAAAATTATTTGATTCTGTTTGAATTTGCGGCTGTTATCGTTTGCCATAGAAAATACCCTTGTTAAAAAAACGTTGTAGGTAAACTACCCCTTTCCCTTAACCGATCTTCACCAAAAACAATAGGTATTGAGAACTCTACAATTCAGGGCTGTATGCGAAACATTATTTGATTATGTTTGAATTTGCGGCTGTTATCGTTTGCCAAAAAAAAAAAAATTTCCCTTGATAAAAAAAACCGTTGCAGGTAAACTACCCCTTCCCCTCAACCGATCTTCACCAAAAACAATAGGTCGCGAGTACTCTACAAATCAGGGCTGTATGCAAAAAATTATTTGATTCTGTTTGAATTTGCGGCTGTTATCGTTTGCCATAGAAAATACCCTTGTTAAAAAAACGTTGTAGGTAAACTACCCCTTTCCCTTAACCGATCTTCACCAAAAACAATAGGTCTTGAGAACTCTACAATTTAGGGCTGTATGCAAATAATCTTTTGATTCTGTTTGAATTTGCGGCTGTTATCGTTTGCCATAGGAAATACCCTTGTTAAAACATAAAACGTTACAGGTAAACTACCCCTTTCCCTTAACCGATCTTCACCAGAAACAATAGGTCTTGAGAACTCTACAATTCAGGGCTGTATGCGAAACATTATTTGATTCTGTTTGAATTTGCGGCTGTTATCGTATGCCAAAAAAAAAAAATTTCCCTTGATAAAAAAAAACCATTGCAGGTGAACTACCCCTTTCCCTCAACCGATCTTCACCAAAAACAATAGGTCGCGAGTCCTCTACAAATCAGGGCTGTATGCAAAAAATTATTTGATTCTGTTTGAATTTGCGGCAGTTATCGTTTGCCATAGAAAAGAAATCTACAGACACACACACAGACAGACACACAGACACTTTTCGGAAAACGACTTTTTTTCATGTTTTGAGTGTAGTAGAATCAGAATCTGCAATAATCTCGAACACGATTTTTTTTGCCATCACCATACTTCCATTCCTTAAGGAATATGGAAGCAAAAATCTACAGACACACACACAGACACTTTTCGAAAAACGACTTTTTTCATGTTTTGAGTGTAGTACAACCAGAATCTGCAATAATCTCGAACACGATTTTTATTGCCATCACCATACTTCCATTTCTTTAAGGAACATGGAAGTAAAAAAGTCATGTTTTGATGGTAGTACAATCAGAATCTGCCGTTATCTCGAACACGATTTTTTTCGGAATGCCCATACTTACATTTCCTTATGGAACATGGAAGTAAAAGTCATTTTTCGAAAAGTGTCTGTGTGTAGAATTTTTCTATGGCAAATGATAACAGCCGCAAATTCAAACAGAATCAAATAATTTTTTGCATACAGCCCTGATTGTAGAGGACTCAAGGCCTATTGTTTTTGGTGAAGATTGGTTAAGGGAAAGGGGTAGTTTACCTGCAACATTTTATGTTTTAAGAAGAGTAAAGTGTTGGGTTTGATAACCCACTTTCATAATTTTAACCCATTTTGATAAATAAAGTATCCTGAAAAGAAGGTCATAATAATCCACTGTAGAAAGGTAGATGAAATATCTATAAATGAAAAGGGTAGTTGAAGGGGGAGGGGGTAATTTTTTTTATAAATTAAAATGGTAGTTGATGATGGAGGAGGTAAATTTTTATAAGTTTTATATGTGTACTATGTTATTGACAACAAAGAAGTAGTTTCTATGGAAACATTTCATTTCACTTTAACAAAATTCTATATTTTTCATTTTAATTTAATTCACGTATAAGTAAAAATCATTCCTGGCAGGCAAGCATATCTCAATTATGTAATGTTTACTTTTCCAGAGTTTTATTATTATGATTACCGCAATAAAAAGGCCGGCAGGACACACACATACAAAATTCCCATTATTTATGGCCTCACTCATGTTTATTTTATTATGTTTGCATGCTTTTTAAGTGCCGAAACCCACACCAACACAACGTGTGCAAGCCGAAAAGGTGGACATCGATTTGCTTCCTATGGATCGCTGGGCAGTGTTGTTGTATTAAAGCAATTAATACAATCTGTGTACTTATTTCTGTTATGATATGAGAATTATAAACTAATATGTGCATGTGTGTATGTATAAAAAATATATAAATATTTTTCTCCTTTGGAAAATTGTTTGCCCCTCCTTGAAAATATTTTGACCTCCCTGATGGCTAGTTATTTACTAGCCTGTGTGGAATATAGCATTATGACATGGATCAGAATGGTGGGTGTTAAACAGGAGACACAAACGTATTAAGGAAGAAATGTTTTGCTGAGAAATTTATAATTATACGAGTGAACAGAATAGTCATTCAGGAAATCAGAAGACAAATGGAAAGAAATAAATCAAGACTCGATTTTAAAAAAGATTAATGACTAGTATAGTATTGACAGGAAAGACTTTGATAACACTATAGACATCCCTTGGCCTCTAACAGCAAGAGTCAAATTTCATTACAGGAATCAGATCGCAGCTACTGTTAGCTAGTTCTTCGTTCGGCCTACAGACATTTTATCCAAAAGTACAGTCCTTCCTCACGAAGGTTGAGGATAGTCTTAATCCTGTAAAGGTACTCGCCTTTTACCCTTTTAATTCAATACTACACTCATCATAAAATAATACTTACCGCTGCCAGAATTTTACTTACCGTCATTGTCCCCGTTAAACTTACCTTATTAAACTGCCCAGGTCGCCACGATATTTTTCTAAGGTTATATATCGAAACCTTTACACTTTTGCCCTTATAAAATCCCGCTATCTGACTGTAATAAAATTTCAGAAAACCCCCGATTACGTTAGATGAGCTGTCAGCACAGAAAACTAGGAAATGGTTATGGCGTAATAACTAGACTAACACATTTTTGTACCGTGACGTAAATAGTTTTACTCACATTAACTCACAAATTATTAACAAAACACAAAAACAAATTTTGAAATATATATATATGTATGTCTTATTTCTAAATATACCTCTTACCTTAACCTACACAGCCCAGCTTGCTCGCACTCACATTCATACTAATTTATTTCTCCATTCTTTTAGTTTTAGCGCTTTTGAACAGTTACTACACTTAGAAAATTTAATAAAAGGTTGCCCGGCTACTTCTCTGTTTCCTTTTTCGCTCACGTGTTGCACTCTGGAAAGTCGTTCAAAGTCCGAGATTCGGTTCTCACTATTAGTACGGTTGATTTGCCTGTTTTTGGTTATACTCATCTTAATAAACACTTTAAACGGTCGGGTTGTTACTTATTACATTTAAAAGATTACTTCTGGCACACGAGTCTCGGCTTGCGTCTGGCCGCCGCCGCGGCCATATGTAGACTCACTATTACATGCGGACGGACATGAATGCCATGCCTGTGAGCAAATTTTGTCGTCTTTACACCGCCTTCGTTGTCAATGTCTTAGTGGCTGTACACATGACACACAGGATTTTTGTGTGTTGGACGTCGACGATATTCAGTGTTCACTGGCCGACGTCACTAAATGTAGGCAGGGCTAAGTTTCATTTCCGCCGTCATAAACGCACATGTTAAAAAGACTTCACCACCAGGCATGTTGGTTTTGTGTTTCTTGGCGTCATCTGGGCTCCGCCGATGTGAGTGCGTTTGGGCGCAGGTGTCACACAATCACAAAATTCTAAGAATTGTCGACTTGCACATTCCTTTGCAAATGTTTCATCACCCAGCTACAGCGTACCGTTTCTTTGTTTGAACAACGCTTCATATTGCCATGGGACGGACCACACAGATGGAAATGAATTTACAATATTTTAATAAAATAAAACCCCATTTTTGATAAAATAAAAAATACCTTTTATTTGCCCCGTTACAATACCCCCCCCCAATGAGAGGTCTTCTGTCGAAACAGAAGAAATCTCATTGCTAAACTCCTAAGAGGATCAGTGAGGATATGGTGCCAACAAACCCCCATTAGTTCGTATACATCATGGGTAAACTACCCCCCTGGCTCGGCGACTACGGCCACATCTGAACGAGATCACTGGACTTCTCTGTACGAGATCCCAACACCATAAAATCGAACAGACACGCACCACAGCGCACCTAACCGTTTAACATGCCACCCCAAAATCCAAACCCCTGGTCTTATACCATGCCAGATCCTCAACCGATATGTTCCCCCTTACCATGCACACTGGGCTGCCTTTAGCAGTTACTGGGCTTGTACACACTCTTATAATATCTTATAAACAAACTCATCATTTAAAAGTCACAAAATATTTATCTTTAAATTCACAATTCTTTTAAGTTCAAAAATCAGATTGTCATGTTATTATTATTTACATTAAAACCAAAAAAAAATCTTTTATCTACCTTTATCAATTCTCTTCATTACTATTTATACTCAGAAAAACAAACAAATTGAACATTTAATTAAAACATTAACTCATTTATCCTAACATGTGATTATACATATATCCTACACAATATGATTCAATAAAACCCTAGTATTACACATAAACAACACTACAATCAAAATTCAAAACATCAATTAGATGGCAGGCACAAAAAATAAAAATTTTTTTTCAAAAAATTTAAATTTATTAAAATATACTCTTCTCTATATTAAGAAAATTTAAAATTATTTGAATCAATTAAACAGCAAAATTGGCATTACTTCATTGCCATAACTGGTCTAGTTTACAACATCACCCATCAGCTGATCAAACTGGGTCAAGTCCACAACCTTGACCTACATAAGTTATGTATAGGCTACATCAGAAAATACATTAAACATCTTTAAAATTTTTTATCTTCAAACACATTGACACATAATAAAAATAAGACATTTAAAATTAACAAAGTATTAATACAATTAACAATAAAATTGACATTTAAATTATTCAAAATTACACATTTCACCACTTGACTTTATTCTCACATTCTATTAAAATTGCCACTTGTTTCAATTAACATTCTACATTTTTACTATAACTCTCTTTCTTTAATATTCTCATTCCCCGTTAGTTTGGGTGATTTAATTATTTATACTAACTTGATTTACAACTCGGCATTTATATATATATTCTTAATCCCTTCTGACTTTAATACCACTAACAGCTTTAACTAAACATGACACCCATCTCTATCAAAAACATCTATCAAACATCTCTAAACCCAACTTACTACTCAACTCA
The DNA here is from genome assembly GCA_034769895.1 of Magicicada septendecula. Taxonomy (NCBI): domain Eukaryota; kingdom Metazoa; phylum Arthropoda; class Insecta; order Hemiptera; family Cicadidae; genus Magicicada; species Magicicada septendecula. Next base: position 266,726,763 of record CM068370.1, on the reverse strand, counting down.
ATTCGCATCATTCTACTCTTATATAAAAAAATACTCTCTAACCCTTTGTACTCAGGATGTGTGTTTCCCCCTCCCCCCAAAAGCTCATTCCCTTAATCTGGTCCCTGGATTCTACCTAAGGCAACCCTTTCCGGCGCTAAACGGTCCCTTCCCGTCCCAACCCTTTTGTTGCGGACTCCTACCACCACTTCCTTTACAACATTCCCATGAACTAATTACCATTCTCCCTACATCACTTCAACTACAACAAAATATCTCCACTTCTTTATTACATCAATATATCAATCAATACTCTACATATATTCCCCATATCTACTGTGTCACCATTACATCTCAAATTCTATTACATTAACTCACAACAATATTATTCATCTCTATTACCACTTTCAACTCAACTTGGACTGATCTATTTGTCCTAACAAAATATTAATCACCCAAAATCTACCATTTACTATTTTTCACAAATCATTTAAACTTCTCAACTATATCCAATTATTTTCATCATTTAAATCAAACTTTTTAACACATTAACAACATTATATTCAAACATTAGTTACATTGGAAATTAGCAAACAACTTATACGTGACATTCTACTACTGATCAGCTGATTTTCTTAGCAAGGTGAATGACCTTACTACAAACACATTTCAAAATTATACGCATCACCCATTTTATCAATCCTTATCTCTAACACAATAAAATAATACATTTATAAGATAGAATAACCACAGTATAATAAACATATGAACACCTATTTATCAAATTATAATACAATTATTTAATTAGTGCAAGAGCGAGTTATCATCTTTAGGTTACAAAATTTTAATTTGTTGCTCCCCTGAGCAACCTCCCAGCCACACACACTATTGTTTTTTTCTGTTGGACTGTGGTGCCCATTTGCCTCCACAAGGACGGAATAGGTGGAGGAATTTTACATCTCCGTGTCCTTGCTTCAGCGTTACATTTGAAAGATTTAGACATCAACATATCTTTTGTTACATAATTACACACCCTTAATGCGGGTCTACCACCTGGCCTTGCTGTTCCTCCTCGAACAGAGTGGCAGCCGCTGTTCCATAGTTTCCGGGATTTCCCCTAATTTCACCCCCCATCAATTTCTAATATAAACCAATTTCAAGCCAGCTATGGTCAAGGTTCTTAATTTATGGCCATAGCTGACCGCTAGCCAAAACCACGATTAGTGCTGGTAAGGCAGTAATTGCCCGAAAAGTCGGGGAAATCATCTCTACTTTCAGGCATGTTATCATCATCATTTATCTGCACGGCACAAAAAATCTATCAGTATTCAATATAAAGTTGTATAAAAGGGTGTGCCGTGCATTTTACACCATTTTGGCCTCCGATGGAGGTAACACTCTCTATTACCCCCAACACTTTCCGCTATCTACTGTGGCACATGCCACCACAGCGATAGCACACTAATAACTAAACTAAATCTTTCTACAATAGCAGTCCCTACATTCCATTATTATATCACTTCTATAAACAACACTCTACCCCCCAAAATTACCCACACATCTTGTATAATACCTTACATAACATAATAAACAAATAGACATTTACCTTGATCGTTAGCATACATTAAATAAACAATTCTCTTTTAAATAATTTGTATAGAAACTTATAAATATTATTACTTGAAAATTTTCATTAACTCTTTAATATATCATCATTTCATTATTTATCCCTGTCTGGAATTAGATTCCTCAAAATTTCAGATTCATTATTAACATTTATTTTACATCACCTTTCAGTTATTATTACTTTTTAATTATAGTTTCTATTTAGTACAATTATCTCAAATTATTTTCATTATTGAATTTAAAATTTTTCAACACCTGTAAACATTTTACTCTATCTGATTGGTATTATAAATTTTATACTTACAGTACTTTATTCACCTACTGACATAAACACAAAATATACACACCACATACACCAATACCTCCACGTAACCTCTGAAACATTTAACAACAGTGTTATTTCATACCAAACAATTTATCATTTATTTATTTATTACTTATCAACTTCACATCTCATAAAATAATTTCAATTTATTAGAAAAATTCAATTATACAACATTTAAATCAATCAAAATATTTAAACACCTCCAATTATTTTAATTAAATTCATTATTAAAAATACAAGTTCAATTACTATCAAAACAATTACAATTCGCTAATTACTGTCTTCAAAATTATTTTTGTTATTTATTTAGACTGCAAACATATTATTATTATTATTACTACAATAATTACCTACACATATACACATTGTTTACCTAACATTTTACAATACACACAATTAATTTCACTATCAATTATTTACAATTCTTCACCATTATTATTCAATTTATGACACTTCATTGTCCAAGTCTGCGAGGTTGTAATGGTACAATTATGGTACAATTTGTAATTACCCTAAATATGGTATAAAAAACCAGAAATATTGTATTCCTGCATTTGGTCAAAATTAGACAAACATTTAATAACCTTTATGAATATATCGTGAGTGGACTATATAATATTTGCCAGGATTCTGACCGATTCATAGCAAAAAACGTGAAGCATCACAAAAAACAGTATGTCATTTGTTGCGATAAAAGCGACGAGCCCTGATGACGTGAGCGGCCAAGAATTTGTTTTTGTAAACAACACAATATTGTCAACAGCTGAACAAAAGGCGTGTGACGTAGATTCACCCCACCTCAGAAATATGGAACAAAGACTCTATGTCATTTCATCAGAAACAGTGATCGCAGCCGGCCGGCCAATCGTTCACGCATAGTGAATTTTAACTTTTAAAACCACTAAAAGTGGTTAACAACAAAAGTGTTTTAATTAACAGTGACACCTTACCATCCGGTAAGGTGTAATCATCTAAGATGTAATCGTTAATACAGTCGACGAGCTCGCGGTGTGCGACGTTCTACAGAAAAACAACGGCAGCTAAGTATTAGCTATCCGCTGTATTTTATCATTCAACTACAATTCATTCAACATCATTAAAATGACCAATTTAAAAATTTCCAAAGTAAATTCAAGTCTTTAAAATTTTAATCAGCAAAATGAGCTCATAAAATAATAAATTGTACCAGTGTGAGAGAGAGAGAGTGAGAGAGAGAGAGTGGCATACATTACGCTGGGTTGTGCGTACATACACCTATATATATCTTTACATTACCATTGTTTACTATATGTTTATTAGATGTTTAGATTAATTACAAGGTTCAATATTAAATATGTTTGTGTATTTCATAATACGTCGGACTACGCCCCGAGGCGCGTTTGGCATATGATCGAGTCTAAAAATATGTAATTTTTTGTTAATAATAAGTTTTGTTTTTATTATTTCATTTCAGAGTATTTATTTCAGATAACACTTACTGTTCAACAACCTCGTTCGCTTAACACGAAACTTGGCCCGTAAAGTAAATTAAATATCAGCTGTTAGTAATTCCCAACATGGCGCCCGATAGTAAACACAATAATTACTGTTATCGTGTATTGGTAAAATACAATTATATAAATAAATAAGAATTTGATTAATAACAGATGGCTTCTGGAACAGGGACTCTATATAATATAGTTTTATACAGAGTAAGCCTACGAGGTGAATGGAAATAGTTATCTGAGGTAATATAGAAATTACGTAAACATAACCAAATTTTACGAAGTTAGGTTATACTTTCGGATGCATGACTGTATTATAAATTGCAAATATGAATACTAATGAAGATAAAACTGAAAAAGTCAGCCTCTCTGACGAAATAGTTATGAGTGAAATGGATGTTCAACCAACTCAAATTAGTCAGATTGACGAAGCAGATACACCTGTGTCTGTTGTATATGTAGAAGCAGAGAAGGTCTCTACATCCATGCCTGTTAGTTCAGAAATTAAATCTGACAGTACTGCTGTTATGATGCAGCTCTTATTAAACAAATTCGATGAACAGAGTGTAAAGTTCGATAATTTAGACAAAAAATTAGATGAGCAGAATAGCGAAATTAAAGAGATTCAAATAGTTTTAATAACAAATTTGATAAACAAAGTGACAAGTTTGATAGTTTTGATATCAAGTTCAATGAACTTAAAAATGAAATTAAAATAGGTCACAATAATCTCATTAAAAAATGTGACAAGGTAATCAAAAAACTAGATGAGAATTTAAGTCAATTAGTAAGTCAATTAGAAACCCAGAAGGTAAATAGTACCCAGAAAAATGAAGTACTGACTAATGACGTAATTAAAAATGATAATGTGAATAATGAATTTACAGATGGTAAAAATATTACAGGTAGTAAGAATGTGGTGTTAGAAAATGATAATGAAAGTATTATAAATGATAATGAAGTGTTTGAATGTATTGAGTCAGAAAGAGAGTTGGAAGAAAGTATTTTTGTACAAGGAGTGCAGGGGGTAGAATTTTCTTTTGATGTTGTGTTAGGGGGTGAAGAAAAGTCTTCACGTATTTTTTATAAGGATAAGAGTTCCTTCAATTTATATTTGGGAGACGATAGGTCTACAAATAAAGTTTCTTGGTGTTTTTGTGTACCTAATAAGTGGTGCAATAATTTTATGTTAGGGACCCCTGCATATTTGGAGAGAGAGAGAGAGTGTAACTTGGTGTTATGGAGAGAAATGTATTAAGAGAGAAAGTATAGAGAGATATTGTGAGAAAAAGAAAGTAATAAAATTTTTTAAAGTAAATAGAAATTACAGAGAATTGGCAGAAAGGTTAGGCTTAGATATGGTATATGAAAATAATGAATACTTGCCTTATAATAACAATGAAATTGAAATAACAATAAATGATGATAATGGTATTAAGTACTTACCTGTGGTAGAAAATTATGAGGATAATTATAAAATAAATAACCAAGTAATGACACATGATATTACTGAGATAAATGGAACCCTACTCGATCGTGACTTGAAATATTTGTTTGATAACAGTTTTATAAATGAAAATGAATATAATATTGCTAATCATAAAATCTATTTATTAGATAATAAATTAAATAGACCTAAGATAAGAATGTTATTCAACGATGGTGGATAGACTGTTTCAGTTGTGTAATGAACATTAAATATATATGTGAACCGTGGTATTGAATTGGACTGCTATGGACTGAGTTTGATATATAACAAAATAATGAGTTGGAGTGTATATTTTTTATTGTTTTATATGTATTTATATATCAATGTATTTGTGTATTTTGATGTTGTATTACAGGTATATTTTATGTACACCAGTATGTATTATTATGTATTTTAATAATTAACATGTTTAATAATAATATTTTTTTAAATAATGGAATAACCATTAAAGAGTAATCATTCTTTATTACTTAATTAAAATAGTACGAAAGAAAATGGTACTATATTTGTAACAGAAGTAAGGTATTAATTGTCATAAAAGTTTCTATTAATGAAGTTAAATTATTTTTTACTTTGTAATGAAGGTAATTCCTTATGAATAATAATAATATTTAAATAAGAATATATATTTGAAAAGAGGTATTGTTATGAGTAGGTGAGAGATGAATTTTATAAGACAATTGTCAATGATTACAGTTAGGTAGAATGTTTAAACAGGAATAGTGCCTGGGTATAAATATAGAAGCAGGTGAGTTATTTAATTAAAGTAAATGGAGTTAGATAGTTAAGAATTTTGGAAGAAAATAATACAAAGAGAAGTATTAGATATTTAGGGACACAGTAGTTAGTGATTATTTGTAGAGGTGAGTAAAGAAATAGGTATAAACATATATTTGTTGTTGATGAATTTTGTAGTGGGGGTGAGGTGATAAGGAGTAGCCAACCAATAGTGTTGTGGCAGGTAATAGCATAATTTTAAGGGAGTGTTTGCCGAATTTTTGGAAGGGCAAAATATTATGGATGTATATAGCCAGTTAGGGAACACCCATCTCTGTGCAAAGACGAGCGGTGCCATAGGATTTAAATGAAATTAGTAAAGGTGTTTATGATTGAGATATTGGTGTCATGATAGGTAAATTTGGTGGTCAGTTAGAAGAAGGTGAGTAAGATTATAATAAGTAAAGGCATAGTGAATATAGGAGTTACCCAGACTAAACAATGATTAGAAGTTGAAAGGTTAGGTAGTTAGGTAGATAGAAAGTTCAGAGTAGAGAGGTAATAGGAAGTGAATAATGAAGTAATAATAATGTAATAATAATATTAATAATAATAAATGTGTAATAATATTATAATGATTGATGTTTAATTGAAATGCAATTAATTTTTTTTAATGCAACTTTAAAGAGAATATGCAAATCGTAATGTAAATCTTAATCAAGATTAAAAATGTTTTTTCAATGTATTAAATGTATCAATGTGTATTATTATGTAAAATGTATTATGTATTTATGTTATAAAATTTTTAACATGATGTATGGAAAATATATAATGTGTACGAAGGGATAAATATAAATGGTGCTGTTAATGTCGGAATTTTACCTGTTAATAATAATAGTAATAAGAATAATAATAATTTTAATTTTAATTTAACCATTCAATAAGATATTTGAATAAATAATACAATACAGATTTATTAATTATTTTGTTTTTCTATAATTTGTTTTTCTCCATGTTTGGGAGATTTATAGTGGGATTTTTATATTTCCAATTATAATGTAATTCTTTTATGTCAATGTGTTTCTTTTATAATTACACTAATTATAAAATGGAAAGAGATAAATATTATCGATAGAAATCGAAACAATTTATAAATTCAGGGTTGTCCATATTGCGAAAGGAAATTCTTTATAATTCTTGGGAGTTACGTTTTTAGTAGTATAATTTTTATAACTAGATTTTAATCATATATCAAGCAAACCCAGTGCTTATTAGCACAAACCAGCACCTAGCTAAGGGGAACCAGATCAGTTAAGGGTAGAGTAATTTACCAAGTCACTATTTTGAGGTTTTTTGTTTATTGTTTCAGTGTTTGGTGATATGACAGTGGTCCTGAGCTGGCCAGCGTGTCAGAGCAAGGGCGTTAAGAGCCTAAGTGGCCTTATGGTGTTGGGATCTCGAAGGAGAAGTCCAGTAAGGTCATGTAGGTACTGTCATCATCATCAGACCAAGGGTGAGTTATTATTTTCTTTTATATAAAATTGTAAGGGGGTTGTGGCGACCTATCCTGGCTGATCCCTTTAGGAAGTATGAAAGGGTCAATGAAAGTTTTTGTGCTTCGACACAAAATCTTTCATTGAGGAGGTTTTGTAATGGTACAATTATGGTACAATTTATAATTACCCTAAATATGGTATAAAAAACCAGAAATATTGTATTCCTTCATTTGGTCAAAATTAGACAAACATTTAATAACCTTTATGAATGTATCGTGAGTGGACTATATAATATTTGCCAGGATTCTGACCGATTCATAGCAAAAAACGTGAAGCATCACAAAAAACAGTATGTCATTTGTTGCGATAAGAGCGACGAGCCCTGATGACGTGAGCGGCCAAGAATTTGTTTTTGTAAACAACACAATATTTTCAACAACTGAACAAAAGGCGTGTGACGTAGATTCACCCCACCTCAGAAATATGGAACAAAGACTCTATGTCATTTCATCAGAAACAGTGATCGCAGCCGGCCGGCCAATCGTTCACGCATAGTGAATTTTAACTTTTAAAACCACTAAAAGTGGTTAACAACAAAAGTGTTTTAATTAACAGTGACACCTTACCATCCGGTAAGGTGTAATCATCTAAGATGTAATCGTTAATACAGTCGACGAACTCGCGGTGTGCGACGTTCTACAGAAAAACAACGGCAGTCAAGTATTAGCTATCCGCTATATTTTATCATTCAACTACAATTCATTCAACATCATTAAAATGACCAATTTAAAAATTTCCAAAGTAAATTCAAGTCTTTAAAATTTTAATCAGCAAAATGAGCTCATAAAATAATAAATTGTACCAGTGTGAGAGAGAGAGAGTGAGAGAGAGAGAGTGGCATACATTACGCTGGGTTGTGCGTACATACACCTATATATATCTTTACATTACCATTGTTTACTATATGTTTATTAGATGTTTAGATTAATTACAAGGTTCAATATTAAATATGTTTGTGTATTTGTGTATTTCATAATACGTCGGACTACGCCCCGAGGCGTGTTTGGCGTATGATCGAGTCTAAAAATATGTAATTTTTTGTTAATAATAAGTTTTGTTTTTATTATTTCATTTCAGAGTATTTATTTCAGATAACACTTACTGTTCAACAACCTCGTTCGCTTAACACGAAACTTGGCCCGTAAAGTAAATTAAATATCAGCTGTTAGTAATTCCCAACATGGCGCCCGATAGTAAACACGATAATTACTGTTATCGTGTATTGGTAAAATACAATTATATAAATAAATAAGAATTTGATTAATAACAAGGTCAGAACCATAAATTACAGTACTTAAAATTTTCATCCTCCGATTTCTTAATTCAACCTCCATCATCGTGTATATATCTAACATATTTATAGCATAAATCATTTTTATTTACATCCAATTTATTATTATTATTATAATAAACCATTACCTCTATATCATTCATTATCCCTTTTATTATGTCATCAAACCTGTCACCATTATTTATTTTTGTCCAGTCTCCGTAAGTATTTTTATTCAACATCAAGTCAGTAATTTTATCATTTATAACAGTTTTATGCAAATATTCATCTCTCTCTATTTCATAATGCAATTCACTTTTTTCATTTCTCTCTATATCTAACCTCTGCACTAACCTTTCATAACCTCTATTTATTTCAAAAATCTCTATCTCTCTCTTTCTCTCATCAAAACACCATATCACCTTTTCTCTCTCACTCCATGCAAAGGGCACCATTAAATATTTATTACCTCTACTGGCTTTACCAGTTAAATCACAAAAAATACAGGGACCATCTGAAGACACCTTGTCTTCCATACAAATACAGGAGGAAACTCTGTCCTCAATAATCACTACTAGTGGAGCCCTTACTCCACTTACATCACGGGGAAAATTTACCCTTTGCCACCCTAACCTTTCATCACACTCTCTCTCAATTTCATCAACGCTAATTACTACTCCTATTACTCTCTCACTCTCACTCACTATCTCTATCTCCTCATTATCCAACACTTTATTCTCAACTATATCATTATTATTATTTAACATTATTTCATCATTATAATTACTTGTATTACTCCCACTTACCTCAGAATTGTAATCACCATCATTATCTTCACTAGTCAACACTACCTCTCCCACTATTTTGTTACTGTTATTTATTAATTCATTATTAGAATTATCGTTATCACTTACCTGGTTAATTATTCCCTCACTATCATTAACAACATTATTATCACTTACGTGTTTAATTCAACTTCTGAGTTCTCCTTTAATCGACATCTATCTCTTCTCCACTCCTCGTTTTGTTTTTTCATATCATTGATCTTTTGTTCTTGCGAATTTAGTATCTCCTTGCACATCTTCATCATCATCTTTATCATATGTGTCTTGTTAGATTCACTCAAATCATCGTTACTTACCTCATTATCTGCCAGCTGATCGACTTTATTCTTGTTAACTTGGTCTGTCTCTCTACCTTTATTTACCACCACCACACTCTCGTCATTATCACTAGGCCTATTTACTGCCTTATTTTCTACCACCGTTACTTCAACTATCTTACCTTTATCGTTCGTCATCTTACTACCAGTATCATCACTGTGCTTTTTCATTTCTGCGAATATTTCCTCTTCTTGTTCTTCCATCCGCGTTAAATTATTATCTAAATTACCCCACTCCTCGTCTGTCATTTCACCTACAACCCCTCTAAACTCGCTTTCCCATTCATCCCACGTGAAACCAATATTCTCTAGTACCTCGGTCATATTCAAAATTTATTTATATAACCTCTTTATATGTAAAAAAACTATTATTAAACTATAATTACTCATATAAAATCAAAACACTAACACACATGTGAACATAATGAACCTACCAAAACATAACCTTTAACGTAAATATTGTAACGTAGCGGTTTTTGTAGAGGTTTTAGCGAAAACTTTGTATGTTGCTTATTGGGTGTTCGTCTTATTTAATTAAGCTCCCAATGTTGTGTACGCCAATCTGTAACGTACTGCCTTGAAATATTAAAGTTTCCGCCTCTCCGCAGTCGCCACTTATGAATTATAATGACCAAAGTTTAAAAAAATAAAGTATTTTGTAATGTTACTCAATCAAAAGCCGAAATCGAGAGTGTGTGATTTGGGGTCAAGTAGGGAAGTTGTTCAGCCTTATGAGGAAGAGAGAGTAAGTACCGATTATTTACACTCGGTTTAGATGATTTAGCCTTACTCCACTTACATCACGGGGAAAATTTACCCTTTGCCACCCTAACCTTTCATCACACTCTCTCTCAATTTCATCAACGCTAATTACTACTCCTATTACTCTCTCACTCTCACTCACTATCTCTATCTCCTCATTATCCAACACTTTATTCTCAACTATATCATTATTATTATTTAACATTATTTCATCATTATAATTACTTGTATTACTCCCACTTACCTCAGAATTGTAATCACCATCATTATCTTCACTAGTCAACACTACCTCTCCCACTATTTTGTTACTGTTATTTATTAATTCATTATTAGAATTATCGTTATCACTTACCTGGTTAATTATTCCCTCACTATCATTAACAACATTATTATCACTTACGTGTTTTAATTCAACTTCTGTGTTCTCCTTTAATCGACATCTATCTCTTCTCCACTCCTCGTTTTGTTTTTTCATATCATTGATCTTTTGTTCTTGCGAATTTAGTATCTCCTTGCACATCTTCATCATCATCTTTATCATATGCGTCTTGTTAGATTCACTCAAATCATCGTTACTTACCTCATTATCTGCCAGCTGATCGACTTTATTCTTGTTAACTTGGTCTGTCTCTCTACCTTTATTTATCACCACCACACTCTCGTCATTATCACTAGGCCTATTTACTGCCTTATTTTCTACCACCGTTACTTCAACTATCTTACCTTTATCGTTCGTCATCTTACTACCAGTATCATCACTGTGCTTTTTCATTTCTGCGAATATTTCCTCTTCTTGTTCTTCCATCCGCGTTAAATTATTATCTAAATTACCCCACTCCTCGTCTGTCATTTCACCTACAACCCCTCTAAACTCGCTTTCCCATTCATCCCACGTGAAACCAATATTCTCTAGTACCTCGGTCATATTCAAAATTTATTTATATAACCTCTTTATATGTAAAAAAACTATTATTAAACTATAATTACTCATATAAAATCAAAACACTAACACACATGTGAACATAATGAACCTACCAAAACATAACCTTTAACGTAAATATTGTAACGTAGCGGTTTTTGTAGAGGTTTTAGCGAAAACTTTGTATGTTGCTTATTGGGTGTTCGTCTTATTTAATTAAGCTCCCAATGTTGTGTACGCCAATCTGTAACGTACTGCCTTGAAATATTAAAGTTTCCGCCTCTCCGCAGTCGCCACTTATGAATTATAATGACCAAAGTTTAAAAAAATAAAGTATTTTGTAATGTTACTCAATCAAAAGCCGAAATCGAGAGTGTGTGATTTGGGGTCAAGTAGGGAAGTTGTTCAGCCTTATGAGGAAGAGAGAGTAAGTACCGATTATTTACACTCGGTTTAGATGATTTCTGAAATTTCTCAAATTGTTTGCTGTGATTTAAATCAGCTGATTGTGAGACGAGTTTCCACGCATAGTTCAACCAGCCTACACTATGGCAAAATATGACCCGATGGATCGATCTCTTCTATTTTTGTGCTGAAATCTATTACAACTACCCACTACAAAAAATATAACACATTTTTATTATTCAATATCATTTTTCAATAATATTTATTATTTATATTATTGGTTTTTGTTTTCCTGCCACCAAAATACAAGTATCAAAATCGATCTTTACTTAATTAAAACATAATATCGACTTCCTCGAGTAAACATGGAATTGTCCAAAAAAAAACATATATGGTTTTGTTTACCAAATTTTATACTATTTTTTAAAACATCAATCAATATATAATTCTTTTTATTTCCCCAGGGTTAAGGGTAAGTTCTTTTTGTTATGAGATGGTCAGATTATACTACGCTTTACAAATACCGAAAAATATTAAAAATTTTGTTTATTTTCGTATAATACGTAGTTACAGAAATGTCCGTAAGAGAGCAGCGTGCGTTTGTTTACTTGAGAACATGTGATTAATTTTGACTAGTTTTTTGTTGTATATCACCATTCGGAATGCGTTTTCTTCGTTAACTATTAAATGAAATGTTTATATTACCTCTCTTCTTATAGTTGTTACTGGAATGAAGCCTTTTCTCTAGTGAGGTCCGTCTTGAGTTGTAATTTCATTACCGTCTGGCCCATATTCTATCGTCAACTTGAAACATAGCGAAACTAGGCCGAATCATCAGAAGGGTTTTCTTTCACTGTTTATTATGGAGTATAACCATTTAATTTTGATAAATAAGGTAGGATTATATAGTGTTCATATTGCTTTTTAATTTTGTACTAATTTTACACTTCTCCAAAGTTTCAAAAAGGATATTTTAATAGAATTGTGGTAGCATCATTTTGTCAACTCGCCAGGTTTAATTTTCCAAATTCGATTATTAACAATACTTGTTATTCTCGTCACTCTTAGTAACCCATAATATTTTTATTATACAGGCAGTTTGTAATTATTATAAATTTATATTTTATTTACCGAAAAATAATTCTTTTTAATTCCGGTTTCTTTCCCAATTTGGTTTACATAATAGGTTTCTGTTCATTTTCTTATGACCTGGTATATAAGTATTTAATATTTTTATTATCTTTAAATGAATTTATATATTATTTATTAGTCTCTCATAGTATTCCTACACTGCACTACTTCCTTCTGCCATTTCCCTCATATAGTATTATTTTAATTTTTTATTATCATTTGACATTTAAATCTTTTATGTTTTTTAAAACGAACCCTGGGTTATCTTATACTATAACACAAATATTTGCAAAAATATAAAATTAACTTAGGTATTAAATTTGGTTGTCTACACAATATAAATATTACAATAAATTAATAAAATACAGAATCAGTTAGTAGCATTATAGTCTACTATCATAGTTTTATAATTCCCAAACCTACAGCACAATTCTGTAATAAGTTACCTTCACTTTCACTTTTTACCTCAATGGGTACACTATAACTCACTTGTCACTGTATATCACTCAAATTGTTTATAATGTTTAGTGATATACTTTAATTTTGTGCTAGTTATAGGTTACCCATTTCTGACCTTTATGTTCTTACATGATTTAATTTATTGGGACCGTGTTATGTAACGTTACAATATATACGATTAAATTTACAAATACGCCGTTACCAAATCCTATTTTCTGTGCTTTAAAACAGGTCTAGTTCCTATAATTTTTATACGAACATCCTGGCAGGGTCGTCGCTGTAAAGGTACTCGCCTTTTACCCTTTTAATTCAATACTACACTCATCATAAAATAATACTTACCGCTGCCAGAATTTTACTTAACGTCATTGTCTCCGTTAAACTTACCTTATTAAACTGCCCAGGTCGCCACGATATTTTTCTAAGGTTATATATCGAAACCTTTACACTTTTGCCCTTATAAAATCCCGCTATCTGACTGTAATAAAATTTCAGAAAACCCCCGATTACGTTAGATGAGCTGTCAGCACAGAAAACTAGGAAATGGTTATGGCATAATAACTAGACTAACACATTTTTGTACCGTGACGTAAGTGATATACTTTAATTTTGAGCTAGTTATAGGTTACCCATTTCTGACCTTTATGTTCTTACATGATTTAATTTATTGGGACCGGGTTATGTAACGTTACATAAAGCCCCCCCACTAGAACAAATTTATTTTGGTTTTACTCATTTATTAAAATAAATTGTTGATTGGTTCAATTCTCCTAATAGTCTTGGCGTTATCTTCATAATAGTGTTTCATTTCCGACTGATTATGCACTCCCTTTATTCTATTATTGTTAATTGTTTTAATTTCATAAGTATTATTCCCCTTCACCTGGGTTATGAGGTAAGGTCCAGTATAAAGTAACAGTAGCTTCCTAGCAATACCCTCTATAGAACTGGGTAGTTGTGTATTTTTGATTAGTACCTTATCTCCCATCTGGTATGTATCCAATCTTCTCTTTTTTACTTGATCCCTTTTTTGTTGAAGTTCCACTTTATGCAACACTCTGTTGTGCATTTCCACTTGGTCGAACTCTACTCTCTCTCCTGGAGGGAAATTTATCAATGAGGTAATTTCTCTTGGTGGTGGTTTATCAAACATTACCTGATAAGGGCTAGTACCGATAGTGTCATGGTATGACCAATTGAGGAAAGTCTCTGCTGGTTCGATGTACTGACTCCAGTTTTTATGTTCTTGATGACAGTAAGTACGTAGAATTCTGCCAACTTCCCTTAATACGCGTTCAGCAGAATTGCTACTAGGGTGGTACACTGATGTCTTGTAGGTTCTTATTTGCCAATTTCTCAATTCTTCTTTCCACCTTTTTCCCCGAAATTGCGTTCCATGATCAGTTATAATCGTTTCCGGTTTTCCCACCTCAGGTAAGTATTTTTTTATAATTACTTCTAGAATTTTCTTCGTTGTGGCTCTACTAATAGCGTAGAGTTTTGTATATTTCGTATAATGATCAAATAATATGATGATATATTTATATTTATGTCTTCCTCCACTTCTGGGAAAAGGTCCACAGATATCCAAGAATGTCTTTTCAAGTTTATTATTAGATTTTATTGTAATCATTGCGCCCGTTCTCTTCTCATTATTTACTTTTACTAGCTGGCATATGTTACAGGTTTTTACTATCTCCCTTACTCTTTTATTTATAGCTTTCACGTAACAATGTTCAGATAGAGCTTTAATAACTTTGAGTGATCCCATGTGGCCATATCTTTCATGATAATCCTGAATCAGTGCTACTTCTGTTGCTGCTGGCACATACATCTTCCAGACATGATCCTTAATGGTAGGACGAATAAAAAGGATCTCTTCATAAACACAAAAAAATTCCATTATTATAGGGTCATGTTGTAATATTCGTTCCTTAATTTTTTTAAATTTAGTGTCCCTTTGTTGATCGACTTTTATTTTATTAATTATATCTTGTAACTCCTTTGCCATCTTAATAATGTAATATATTTTTCCAACACTTTCTGGTTCTATTTCACAAGTTCCTTTTTCTAGATTAATCCGGGATAATCGGTCTGCTATTACATTCTTCTTACCCGGAATATATTCCCAGTCTAAATTATATTCTTGAAGTATAAATACCCATCTAGTAAGTCTGCCGTGGTTAAGCTTGCAATTTTTTAAAAACGAAATTGATCTATGATCAGTTCTGATGGTCACTGGGTATCCCAATATAAATGTTCAAAATTTTATACATGAGAACACAACACTCAGCAGTTCCTTTTCCGTTACTGTATAATTCCACTCACAACTACTCAGTACTCTGCTTGCAAAACTGATGACCCCATGATTTCCTTCCTCATCTTCCTGATATAGCTCACTTCCAAGGCTAATGTTACTAGCATCACAATTTATGAAAAAACGTTTATTAAAATTTGGGTGATGTAACATGATGCTGTCAAGAAATTTATTTTTTTACTATCTGGAAATTATTATCTTCACTTTCTTCCCATCTCCATTTGTTTTCTTTGAAAGTAAACATTGAAATTTGGCCGTTACTTCTGAATAATTCTGTTGAAATTTTCTATAATAGTTGCATATCCCCAAAAAGGATTGTAATTGTTTCAAGTTTTTTGGTTTAGGAAAATCTTGAATAGCCTTTACTTTTTCAGGAGATGGTTTAATTCCAGTAGCAGATAAAATGAACCCTAAAAATGGTAGTTCATGTGTGATAAATTTAGATTTATCCAGTTTTAAAGTTATATTATGTTGCAAAAGTTTATTTAACACTGTTTCCACTCGGTTACAATGCTCCTCCCAAGTACAAGACGTAATTAATATGTCATCCACATATATGGTAGTAAAATCTAAAACTTCCTTACCTAAAATTTGGTCCATGCACTGGATGAACACGGCCACAGAATTTACCAATCCAAAAGGCAAACGCTTAAAATGATAATTTCGTCCTTCGAATATGAAAGCAACATATTGTCTGCTGTTAGGGTGCAACTCTATTTGCCAATATCCACAGACTGCATCCCAAGTACTCATGTACTTGCATCCATAGAATTTTTTCATTATCTCTTCAATCTCATCTGGAGACGTGCGATCGTTAATGAGCATTTTATTCAACTCCCGAGCATCAAGATATAGTCTGACTTGACCATCTTTCTTCGGTATAGCTACCAGTGGGCTGGTATACGGAGAACTACTTCTTTCAATTATGTCTTCTAATATCATTCTTTGAATTTCTTTCCTTGCTGCCTCCTTCAAAGCTTGAGCAATAGGGTATGATCGTTTATTAAAATTTACATTTTCCTTGAACTTTATTTCACACAAGAAGTTTTTTGCTTTTCCTGGTGATTCTGAGAATACTGATTTATATTTATTATAAATTTTTATAAGTTGTTGTTCTGTTCTACACTAATTATTTCCGGTGCCTGCCTATTCTGAAACTCAATCATTTCTTCTATCTTCTCTTGCCAAATCTTTGATTCTGTTACTTCTATATTGTTACCTAGGGTTAATCTATTATCCTCCCTAACAAAAAATGAGCTCGGACACTGAGGGGCACTTTGGCTACCAATTATCTCAGCCGTTAACTCACCATTTTCAGTGCTCAAGGTTACTATACCCCTGGCCAGATTTATAATTGCAGTGTGTCGCCGTAGCATATCACACCCTATTAACACCCTAAACGGTAGCCCTTTTGCTACTAAAAATCCCATAGGTATTCCTATTCCATTAGTGGTAACATTCAAAGACACTTGTTTTTTGATTGTTTTATTTTGTTTCCCGGTAGCACCAACAATTTTTAAATTGTTAATTGGTAAAGTAGGTATTCTCTCAGTAGTTAACTCAGTAATACGATCTAGTTCTAATTGATCAATAATTGAAATATTGGCTCTTGTATCAATCATGGCCTCTGCTGACACTCCATTTAATTTTATTTGTATATAGACTATGTCATTGTTTGGTGATGACTCTTTAATTGCTCTTTCTTCCATTAACTCGGACTGTATATTTTTTAGAAAATTATTTCTGATAATGGTTATTGGTTGATTTAATTTAGTATTATAATTGGGTGTATGGTAAATTCTGTGCCCTGTTGTTTCTAGCAGTGACGGGCAATCACATCTTCTCACTGCTGGTACCCGTTTCCCCTATTTCCATCATTATTATTGTTTGGTTCAACATTTTCATTAAGTTGAATATTACTTATCGGTCTCCTTTCTTCATCACTCTCTCTGAATCTAGGTTGCTCGGCGCTCACACTCCTTTGTGGACCTTCTTCTCGGTGATAAGAATCATGTCTGTAATTTTGTCGATTATTATTAGGCCATCTTCCTCGATATCTATTATTGAAATAATTGTTATTAGCATGCACATAATTAACTCTGGGCCGATTCTCTCTTGGTGGTTCATTCCTCCGCTCCTCGGTATTCCCTGACCTCCATCTACTTCTCCTATAATAAGATTCCTGTTCATAATTTTCTAGTAGCGTTTCCATGCCTCCAATAGTTTTTACTTGTTCACTTAATCGGGCACTAATGATCTTCTCTTCGAAATGATACGCCATTTTGGTCACTAGACACTCTTCAGGTATCTAAGGGTCTAAATACTTTGCTATACACACCTTCCCCAAAAAGTAAGCAGTAGGTGTTTGTCCCACTGTACGGTCATACCTACCATGACAGATATCGTCCCTAATAGTACTTAAGTTTGAACCTTGTTTTGAAACCCCCATAATCACACACCTCGTTCCTAATTGCTGTCCACCAATTATCATTGATATTTTTGAACGATTCGTCTAATATACCTTTTATCATATTCCATCGATTCTCCTTTGATCTGTTCAAAATTTCGTCTGCTCTCCCTAAAAATTCAAGTTGGTTTCTGCGATAATCCCGAAAGTGTACACTTTCATTACTATCTTGATAAACATGAGGACTGCTGCATGCAGATCTAGAACTGATTCTATCTACATCACATTGAAAATTGGTTTGTATTTGTTGCAAACTATCTAATTTCTCTGCTTGGCTATCACACTGATTTTTTACATTCTCTACTGTTTTATGAAACTCTGAAAATTTACAGTTTAGACTGCTTTTGATACTATCTAACTGGTCATTGTTTTCTTGGCGTATGGCCATTACACGAACTTGATTATTTTGTTCTTCCTTTTCCATTCGGGCATCAATTCCTGTTTTAATTAGTTCCATCTTTTCTTCTGTTTTATCCAACCTTTGATTGGTTTCTATTACTTTCTTCTCTGCCTCTTCCTTATATCCATCTACTCTTTGGCTAAGCGTATTACTGACACTTTCAATTTTACTCTCTAGATTTTCTCTTAATTCCTTGTTGAATTTCTCCATCTTACCCTCAAATTGTTTTAAGTTTTCTTCGTTTATTTTCTCAATTTGTTTCAAACTGTCCCTCAAGGTTTCATTCTGTTTCCTTGAGTTCTCTTCCTGTTTCTTAAAATTCTCATCTATTTTGTCAAATTTTTCGCTCAAGGTTTCATTTTGTCTCCTTGTGTTCTCATCTATTTTGTCAAATTTTTCGCTCAAGGTTTCATTTTGTCTCCTTGAGTTCTCATCTATTTTGTCAAATTTTTCCTCCTGTTTTCTAAAATTCTCCTTATTTTCCTCATTGGTTTGCTTCGAGTTTTCCTCCTGTTTCTTAAAATTCTCATCTATTTTATCAAATTTTTCGCTCAAGGTTTCATTTTGTTTCCTTGAGTTTTCATCTATGGTTTGTTTATTGCTTTCCTTAATGCTATCAATTTTCTCCATCATCATCCTCATCATTTCTTGCCAATCGGGTTCTCTTCTGGCTTCCGCTTTTTCTGGTTGGTCCCCTTGGGCATCCTCTTCAATTATTTCCATTTCTGGGACCATAACTACTTCGGTTTCTTCTTTATCACCTGTCGGTTGGTCCATTTCACTGTCCGTGACTAATTCTATTTCTTGTTCCTGTCCACCTTCTTCCTTCTCCTTTTCTTCTGCCCTCTTCTTCGATTTGCCTCGGGTATTATGCATTTCTTGTTTTCTCATAACTGCCGACGATAATTAGATTTTTTGGTATATATTTTTATTAAATATATCAAAATTCTTTTCTAATTACAGCCCTTTTATGTTGAGCGCCAATCTGTAACGTAGCGGTTTTTGTAGAGGTTTTAGCGAAAACTTTGTATGTTGCTTATTGGGTGTTCGTCTTATTTAATTAAGCTCCCAATGTTGTGTACGCCAATCTGTAACATACTGCCTTGAGATATTAAAGTTTCCGCCTCTCCGCAGTCGCCACTTATGAATTATAATGACCAAAGTTTAAAAAAATAAAGTATTTTGTAATGTTACTCAATCAAAAGCCGAAATCGAGAGTGTGTGATTTGGGGTCAAGTAGGGAAGTTG
Source organism: Magicicada septendecula (assembly GCA_034769895.1). Classification (NCBI taxonomy): domain Eukaryota; kingdom Metazoa; phylum Arthropoda; class Insecta; order Hemiptera; family Cicadidae; genus Magicicada; species Magicicada septendecula. The sequence continues at coordinate 266,707,047 of CM068370.1, read as the reverse complement.
TTCAGCCTTATGAGGAAGAGAGAGTAAGTACCGATTATTTACACTCGGTTTAGATGATTTCTGAAATTTCTCAAATTGTTTGCTGTGATTTAAATCAGCTGATTGTGAGATGAGTTTCCACGCATAGTTCAACCAGCCTACACTATGGCAAAATATGACCCGATGGATCGATCTCTTCTATTTTTGTGCTGAAATCTATTGCAACTACCCACTACAAAAAATATAACACATTTTTATTATTCAATATCATTTTTCAATAATATTTATTATTTATATTATTGGTTTTTGTTTTCCTGCCACCAAAATACAAGTATCACAATCGATCTTTACTTAATTAAAACATAATATCGACTTCCTCGAGTAAACATGGAATTGTCCAAAAAAAAACATATATGGTTTTGTTTACCAAATTTTATACTATTTTTTAAAACATCAATCAATATATAATTCTTTTTATTTCCCCAGGGTTAAGGGTAAGTTCTTTTTGTTATGAGATGGTCAGATTATACTACGCTTTACAAATACCGAAAAATATTAAAAATTTTGTTTATTTTCGTATAATACGTAGTTACAGAAATGTCCGTAAGAGAGCAGCGTGCGTTTGTTTACTTGAGAACATGTGATTAATTTTGACTAGTTTTTTGTTGTATATCACCATTCGGAATGCGTTTTCTTCGTTAACTATTAAATGAAATGTTTATATTACATCTCTTCTTATAGTTCTTACTGGAATGAAGCCTTTTCTCTAGTGAGGTCCGTCTTGAGTTGTAATTTCATTACCGTCTGGCCCATATTCTATCGTCAACTTGAAACATAGCGAAACTACGCCGAATCATCAGAAGGGTTTTCTTTCACTGTTTATTATGGAGTATAACCATTTAATTTTGATAAATAAGGTAGGATTATATAGTGTTCATATTGCTTTTTAATTTTGTACTAATTTTACACTTCTCCAAAGTTTCAAAAAGGATATTTTAATAGAATTGTGGTAGCATCATTTTGTCAACTCGCCAGGTTTAATTTTCCAAATTCGATTATTAACAATACTTGTTATTCTCGTCACTCTTAGTAACCCATAATATTTTTATTATACAGGCAGTTTGTAATTATTATAAATTTATATTTTATTTACCGAAAAATAATTCTTTTTAATTCCGGTTTCTTTCCCAATTTGGTTTACATAATAGGTTTCTGTTCATTTTCTTATGACCTGGTATATAAGTATTTAATATTTTTATTATCTTTAAATGAATTTATATATTATTTATTAGTCTCTTATAGTATTCCTACACTGCACTACTTCCTTCTGCCATTTCCCTCATATAGTATTATTTTAATTTTTTATTATCATTTGACATTTAAATCTTTTATGTTTTTTAAAACTAACCCTGGGTTATCTTATACTATAACACAAATATTTGCAAAAATATAAAATTAACTTAGGTATTAAATTTGGTTGTCTACACAATATAAATATTACAATAAATTAATAAAATACAGAATCAGTTAGTAGCATTATAGTCTACTATCATAGTTTTATAATTCCCAAACCTACAGCACAATTCTGTAATAAGTTACCTTCACTTTCACTTTTTACCTCAATGGGTACACTATAACTCACTTGTCACTGTATATCACTCAAATTGTTTATAATGTTTAGTGATATACTTTAATTTTGAGCTAGTTATAGGTTACCCATTTCTGACCTTTATGTTCTTACATGATTTAATTTATTGGGACCGTGTTATGTAACGTTACAATATATACGATTAAATTTACAAATACGCCGTTACCAAATCCTATTTTCTGTGCTTTAAAACAGGTCTAGTTCCTATAATTTTTATACGAACATCCTGGCAGGGTCGTCGCTGTAAAGGTACTCGCCTTTTACCCTTTTAATTCAATACTACACTCATCATAAAATAATACTTACCGCTGCCAGAATTTTACTTAACGTCATTGTCTCCGTTAAACTTACCTTATTAAACTGCCCAGGTCGCCACGATATTTTTCTAAGGTTATATATCGAAACCTTTACACTTTTGCCCTTATAAAATCCCGCTATCTGACTGTAATAAAATTTCAGAAAACCCCCGATTACGTTAGATGAGCTGTCAGCACAGAAAACTAGGAAATGGTTATGGCATAATAACTAGACTAACACATTTTTGTACCGTGACGTAAGTGATATACTTTAATTTTGAGCTAGTTATAGGTTACCCATTTCTGACCTTTATGTTCTTACATGATTTAATTTATTGGGACCGGGTTATGTAACGTTACAATATATACGATTAAATTTACAAATACGCCGTTACCAAATCCTATTTTCTGTGCTTTAAAACAGGTCTAGTTCCTATAATTTTTATACGAACATCCTGGCAGGGTCGTCGCTGTAAAGGTACTCGCCTTTTACCCTTTTAATTCAATACTACACTCATCATAAAATAATACTTACCGCTGCCAGAATTTTACTTAACGTCATTGTCTCCGTTAAACTTACCTTATTAAACTGCCCAGGTCGCCACGATATTTTTCTAAGGTTATATATCGAAACCTTTACACTTTTGCCCTTATAAAATCCCGCTATCTGACTGTAATAAAATTTCAGAAAACCCCCGATTACGTTAGATGAGCTGTCAGCACAGAAAACTAGGAAATGGTTATGGCATAATAACTAGACTAACACATTTTTGTACCGTGACGTAAATAGTTTTACTCACATTAACTCACAAATTATTAACAAAACACAAAAACAAAATTTTGAAATATATATATGTATGTCTTATTTCTAAATATACCTCTTACCTTAACCTACACAGCCCAGCTTGCTCGCACTCACATTCATACTAATTTATTTCCCCATTCTTTTAGTTTTAGCGCTTTTGAACAGTTACTACACTTAGAAAATTTAATAAAAGGTTGCCCGGCTACTTCTCTGTTTCCTTGTTCGCTTACGTGTTGCACTCTGGAAAGTCGTTCAAAGTCCGAGATTCGGTTCTCACTATTAGTACGGTTGATTTGCCTGTTTTTGGTTATACTCATCTTAATAAACACTTTAAATGGTCGGGTTGTTACTTATTACATTTAAAAGATTACTTCTGGCACACGAGTCTCGGCTTGCATCTGGCCGCTGCCGCGGCCATATGTAGACTCACTATTACATGCGGACGGACATCAATGCCATGCCTGTGAGCAAATTTCGTCGTCTTTACACCGCCTTCGTTGTCAATGTCTTAGTGGCTGTACACATGACACACAGGATTTTTGTGTGTTGGACGTCGACGATATTCAGTGTTCACTGGCCGACGTCACTAAATGTAGGCAGGGCTAAGTTTCATTTCCGCCGTCATAAACGCACATGTTAAAAAGACTTCACCACCAGGCCATGTTGGTTTTGTGTTTCTTGGCGTCATCTGGGCTCCGCCGATGTGAGTGCGTTTGGGCGCAGGTGTCACACAATCACAAAATTCTAAGAATTGTCGACTTGCACATTCCTTTGCAAATGTTTCATCACCCAGCTACAGCGTACCGTTTCTTTGTTTGAACAACGCTTCATATTGCCATGGGACGGACCACACAGATGGAAATGAATTTACAATATTTTAATAAAATAAAACCCCATTTTTGATAAAATAAAAAATACCTTTTATTTGCCCCGTTACAATCCACCTGAGATGGTGGTACCATTTTAGCTGATACGTAATTTCTTCAGAACTCAAACATCCACTTATTTAATTAATATTTAAATGATTTTAAATATAAATTTTAGGACATGGAAGTCATGTATTGTTCTCCATACCGATTTTTTAACTTGAAATTATTCTAATTAAAAAATCATATTTATACAACCTATCCATCTACCCAAGTATTTAAGTATATAGAGGAATGACTGATTATATAATGTACATTCTATATAAGAAAAAGTAGAATGTCTACTGTCATATGTCTGAAGGAAGGAAAAACGTACATTTGTGACTAATGCAACAGCATTTTAGTACAGAAAAATGAAAAATATACATTACCTATTGATATAATTTCCTTCATATACAAAAGTTGCTGAATGTATGCTCTGCTATTCTTTTTTTGAGGATTAACTAAAATTCAAATTTTTATATTTTGTGATTCTTGTAAAGAGGCAAAGATGGTAGAATATTTTGATGTCACTAGCTATGATGTCCACTCCGTGTTTAGAGATAAATAGACAAATGAGTATGTAGCAGACCATCTGGTTTTAATAAAGCTAAAAATCATATGATTCGTCATGTTCTAGTCTCCTTAATACTAATTCACCAGATCCCAGGATACTTAGAAATAATAAACACCCTCATCATGTCCATTAACACAAATATAAACACTTCTCATAATATGACTGAATATTTAGTTTGTAGTAAGTAAGTAATGCATACCTGCTGCATTAATATTTTGTTCATAATTACTTGAAAGGTGAAGTTAGTTGTTAAACATTAACTATAATCAAATCTGTTAAAATGTTGTTGAGCAACTATACTGAATTCTGATTAGATATTACTCTTTCAGTGTATATGCAAAATTATAATGCTGACATAGTTCTTTTCTTTTAATATCATGGTTTTATTTTAGTTTCTTAGTCTGAATTTCCATGCCGTAGAGCAAGATACAACAGTTAGTAGGTATGCAGATTCTATCCAATTGATTTATTGACTGTAAAACCCTGTTTGCTTAGCTGGAGGCTTTTAGTATAACTATGAATCATAAAATGACTATACATCTGTAGATTACCCAGGCTGCTTCTGAGATAATGTTTTCTCCTTCTTATGAAAAATCCTATTAGAATAATCAGGAATTTGTTAAGACATCACCTTTTCCTGGGCATAAGAACATAACAAAAATCTCCAGTAACTAAATTCAGCAAGTTCATGAATACAGGCCTAAGGTTCAACTTTTTCACTAGTGTGTGTTACCATTGAAACGAAAATTGTGTTTATGTTCACAGTTGTTTTCAGACAAATTAGCCACTTATTATTCTAGACCAGCGTTTCTCAACTAAAATCATTTTATTAGAAAAATCTAATTTATTATAAACACCTAAATTATAAACACTTTTACTTACAATTATTATTAATACAGTCAAAATTCAATTTAAAAATTACTTAAAATTTCATGTAGAAGAAGAATATTAATTAATGAGATGGTTGCATTTGATTTTCATTTAAAAGTTTCTCCATTCGTGGGTCCATGATAGAAACACACAAAAGCAAATTATTTTCAAGTGATAAAAGAGGATGCTTGTATTTAGTTTTTAGCACAACCATAGTCAAAAAGCCTTTTTCACAGAGGTAATACGTGGTGAAAGGGATTAATATTTTCAATGCTTCTGTGACTAAATTGCCAAATTTACTTCGACGGGATTAATATTTTCAATGCTTCTGTGACTAAATTGCCAAATTTACTTCGACGGACACACCAAAATGTATTTAAATCATATGTGAATTGTAGTTGTACCGTTTTATCGACAGACATTTCGATGAGCTGGTCATGAGTCTCAACTGGTAACTTAGCAGCTGTAACATCGTTTTCGTTAAATGGATTCAGTACCCATCTCTTCGAAAAATCATTTTTATCGTCCGGGAAATATTCAGACAAATTAATTTTTAGCTCATGCAAATGCAACTTCATGCTATCCAAACTGCGGTGAATAATAGTGTGTTTTGACACAAATTTTTCTCAATATAATCAAAAGTGAGTGGAAACATAAAAATTTAAACTTTTATAACACAGTACCGCTGCGAGCACAGTGTGCCCATACGCATGTTTCAACATGCCCTCTCGCTGCGAATATTGTTTACAAGGAGCACATGCACATAAAGTTAGAACCTGTAAATTGCTCATGTTTGTACACTTCATACATACATGTTGTAACATCACAAGATGTTACCTAACCTAAGTGTATATTATCAGATTTTATAAGGACAAAACAACCATGTAAATAGGAATATAATAGTAGAAATAACCAAGAAAGAAGAAACCAAGAAAGAAGAATGAAGCAGAAGTGCCACATGAAACAGTAACCCAAGGGCTGTTTGACACTACAACTAGACTGAGACTAAAAAGAACTAATGGACAGAGTAAATTTACATTCAGCTGTCAATCCAGTAAGTAGTTGATGTAAACCGAATGTCATATGTAAACAAAAAATGAACTAATGAGCAGTTAAATACTGTGAAAGCAGAATTAGCATTTTGCTGATAATAGATGTGACAATGACCAGTAAATTATGAATGCCAAAACTAATGTTAACAATGGCTACATAGTGAGAACAGAGATGTATTTCAGCATCAAATATACTTGTTAGAAAAGAGAACTATTTATAAGAGAGAATCTTATACAAATAAGATATCTCCACAATTTACTGAATTGAGAACCAATAAGCATTATTAAGGCCAAATTCCAATGTAGGCGATATGTCTTAGCAAGCTTAGACTAAACATTAGTCAGTAAATTGGCTATTGAGAATTAACACAAGTGTAAATTAAAATACACAGAACCATGGTTATGCCTTGACATAACAAAAAACATTATTAAAACAATAGGTTTAATCATAATATTAATTGTTAAATAGTAGTTTAAAACGAATTAGCATAAAACGAAATGTCATAGTCAGTAGGATCATTCATTACAATGTATAGAGTTTAGGTGTACAAGTAATGTTCAGTAAAAATGTCAGTACAGCATTAATGGTGTTCGCACATAAACATTTGATTAATAAAATGATATGTGAACACAAACAATATTAACCAAAAGTATAAAACCGGCGACTCAGAAATAGCAGACGACAGTGAAAGTGATGTACCCGAACATTGGTTTTATAACAATGTCGGTCAAAGTGAAAGTAATTCGAGATCGAGTGATATCAAATTAAAGGAAAAAAAAAACAATCTTTAATTTGATAGTAATATCAACCCAATCGCAACTGTATTTAGTGCGGGAGAGATGTTAGCATCATTCTAAAAATGTACATCGGGAAACTGTTTATGAATAATAACAAAAACGACAACTAGCTGTCACCGCAACATTTGATGGTTAGAAAAAGCCGTTATCAACTGCCAAAAAGTGACACGTCATACCGACACACCTACCAAAGCCAATCAGAAAATTAGTTAGTAATTAACATTTTTACCTAAAGCGGATCAAAGATGGGGGTATATAAAGACGAAACAGCGAATTTGGAGGCAGACTCTGACCGACTAGCGTGTAGCACAGACGTGTGCCCGTCATCTCTACATTTTTAATGACTCTTAGCGTCATTTACATATTACATTGAAAACAATAGTTCAACAACGAGAAACGAATACTTCAAGTTCATCTACAGCAAACAACAGTGATTAAGTGCAGTACCATTTTAATTTTGTGCGGGAATAACGAACAGAAAATAATTTATTGTTATTATTCACGATCCATTTTAATCAGAAGAGGATCGCATTATTCTGTTCTTGTGCGAGTTTAGTGCCGAAACCCAGTAATCATTATAATCTGATTACTGAAGTGATTAATAAGTTTTAATTAAATAATTAAAACTCAGAAGGTAACAGTGCAATCATTACTTATCTTGATCTGAGCGCCATAACCTGTACTTTTTTCAACAATAACCTGTACTGACGCAAAACACAAAAACATTTTAAGATTACACCACGTCTCAATTTATTATACAAATTTGTTATCATTAATTAAGCTATATGTTAGTTGTAAGGGTTCTCACTTGATAAATATTGTCACTAAAAAAGCAAGCGTTGATGAAACGCGCGATCTTTCAACAGATCATTTTTTAATTTTGTTTACTTTGCGAAAGTAACCTAAAAACTTTGTTGATCAATTTTATATCAAAAGGATTATTGGATATTGTGTAGGCATAATTGTTTTCTTTCGTGTCTCAAAGAATTCACAACTGAGATAATCATAATTTTAATGTTAAAAATAAATAGCATCTGGACTTAACCAGATTTATAATTCATGTTCTGAGCAAGCCGTGTAAGGCATATAATAACCGACTTTTAATTGTACAACTTTGTATGTTTGCTTTATATTTGTTTTTTTGAATTCTCTATGAGGGTATAAATAAACCCATTATTAACAGCATCACCTGATTTTGATTTATTTCTATAGGATAATTGAATATTTTCTTTTAACAAACTTAAACAACCTTCTGTTGTGTTTAACATATTGGAATAGCATTGCCAAAAGGTGACACACAATTATATTAAATTTTCTAATCATTCAGTAAATCTATGTGTGGGTTTTACACGGGAGTTTCCCTGAATAAATCCGTGTGGCGCCCACTAATTAATAAACAAGGTAATCTAACCTTGCAACCAAAGTGAGTTGGTGTTTGTAAGCTGAGTTGACAGTTTAGTGAACTTCTAGTAAACACGATCAGGTACGTAAAAGTATATTTTTGTTTATGATATTGTCCAGACATTACGAGACGTGACATACTCAGACTACCTGCAATCTGGAGAAGAAGTTTTACTACCAGTTTCAACCAGACGAGAACTATTATCAAGCAACCAACTGCTCTACTTCACGTTTTAACTTAAGCTAATTTAGCATTTAATTATAATCCACATCACTATTTTATTTATTTAATATAAGGGAATTCTTTTTAAACAAGTATAATTAAACCATTGTAAACACACTGTGAGTAACTTTGAATGTTTCATTTTAAATTACTTTACTACATTAGTAACCTTCAATTAGAAACAACTATTCTAAACATTGAGTTATTTCAAAAGAATATTTCACACATAGTTGAACTTTGTTTTAACGAGACTTTTAATATTTTAACCACAAATATAAGTTTAAATAACAACACTTTTATTTTATTTCAAGTTAAACGAAATTTTAAACGTAACTTACATTTGATTTTAATAAACCTCAATAATAATAAAACCCCTAATATTTGTTTACGTTATAATGTTCATATATACATGTTGCATAACGTAGCTAACGTTACAGATACATGTTGCATCCGTTGCTCTCAACGTAGCTAAATAGCCATTATTTCAGTTGTATTTACTGTTATTAAAGTTTTGTCAGAGGAGGGTTGCGAAGTCTTCATTCTACTTGTCTTAAATTTGGGGGGGGGGGTAATGGAGCTGAAAAGTTGAGAAACAGGTTCTAGACCTTAAAAAACTTCACAAAGAAGTTTTGTGCTTTTAAGCACATAATATGCTTATCAGATGTGTACAATTTTAATGTAGTTAGATTTGGCTTTAACTGAAATATATTGTGACTTTGCACACCTTATTCTATATGTGATAATGACAATGATAAACTGCTTATCACATGCAGAACATCTGGCAGTGTTTGAATAATTATTCTTCAACATATTATATTGGAAAATTACCAAAAGAGAATGTGTTTAGTGAATTTACTCTACAACCTCATTTTTCATTGAAGTAACAATTTGTAAATCTCTCTGGTTGTACCTAACTCAAACACATTATCTGATTATTAACTACTGTTGATGCAAAGATTTTTCTCCAATGAATATTTCACCATCATGGAATGGAAGACACAATTGTTGTCACATCACTAAATGAAAAAAGAAATGTTATTTGCATGGTTTGTTGTTTTCGTTAGCTGTACTGACCTTGCAGTTTAGTTTTTAATAAAATAAATATATTGCTAAATAAATATTACCTTCTCTATGTTGTCTACAAGTTTTGTTTTAAGTTGTTTTCTTTTTTTTAATAGACAATCATTGTTTTGATTGCTTCTGTTCATTTATCTTTTTTTATTGTTATCAGAGTAGGAGAATATTGTTATAAAGAAGTCAGTCTATTGTAACGTCACAAAATGTCACCATATCACAAAACACAGATGAACCCTATAAAACAGTCAATTATCATAAGAAACAGTAAGGTTTTGAAATAGAAAAAGATTTATTATGAAGATGATTAAAAGGAATAAAATATAATTTATTTGTCAATGAGCATAAATGTTATAAGAATAAAGACAAACTGACTTAAAGACTAAACCAAGCATGACTATACAATTACCCATTAGATTAGGATTAGGAGGAGGATAATAATGAAACTATACAGATAACAAATCAAAAATACCTTGTAAAGGAGAAATAACATAACTCAACCACTATAAATAAAGAAGAGAGTATCTGTAAGATAAAGGGAATAGGAGAATAGAACTCCAAATTGAAGAAAAATAAGTATATAAAATAACAGACCAAAACCTACTAAATGACATAACAATAACTGAGATTCAAAATAAAAAAGATACCCAACAAGATTAGGAGAGTGAAGTAATGACTATATGATTGTATAAGATATGACAGAGTATAACATAAGAATATAACATTGTACTGTACATTCTAACAATACCATTAATGTAAATAACTGATAATTAGAAAGGACTGATTAGTAGTTAAAAATGTATTTAAACAGTAAGACAAACTGAATACTTGTAATCAAAATAATAAATGGTAGATAGTACTATTCATGAACTGTAAGAAATGAGTAAAATGACTAGATAAGACAAAGCATGTAAACCAAATATAATTATTCTTCGTATTGTTTAAATTAGCAGCCATCCTTACTATTTCTTTTATGAATTTGCTAACTGCTATAATTTTTATTGTTCGACTAAGCTTTTCGTCATCACTGACATCATCAGGTCTTAAACAAAAGAGAATGTGTTTAGTGAATTTACTCTAAAACCTCATTTTTCATTGAAGTAACAATAGGTTGTTTAAGACCTGATGATGTCAGTGATGACGAAAAGCTTAGTCGAACAATAAAAATTATAGCAGTTAGCAAATTCATAAAACAAATATAATTAGTAAAGCTGAAGGTAGACAACCTAACCTAGCCAGCTGGAAATTTACACTTACAAGTACCCAAAATATATAGTAAAAGTAATGTAAAACTGTTAAAGGTTATATCTAGATGTAACTAGATCACATAAAGATGATTCTAAGACATATTATATCACCACAATATTGTAATTATTATAATTACTGGTAATGTGAAACAACGTGATGAAATGTGAGAGAGTACACAGGACTCACATGATACATTAAAAAACCATAGAAATACCAAGAGTTAATGCATGTAACTAGTATTAAAACAATCAGGGATAATTACACTAACTATTGGTCAAAATACCAACCAATAAATAACAAAAAGAATAATCAATTAATACTTTCTAATGAACATGACCTGATACACCTAGATACAGGGTTCATTAGGTATAAATAAACAAACAAATAAGAATAAGGAGATGTAATAAACCATTGTAAAACTTACAAGAAACTCAAATGATGAATTAGATGTTATTAATATAACAAGTGTATTAAATATAAATAAGCAGAAATATAAGCTGCCTGCTTGTACCAGAACTCATGCAATTTAAGTGACAATATACAAGAAACAAGGCATGCCTTAAGTAGAAAAAATAAATGCACGCAATTATTTGATAAACGCACACAATATTCACTAAAACCAATAAATGCTAGTGCGCCTTGTTTAAGAGGTCTCCCGAAAGTACATAAACAGAATACTCCTATTAGACCTTTGCCTAATTTTACAACTGCCCCCGGTTATAAAATAGCAAAAACTTTAGTAAAAATCATCAAAGAGCATACCAACCTAGAAAATAATCGGAGTGTTAAAAGCTATAAAGATTTTATCAAAAAAGTAAACCATATTACAATTCAACCAAACTACAAGCTAGTATCCTTCGACATAGTAGATTTATATACTAATGTGCCTATCGAAGAAACATTAAAATTACTCAGACGTAATTTAATAAATAATGATTCATTGGAAATACAGAAAGTTGACCAGCTGATGATGATATTTTTAATCATTCTTAATCAAAACTATTTTTCATTTGAAGATTCATATTATAAACAGAATGAAGGCCTTGCTATGGGATCTCCACTTTCTGGCATCCTGGCAGACCTATATTTAAATCATTTAGAAAACACAAAAATTTTAAAAGATAATTATTTCGCCAATAAAATCATCCATTATTCCAGATATGTAGATGACACCTTTATTATATTCAACGGGAATACCAGACAAATAGATTTGTTTAAGAATTACTTAAACAAAATTCATAATAAATTAAAATTTACTATGGAGATTGAAAACAACAGAAATATTAATTTTCTAGACTTAACAGTATCACATAACGGAAATAATTTAAAATACAAAATTTTCAGGAAACACACTTATACTGACACAGTAATACATTACGAATCACATCATCCTGTTACACAAAAAATGGCTGTATTTAACAGTCTTATAAACAGACTTCTAAATGTTCCCCTTGAAAGAGAAGACTACTTAAATGAGGTAAGCACTATTAAACAAATAGCCATAAACAACGGATATAAACCTACAATAGTAGATAAAATAATAAATAAACATAGAAAACGTTTAAAAAATAAAAATTTAAACATTATAAAAGTAAACAATAAAAATCGTAAATATCTTTCTGCCAATTTTACAGGTATTATGCCGAATATTTTAAGATCCGTTCTTAAAGATAAAAATTATATCATATCATTTAAAACAACTAATAAATTGGAAAATTACTTCAAAAACAAGAATGAATTACCTTTAAAAAAGAAATCCGGTGTTTACAAAATAAAATGTGACGATTGTGAGGCTTTCTACATCGGTCAATCAGGCAGATGTTTTTACACGAGATTTTTGGAACATATTCCCAAACCGAATAATAATAAATCTAATTTTGTGCAACACTTAATATCAAGCGGACACAATTACACTAGCTTTGAAAATAATTTAACAGCATTACATATATGCAAAAAAGGTAAACTGATGGATAGTCTGGAGGAACTCGAAATTTATAAAGCTATAAAAAATACCACCACCAAAAATAATATATTGAATGATCAGGTAAATTTTGCATCAAACAACTTGTTCGACACTGCCATTAGATTAGATTTTAATCTTTGACCAGTCGTGTGACGATCGCGGTAGTGAGTGCACGCATGCGGGAGCTCCGGCCGTTCTTCGTTTAAAATTTCACATGCGATTTAAAGTTTTTATTTATAATGACATAACCACAATCATGGTTACAATTTTATATAGTAATTAGTTTTAAATTAATATCAGTGTTATCTGAAGATGGGACCTTGTGCCCGAAACGCGTCATAACTAGACGAAACGTAGTGTCACTCAAGTGCATATAAAGGTAATTATATAATTATTTAATAAGTGACACGGTACGCTAAAAAAGTATAATATAAGTTAACCAAAAGTCGATATGGTTAATCCAAATTATGTGTCAAATGTAATAAACCATTAACATACAACCAGTATATTATAATCAGTTAAACTAACTCATGGTGCTATAGGCCTCATAAAGCCTAGCGAAGGATTCTATATTTATGTCACAATTATATGTTTTTAGTGTTAAATTATCACAGTTAAGGACTTTGAGGTAATTATATTCAATTTATGTCACATCAAAATGTTCATATAATAGTTGTAAGAAAGATTTTAATCAAAATATTGTAATAGGTAATAAGTGAGGAATACTATCTTTGTTAATTGTAAACTGAATTATGTCTTGTGGGATGTCAAAATGTTTATCAAAACAAGTGCCAGACAATGGTAATAATATTTAATTCATAAGTAGCATAAGGAAGTAACATAAGTTATAAATTATTTTAATATATTTTGTAAAAAGTTTGGAGTCACTTTTAGACTCTCAAACCTGAAGACCCATGCTTTGAACAAAATTAAATAATTTTAATAATGCAGGGAGGCTGTGTCAACAAAGGAATGTCATCAATTCTGACCAATCAAATCACCTGTAGCGAGATTTGTGGGGCGAACGTTTTAGGAACAGCGAGAAACGACTCGCAAATTTTTGACAGTTCATCTCTAGTTTTATAGCCGTGCAGATGACGGGATCCACGCTCCAGTAATTCGCGATTCACCCATAATGCAGTGCGGTATCGAAAGTAAACACGGGGCATTCTAACCTAATTATTCGAAATTAATCAAAGTGTTGTGAAGTATAAAGCTATGAAAGTTATTAAAGGTCTAACAGTGTATATTCAATTGCATAGTGTATAATAAATTGCAATTAAGTGAATTAAGGAAAGTATAGTGACAATTATTTATACTTACTAGAATTATCGACCTATACGATAAATTTATTCACTGATAAAAATATTTTATTCACAAATCAAGGTTAATTTTGTGTAACCTCGAAACCAAGTTTAACCTCAACATTAGACGCCAATTTAAACATTTTATTTGCCTCCAGAAACGGTTAAGACTATAAAATAGGTTAATTACCTTCTGTCAACGTTTCTCAGAATCCTATACGGGATTACTCGAGTTTCGACACCAGTGGTGTCATCATCAGATCCAATATGATTAAGGTTAAAACATTAATCGATGTATATTCATCTCGTCAAATATTAAAAAACAACACATACATTGTACAAAAATAATAAATAACACATATTAAAACAAAATAACAACGAAATAAAAGCAACATGCGGCCATAACGAACCTGCACAGGAACGCATAGGAACAGGAACAGAATATGATGTGTCCAAAGAAAAAGTAAACAAATATATTGCAATAGAATATGGTGAAATTCTACATCATATTTTAAAAAAACCAATTAAAAAAGCAAAATATTACTTTGGCTTCAAAGGCGAATAATAAGCTTGAGAAAAAACTTACATTTACAAACAAAAATATACCCTCTGATATATTTGATGGTACTGGTGTATATAGACTTAATTGTTCGGATTGCACACAGTTCTACATAGGACAAACGGGTCGTTCCTTCAAATTACGTTATAAAGAACATATCCCAAGCTCCAAGTCAAATGTAAGAAGATCTACATTTGCAGAACATTTAAGCTTACATGACCATAACATAAAGAGTATTGGTGATAATTTAGATATCCTACATAAATGTAAAAAGTCATTAAGGCTAGATACCCTCAAACGGTTCGAGATATATAAAGCTATAAAGGAGGATCACAATCATGTCTTAAACGAAAAAGCAATACATACAAATAATATTTTGTTTAATAGAATCGATCATATAGAACGAGAAATCGGCTATATCAGATCGATAAAATTGAACGAAGGTCAAGCCGGTATTGATTAGTTTTACCGTGGGAGCATTCCTGTGCAGGTTCGTTACGGCCGCATGTTGCTTTTATTTCGTTGTTATTTTGTTTTAATATGTGTTATTTATTATTTTTGTACAATGTATGTGTTGTTTTTTAATATTTGACGAGATGAATATACATCGATTAATGTTTTAACCTTAATCATATTGGATCTGATGATGACACCATTGGTGTCGAAACTCGAGTAATCCCGTATAGGATTCTGAGAAACGTTGACAGAAGGTAATTGACCTATTTGATAGTATTAGACGCCAGTCGTCTTGTGAACTTATTGATATTAGTTTAAGATTTTCTATATTTGATGTAATCACTCTCCTATTATTAGACTTTATAATAGTAATTGACATCTTTTAGTTCCGTATTTTGCAGTTCAAAGAACCTATTGTTTAAATTTAACTTTGACGATTTTTGTCAACCAACAATTTATGTAACAAGGTACCAACCCTGGGATACGAGTTTCAGAATATGTAATTGTTTATTGTAAAGCAAAGATAATTGAATTGATTGTTTTTAATAAGGATTAAGGATCAGTTGACACGATGAATAAATCTCCTTTTTTCAACATTAATGGAGCATGCATTTATTTTCATTCGGTAAAAAGATTTTATTAGTAGAGTAAAGGTTATGTTTACTTCTGAGATCAGTTGGTAGCACTCATCACCGGCGGCAATGAAGCAATTCAAATATTTTATTCTTTATTAATGACGAGAACTGGTTGACATTGTTATCACCAATGAAGAATCTAGATTCGAAGTGAGTACTTATATATTATAATACCAACATAATTAATTTGACAATAAAATCAATTATTCAGAAGCAACATTGAGTAACGACTACTTCGGGTGATGTTATTCCATAAGGCTACCTTATGATTGACTCAACTCATTTCAATGGTATAATCTAATAATAACATTCCATTAATAACGGCATTCAATTAATTAACCACTATAACAATATCAATAATAATATTTAAATAGAGAATAATAATAATAATTAGTTACCGAATATAACCAAATCGTACTCATAAAATAAGAAGGAGAAGGAGGGAAAGTATTACAAAATTGGCGCATACAACGTGAGGCGTATAACCACATAACAACATATATTATTAGAGATACGTAGATTAAGATATTACAAAATTGATGCAACCAACATGTGGCTTGTAAAGACTGAAGTGAATCTTAGTATAATAAAAATACAGACATAGAGAATTAAATATTACACTATCTAAAAATAATCATTAGAAGTTGTAAAAAATTTACTGATAACTGCCAGCAGTACCAGGAGCTTGCTTACATAAACACACACTACAAACTACATAAAGTAATTTAAATAATTTTGACTGATAAGGTATATGATGGTAGAGAAATATTTTGTCAGTATGATCTGAAGAATGTATATCGATTAATTTATATACCCTATATTTATATCAAATATCAACTATGAAATAGCAAAATATTTGATGTACATAATCTCTTCTTCTTCTTCATCTTGTACTACGTTCATGTAGACTCAGGATCAACCTCCACCAAAGTGTTATGCTATCTTCTTTTGGGATGACTTCTACCGGTTGGTATATTCCGGTGGGTATATTCTTGATAACTATTTTGATGAGTTGGTTCTTAACACTCTCACCACATAAGCATGCTGCTCTTTTTTTCTTCTCTAAACCCAGTTACTTAATTTTTGGGTGCAAGTAATGTATAGTCATGTTCCTTGCCTTACAACATCATGTGTCTTTCTCTAAAGTAGTGTCAAGTTCTGTATCCTTCTCAAGATTTGCATCTCAGTTGCTTCCAATATTTTTATTGTTTTCATTGTATCAGCTCTATTTTTAGCAGCATAGGTCAATATTTGGCGCATCATTGTTTTCTATATATACATCTTGATTCACTTTTTAGAATTTGCTTTATCCAGATTTCATTGTGATGTACGTAATGAAATAACTAAATTAATATTGCAATAGTGTCAGTTTGAAATTGTAATCTAAATAGAATGCACTTCTATCAGTAATAGTAATAGTAATTATCAGTATTGTAATAGAAGTAATCAGTAATTTTATTTGCACTTGTCTGTGAGTAGGTGTAATAGTGCATATACGAGGGCTATCCAGAAAGTAACAGACGTTTTGAAATAAAAAAATTTACAAAATGAAAAAACAAAATTTTATTATATACATTTGAAAGGTACACTCTTAAGCTATTTTTCTATATAATCGCCATTCAAATTAAGGCACTTATCATACCGTGGCACAAGTTTTTCAATACCATCTCTGTAGAAATCTGCCGCCTGCGATTTCAACCACTGGTTTACACCGGCATGCAGTTCGGCGTCAGTATCAAAGCGTTGTGTAGCGAGCCATGTCTTCATCGCTGGGAAGAGGTGATAGTCGCTCGGCGCCAAATCCGGGCTGTATGGTGGATGATCGAACACCTCCCATCCAAAACCATCGAAGAGCTCTCAGGTACGATTGGCCGTGTGTGGACGTGCGTTGTCGTGAAAAAACAAAACCTTCGCACTAAGTTTTCCCCGACGCTTGTTTTGTATCGCGCGCCTTAACTTTCTCAGTGTTTCACAATACCTCTCTGAGTTAATTGTTGTGCCACGTTCAAGAAAATCAACGAGAATCACTCCTTCAGAGTCCCAAAACACAGTAGCCATGATCTTTCTTGCTGACAGTGTTTGCAAACACTTCCTTGGTTTCTTGGGAGAATTTGTGTGTCCCCATTCCATCGACTGCCTTTTTGTTTCACTATTGACATGCTTCACCCAAGTCTCGTCCCCAGTTACGATACGATCGATAACTTTGTTACCATTTTTGTCGTAATCTTCGAGGAAAGTTAGTGCTGCAGCCAGTCTCCGTTTTTTGTGGTCTTCCGTTAGGATTTTCGGAATCCACCTAGCACAACATTTGTGGTAACCAAGCTTTTCCCCCACAATTTCATGCACCAAACTCCGTGAAATTTGGGGAAAATGTTTTGAAAGTTCCGTAATCGTGAAACGACGATCTTCACGAATTTTGTCGTTGATTTTCATCACCAGTTCGTCAGTCACAAGGCTAGGTCTACCACTGCGGTCCTCATCGTGAACATTGGTACGGCCATTTTTAAAATCAATGCACCATTGCCTCACTCGGCTTTCACTCATTATTCCTTTTCCGTACACATCACAAAGTTGGCGATAAATTTCAATTGGTTTGTGATTTTTTGCCAACAAAAACCTAATCACAGAACGCACCTCACAAGTGGCGGGATTTTCTATTGCAGCGCACATTTTAACACGTCAGAGAGAGCAAAGTAAGAGGGGCACAGACCGCACGCTACCACAGCTGGATGCGTACTGAGTGTAGGAACGTTCTGACACCAAGATGGTGGCTCTATCCCCGCCCACCGCCACGGTCGGTCAAAACGTCTGTTACTTTCTGGATAGCCCTCGTACATAATTATATTTACATGTGTATTGATAATAAATAGTACTTCATATTTTTAAAACAAGAATACATTTTATTATTATTATTATTATTATTTTTTTACAATGTTTCTACAGTTTAAAATTACTGTCATGATAGTGATGATTACCATAATTTATAACTGTTGAAACATTGTAAAAAACAATATGAAACATATTCTTGTTTAAAAAAAATATGAAGTATTCTTTTTTTCTAATTTGACTGTGTGAGTGAATTTTATTATATATATGTCAATATCATCTGTCACACTAATTTGTTATAAAATTAACATTCAAATTTGATTTTGTAGACAGAAAAACTTACCTTTACCTGGTAGTGGGACACTTGAAGACTTGAGGAATGCTTGCATTGTTACACAACCTATAGATCTTCAACATTTTCTCCAAAAATTTTCTATTTTCATACCAGTAGTTCAGTAAGTATTACATGTGAGTAGCAATTATAAGAAACAAAAGTAAACTTAATAATACAATATTTATAACAGGAAAGCAAAATAAAATTTGTGGCCTTAGAATAATGTTTGGAGGACAAAGTAGCTGATACTATTAACTGTGCAGTATTTCTGAAGCTGAGAGTCGGAATCAAGTGCAGGTTTGATTGATCTCACAAATTTTGAGAATTCTCGAGTCAGTATTACAAAAAAAAATCTGTTTACAACGCTTTGTGTCTGGGTACGTTTACTCTACCAAACAAGCAAAGTCATTAGAGATTTGCATCATTGTCGTCAACTTTCAGCAGATTATTCCAATTTCATGTTGTTAATATTATGGTGTCTTACTAACTTATCACTCCACCACTTCATGAATGACAAAGATTTTGTCTCCCCCTTGCCTGGATTATTAAATGTTCTTTGCCTGATCAGGTGCTTCATTCAGTTTCTGTAGTATCAGTCAATAATACGCAGTGGCGTAGCTAGGCTTTTTGGTGCCCAGGGCAAGGAGATCGTCGGCCGCCTACCCTTCACAATTAAAGGGGGACAGAAGAGGAAAAATGAAGGCTCATCCAGTGAACAAAGTACTTAATAAATGCAAATGTGTAGATTTTTGTATGAAAGCACGTCCAGCAAACGTCTTAACAATATTTGTTAAGTCAAAATTGAGAAATTAAATTTTATAATATTACCGGTATTCAGTATACATTTATTATTAACAACTGTAGACTATAAGAAATGTAGTAATATAAAAACTTTATAACGTAAAACTGTTCTAATAAACATGCAAATTCCTTGTAGGTCTAAAGCTCATCGTCAAAACAATATCCTAAAGCAACATAAAGTTAAACAAAGAATTACATTAAAAGTAATAAAATAAATCCCTTACCATTACAGGTTTATATTTATGGAATATTTCCGATTATAGTACCAAGCCACGTATTTGATAATCAAATTAGTAATGTATAGCTTACCGTCTGTGACTTAATACTAACCTAAAACCCCTTCACATTTGCAATAAAGGGCGTTATATGAATGCCCTCGAAGAATTCGAAATATATAAAGCATACAATAATGCCGATACCAAGCCACATGTTTTGAATGATCAGCTGCATTTTAAATCAAACATCCTGTACGAGACTGCTTTGCGGCATCTGCTATGATACGAGGTAGATATGAACCAGTGCGCAGTCTGTCGCCGTACGGTGTACACCTCGAAACCGTTGTGCGCGCTATTTGTATATGTGTATTCTTATTTTGTTTTATTTAAATGTTTTAATATTTTTGGAAATATTCGATGATTATGCCATCGCACAATGGGATAAGATAACGATTTTAAATTCTGATGATGGGACAAGGTCCCGAAACATGTTAATTTTAAGTGAAAATACATTTTGCTGTAAGTCACAGACGGTAAGTTATACATTACTAATTTGATCATTACAGGTCAATGGTTCCGTCTTCTATTAATAAACACTTAATATTTATTTTTAATGTTTAATAAACATTCAAAACGAGACAATTTAAAATGTAACTTTCCCGGTCTTAGTTGCTGCAAAGTGGGTTATTAAATCACTGTAATCTAAAGATGAAGCAATGTCGTTTTCAATAGAAAGTATCGTTAGATTTGATACCCTGTATTGAGATATTGTTGATCGTAGGTACGATTTAATCAATTTAAGCTTACTAAACAATCTTTCACAAGAAGACACAGACACTGGTAAAGTAGGAAAAATTTTTAAAGCCGTTGCTAGTGTTTTGTAGGCTTCTAATCTCATTGAAGAAATGTATTGTAGCGGTCCCTGAGGTGTAAAGTCTTTTTGTTCTCCGTTAACGTTTTCCATTTTAGATAAAAGTATGACGTCTTTCAAGTCACTAAACAAATCTTCACTCTTTAGGTCATATGGATACAATTTTACAAGCATTGGGCACTTAATATTGATTTGGGAAACTGTTCCTTAAAATGTATATCCCCATCATTTACGTACACCTCAAATCTGCAGAGGAACCCAAAGGGTTTTTATAACTCTTTTATGTTAGAGAAATGGCTTAAAATTTAAACTGACAGTTTGTCCAAATTTGTATTAGACAACGTTGCATTTCTTGCCCAACAGTTAATGCAGAATCGTCTCCATACTCCCCGGCATTGTGCGGTTCCTTCTTATCCTTTTTGTTGTATTGACACTTCATTCATTACATACCTGGTCTGCCTTAGTAACGACATTGTCACATAGCGTATTCCTCCAAACTTTTAATTTGTCTGTTAGCGTCTCCAGAAGTGCCAATGCTTTATTTATCCAAAGCATAATAAAGTATTTTAACACATTATGCAAAAGTATATTTTTATGTTAAAAATTTACCCAAGTATTTTAACAAAGCCAGAAAGTTTCCAGGATTTGGATCATTAGTAATTGACTCGTGATGTCCTCTCAGTGCCAGATTTTGTACTGTGGCAATGGCCCATTCGAGGATTTCTTTCCATGTATTAACTGCTTTACTCATTTGTTCCTGAAGCAGATCATCAATAAGTCCCCCTTTGTTTAAAGAATGTTCCAATTCCTTCCATTCAAAAAAACGCAAAGTGATGAGCAGGACTATTTTCATGATCCTGAATACGGGGATTTAACTTTCACCACGATGAAAACCCATTTTTACTATTGAAATGGCTTCTTTGATAGTTTTTTTGTGTAAATAAAGTTCAACAAAAGCAAAATAGAGATTTTTTGTTTGTAGAAAAACACATCCAAGTGCGAATTATCATTTCGCCATTTTGCAAGGTTTTATCAAACCAATACTTGTTTAAGGATCGTCCAGCTTCATCTTCAGGAAAATAGCTGTCCTTGTTTTGCAACTGACTTGTTCCTCTATTCACCATTATATCTCAGAAGGATTGAGATTTCTCGCTTGGCCAAGCTCCCATATCTTGTAGAGCAGCACCGGGAACACGGTCTACATTGTTGCTAGTTATGTTCTGTCCTTCATCACCTGTAATTTCAAGACTGTATGGTGCAACATAATCCATGGTACTAGAACCAAATGAATCTTGTAACTGTACTTTGACACTTTCACAGTTTGAAGTATTCATGTCGTTAACTTTACTGCAACAGCCTTGTCGCTAATAACACCCGTTTTATGATCACAAATTGATTCATTGTTGATTGTAATATTTTGACACTCAGGGTTTGATTTTCATTGAATAAAAGACTTCATAAACTCTTTGGAACTCGTTGTAGTTCTTAATCTTATATTAAGAACATCTTATATTCCTGTAGTTCTTAAGGAATAGTCATATCAAAGAAACAAGTTGTTTGTTGTTTTACAAACTGAAAACAATTTTTTCAAGTATATGCTCACTTTGCCGCCCTCCTGGCTATGCCACCCGGGGCGGCTGCCCCCATGTCCCCCCCCTAGCTACGCCTCTGATAATATGTGAACTAGGCTACTCTTCATGCTTCATGCTCAATTTCTAAGTATGAAGCATGATGAATATTTTTATTTCTCTCAAAAATCTCTTAAGAATACATTCAAGTACAGTCCTTTTAAATTGCAACTCAACAGCTTTGATCCATTTAGCCTTGGAGTTTACAAAGACTGATACTCTGAGCTGTAAAGATGCACAGAGATAGCCGTAACTGTATAAAAATCAGACAACCTCTTTCCTTATATCTTGAACTGTACTGCACACATGGACCTGATTATTTTCTTCTTCATATAATTTCTTTTGTCCTGTGTTGACCTTACAGCGGATAGTTGTAGTGTTGGACCTTATCTATAATTTTTTTATGTATAAGAATCTGATTTGCAATGTTATCATCTATAATAATTTTTGCCTAAATTGGACACGTTTTACTAAAAGCTATAACTGATCTACCTTTCTCATGTCCCCTGCCAGCTACACCTTATTATAATATCAAATGGTTGCATTAAATCAGTAGACTATGTTCTGATAAAACAGCAGATTAAAACTAAACACTGGCGCATGTAAACAGGCAATCCCTGAGGTTGCAATAAGTGGTGCTCAGTCAGTTCGTACTCCATGCCATGTTTAGTGTTTATGTTTTGACTGTGTTTCACAAGTTGTGTAGCAAATATATCCATGAAATGGAAAGATGATATACCTTGCTCATTTTGAATATGGTGTGAGAACCACAATGTTTCTGGAACTCTAAAATTACAGAATATAAAGAAAAGTGTAAACATGATAATGCTTTGAAGGACATAATGTAACTTTATTTTATTAGTTACTTTTTATTATTTTGTAATATCGATAATTTTGAAATTTTCATCAGGCGCCATGTTGCAAACTGTACAACAAAATATGTATACTTACCTAAGGTCACAATTCGTGTTAGTGAACCAGTGCTTGCGGAATGTATTACCTGAAATAACTCACTCGTGCTTATATTGTTTACCAATGACATTACCTTTTATTATCAAAAAGACTCTACGTACATATGAAAATGACTCTACTGAACTATGTGCCAAACACGCACGTTACTATGCCTCGGGGCGTAGACCCATTTCTTTTGTAAACATATAATATCCCTTAAACATTTTATAAGCCCTCCAAAATAACATGTTTTATACTTGTTACATAATAAACATAATATACTTATTAGAAAAAAAATTTCACAACCCAGCACTTATTAATTGTTGTAATGAAATATCCTCTTTCTCACTCGCACTCTCATTCATGGTACAAAGTTATTTTGTAAAATTGAGCTCATTTTAATTAATCGTGTTTAAAGAAAAGATTATGTAAACCCTTAGTTGGACCTTTTGGACCCCCCTATTTTTATGACTTAGCTGTAAACTCTTCGAAGATGTCCCATCGTTGATCTCACACTCTCGATGTTGTCGTAACCCAAAATTTTATGTGGGGTTTACGTCGAACTGTTATTTTAAATATATAATATACTGCACTTTCACATATTTAACAAACTCTTGGTTGTGTAAAATTTAGATGTAAAAAGTTTTTAGCAAATTTGCCGGCACTGTCGAGATGAAAATGGCAGCGGTTATTAGCTGTGCAATGCAGAGGTGGGGCAAAAACTACGTCACTGGTCCTTTGTTCGAAACGGCCAAACCCTTTTGTTTACAGATGTATATTGCGTCTCGCATTCCTGTGGCTGAAGTCATCAATGGGTTAGGCTTGTTTACGCTTTTATATGACAAACTGTTTTTTGCTATTATTGTGATTTTCCCCTGACCCCGACACAAATCCTGTCCGCTCAATATTACGTCGTTGAAAACTTTTGGACAACTTTACGCTGTTTTCTTTATAGGGCTTTAAAAACAATTATAACAGTTATATTTTATAACAGTTATTTCCCA
The DNA here is from genome assembly GCA_034769895.1 of Magicicada septendecula. NCBI lineage: Eukaryota > Metazoa > Arthropoda > Insecta > Hemiptera > Cicadidae > Magicicada > Magicicada septendecula. The sequence continues at coordinate 266,682,624 of CM068370.1, read as the reverse complement.
GGATATTATAGGACCGGAATTGTACCGTTACAAAACCCCCTCAATGAAAGATTTTATGCCGAAGCATAAAAACTCTCATTGACACATTCGTACTTCCTAAAGGGATCAGCTAGGATGTGTCGCCACAACTCCCTTACTATTTATATGAAAAGAATACAATAAGTCACCCGTGGTCCGATGATGGTGACCGTACCTGCATGACCTTACTGGACTTCTCCTACGAGATCCCAACACCATAAGGCCAATCTGGGTCTTTACGCTCCTGCACTGATGCGCTGGCCAGCTCAGGACCGCCGTCACAACATCACCAAACACTGAAACAGTAAATCAAAAATATCAAAATAGTGGCTTGGTATAATGCTATATCCCTAACTGATACTGTTTCCCCTTAGCTATGTGCTGGTTTGTGTTAAGAAGCACTGGGTTTGCTTCAACTCAACAAGAATTATATAGAAGTGCCATTCTCTTCATTGACTACCCTTAACATTATAAAATTTTTTCGATTCCCATCGATATTAATTAACCCTTTTTGTTTTCATAATTAATATAATTATAAGAAGAAACACAAATCTTTATACTACAATTGAAACATATAATCCAAAATTTATGGATACAATTACCAAAATCTCCCTCTTCCTAAAACATTTTATAAAAAAAATTTACTATTATTATTATTAATATTATCATTAACAGTAAGTAATCCGGCGCTGTTAACAATATTTACCCCTCTTTCACCTCCACACACACTATTTCCCCCCCTGAACTGTTGCGTTCAGTTGCCTCCACAAGGACTGAGGCAGAAGGAGTGAGCACTTTTTTCTTTTCTCTCTCTCCCATCCTTGCTTCGGCATTACAGAAACTTCAAGGTCAATACCCCTACTTATTATTTTATTACACACCCCTAAGGTCTACCACCCATACTTAGGTGAAAATAGCCTATGCAAACAAATAATCTTAGATTCCCCTGAATCTCTCATTAAATTTCTAAGTTGAACCAATTTCATAGGCAACCAACTATGGTCAGGTTTTACAAATTCTGCCCACAGCTGGTTGTCGTCCAAAACCATGATTAGTGCTGGTAAGACAGTAATCGCCCGAAATATGGGGAATCGCAATGGTTTGACACGTTGTGTCATATGCAGTTACATTTGTAACTACCCTAAAACTAACAATTTATACATATTACATATATATTGTAACATAACCAAATATGGTAGTTACATAAAATGAGCCTAAAGGACGGCAAGTAAGATAAAAAATATGAATGTAAATCTAGATAAGTAAATCCATGTATATAAAGTGTGTATCTACAAATGTGTTAATATGAAAATCCAACTATGAATAAGATGATATCAATCTAGTGACATCAACTACGAAAAATAAGAAAGAAAATGAAGTGAGCCAAAACCAAATACCAATAATAGACCCAATAGGATCCAAAGGTGAGGGGAAACAACGAAATAAAGATTTAACAAACTCCAAAAGTGAGGGGAAACGACGAAATAAGGATTTAACAAACTCCAATAGTGAGGGGAAACGACGAAATAAGGATTTAACAAACTCCAAAAGTGAGGAGAAACGACTAAAGGATAAAGACTACAATGAAAAATAACAAGAAAGAAGAAAGAAGAAGGACAAGAAAGCTGACTCAGAAGAGAGAAGAAGATGAATAAATCATACCAGAAATCAACATAAACCACGTGTACCAAAGACTAATTAAGTGACAAGTGAAATAATGATTATCAAATGTGAGGATGAAAAACAGTGATTAGCATTTAAGGAAACACAAACAATAACAGTGCGTACTTAATAGATGTGAAACATGTGAATAACCAACTATTTCTACTGATAAAACCACACAAACAATTATAGTGAGGAAGTTTATAAGTATATGAAAATAGGTTAATTCCATGAAGAAAACAACAAAATATTAAATAAGTCAAATAGACACGAACAATGAGTGTGACGCGTTTAATAAAGTTGTGATTAACACAGATAATCATAAGTCCACCAAAATGAAACAAAATAGAACAATATAACTATGTTTTATTTTTGGTAAAGAACTGACAACAATATAAAAAAATCGGTATGGAGAACCATACATGACTTCCATATTCTAAGATTTATATTTAAAATCATTTTCAGCCAAACAGCCAGGGAAGGAATTTTAACAAAAAAATACTTCTTTGTTGCCAATAACGTAGTACACATATAAAAAAAAATTATCCCCTCCCCCTTCAACTATAATTTTGATTAATAGAAAATTACCCCCAGCCCGTTCAACTAGCCTCTTCATTTATAGATATTTCATCTACGTTTCTACAGTGGATTATTAAGATCTTATCAGGATACTTTATCAAAATTAAGTACTTTACTCATGTTACAACAAAAAATGTTTCAGGTAAACTGCCCTTTCCCCGTAACTGATCTTCACCAAAATCAACAGACATTGAGTTCTCTATAGCTCAGGCACATATGTAAAAAATTATTTGATTCTGTTTGAATTTACGGCAGTTATGGTTCGTCATATAAAAAATTACCCATGTTAAAACATAAAACATGAGATTTATAAAACATATCTAAGATTTATATTTAAAATCATTTTTTAAATAAAATATTTTCATAGAACCTACTAACGCTGGGGAAATCTGAGGAGCCAATCAGAGTTGGGCCTACCTGTCACTCTGCTGAATTTGGTGGAAAGCCCTGTCACTGTCGTCAAAGTATCAGCCTTGACAGGGTCCTCTTTTTCTGCAAAATAGGAGAGGCTTGAGATGGAGTGAGTGACATGGTCCCCACCTCAATGAAGAACCCATTGTTTTATAAAAATATATTTAAATTTTGAAAACTGAAAATTCTTTTCTTGTTGTAAATATTTATATTTTATAATCAAAATGACTTTATTTTTGTTACCTGGCAACAAAATTATTTTATTTTCAACAATTACCATTGTTTCAAAAAGTTTAAATAAATTTTCAAGTACTTTACTCTTGTTAAAACGTAAAAGGTTGCAGGTAAACTACCCCTTCCCCTTAACCGATCTTCACCAAAATCTAAAGGCCTTGAGACCTCTACAATTCAGGGACGTATGCAAAAACTTATTTGATTCTGTTTGAATTTGCGGCTGTTATCGTTTGCCATAGAAAATACGCTTGATAAAAAAACGTTGCAGGTAAACTACCCCTTCCCCTCAACTGATCTTCACCAAAAACAATAGGTCTTGAGTACTCTACAAATCAGGGCTGTATGCAGAAAATTATTTGATTCTGTTTGAATTTGAATTTGGTGGAAAGCCCTGTCACTGTCGTCAAAGTATCAGCCTTGACAGGGTCCTCTTTTTCTGCAAAATAGGAGAGGCTTGAGATGGAGTGAGTGACATGGTCCCCACCTCAATGAAGAACCCATTGTTTTATAAAAATATATTTAAATTTTGAAAACTGAAAATTCTTTTCTTGTTGTAAATATTTATATTTTATAATCAAAATGACTTTATTTTTGTTACCTGGCAACAAAATTATTTTATTTTCAACAATTACCATTGTTTCAAAAAGTTTAAATAAATTTTCAAGTACTTTACTCTTGTTAAAACGTAAAAGGTTGCAGGTAAACTACCCCTTCCCCTTAACCGATCTTCACCAAAATCTAAAGGCCTTGAGACCTCTACAATTCAGGGACGTATGCAAAAACTTATTTGATTCTGTTTGAATTTGCGGCTGTTATCGTTTGCCATAGAAAATACGCTTGATAAAAAAACGTTGCAGGTAAACTACCCCTTCCCCTCAACTGATCTTCACCAAAAACAATAGGTCTTGAGTACTCTACAAATCAGGGCTGTATGCAGAAAATTATTTGATTCTGTTTGAATTTGCGGCTGTTATCGTTTGCCATAGAAAATACCCTTGTCAAAAAAAACGTTGTAGGTAAACTACCCCTTTCCCTTAACCGATCTTCACCAAAAACAATAGTGTCTTGAGAACTCTACAATTTAGGGCTGTATGCAAATAATCTTTTGATTCTGTTTGAATTTGCGGCTGTTATCGTTTGCCATAGGAAATACCCTTGTTAAAATATAAAACGTTACAGGTAAACTACCCCTTTCGCTTAACCGATCTTCACCAAAAACAATAGGTCTTGAGAACTCTACAATTCAGGGCTGTATGCGAAACATTATTTGATTCTGTTTGAATTTGCGGCTGTTATCGTTTGCCAAAACAAAAAAATTTCCCTTGATAAAAAAAAACCGTTGCAGGTAAACTACCCCTTTCCCTCAACCGATCTTCACCAAAAACAATAGGTCTTGAGTACTCTACAAATCAGGGCTGTATGCAAAAAATTATTTGATTCTGTTTGAATTTGCGGCAGTTATCGTTTGCCATAGAAAAAAACTACAGACAGACACACAGACAGACAGACAGACAGACACACAGACACTTTTCGGAAAACGACTTTTTTTCATGTTTTGAGTGTAGTACAATCAGAATCTGCAATAATCTCGAACACGATTTTTTTTGCCATCACCATACTTCCATTCCTTAAGGAATATGGAAGTAAAAACCATAGTATCAAACAAAAGGGATTGAATTGAATTCAACCCATAACTAGAAAAGTATCATAAATAATACAATAAGATATGTATTAATGTTTAAGAAGGAATGTGTAAACATGTGTCACAAAATAAGTAAAATATTATTGTGAAAGACCATACTGATACCATGTAGATAGTAGAGACATACTGTATTAAAACAGATGGTACATTGTTACATAACCCATAGAGAAAGTACCTGTTAAACAGAAAACCAAAAATATCAATGAAAATAAATGATTATCAACAATGATATCAATTAAGGAATTGTTACAAATAACAATACATCCTAATAGACAATACATTAAAAAGCAACTATGTAAATAAAACCAATCAAATGCAATGGCAGACAGCTATAGCAAAGATGCAACAAATAGGCCAATTCAAATAGACAAAGTGCAATATCAAAACCAATACTAAAGTGAATAACCATATTACCAGTAGTAAGACTAATATCTGGTAATGGTTTGAGAACAGATCTTTAACATAATAACAACAGTATTATAAACAAAATAATGTAAACTAACTAACCATGTACAAACAATCAGATGTAAGATGGACCACTGTATGGCCCATTAGTTAAGGAAAATAGTGTATTAAAACTTAAACACAGATTGTTTACAATATTACTAGTAGTTAGAGGGAAAATCAATACAACTTTGAGAACAGATTAGAACTATAAAAACAGTCAGTATATATGCAAATAATTAGAAACCAACTGACCATAATGACAAAAATCACAGATAAACCAACCATGTTAAGTGAGTTACTTAGGTAAAATATGACATATAAATGTATCTAAGAGTAAATGAGAACATTACCAAAAGTAGGAGTAATGTCTAATACCAATGTAGAAAAACAAACATAATGTAACAATAACAGTTTAAGTATTGTTTTTATGAAAAATAAATGACCATTATGTTGAGACACCATAGGAACAAGCCCATTATTAGAGAATTGAAGGGTACTAAACTAGCTAGAAGCTGGCCCATATATGTAATACATTAAGTACAATGTATGTACACTAATGACATTTCATACTTAATATAATTCACGTAGAAAAAGACTAAAATTATATTGATAATTGTATGAGAAAGGTAGAAGAGGAAGGAGACAGTATGTGTATTATGTTTAATACCATCATGTGAGTATATTTAAATGTGAAATCATGTAAATAATCGTTTTAGTATTATTAGATTATAAGATTACTTGTATTAGATAAGGGAAAGTCATTTTAAATACTTTTATATGAAAACCAAGATGGACGCCTAATGACGCTAAAATAAGCTATTGTTAAGGAAATAATTATTTCCAAATAACAAATCAAACCAAGTGAGAAATGGACTCCAAGTGTTTATTTAGAAAGTGTTTTTAGTGAAAATAATTAAATCTGGTGTCAAAAACTTATAAAAATAAGAAACACCAAAATAATTAATAAAAACATTATTTTAAGAGAAGCTATGTAAATAAAATAGTATTGTTTAGACTTGAATTAAAGAGGAAAATGTCAATAATTCAATGACATAACTCATGTAACGATAGGACGTTTAATAAGGAAGTTATTGTAATTATTAACTTTTCAAGTATTTTTTACACTAGTGCTTACGTCATATAACCCAGAACCCAAAGTCAAAATTTGGTAAAACACCAAATATTTTTATAAAACATGGGCCTTTGGGGTGAAGAGTATAGTGATTACAGCCAATCAAATCAACGCATTTTGTCAGAAACGAGAGAGACGCTTTGGCAATTTGTAACAGTCTAAGAACAGCTTCCAGACGAATAGGTCACGCCACTCCAAGTCATGAAGAAGTATTATTTTAAAATTTGTGCGCGTACATTGACATAAAGTTAATATACAGACGTAACCTTAACACAACAAATACACTTCCGAGTGATATGTGCGGGATTACCGAACGATAAGTACGATAGTGTATAATCCCGATCGTACTCGCGTGTGTTGTGATTATAAACAGGGAGTACATTATTTTATTTGAATAACTTTAATTTTCAGAAATAATATTTTTGAAATAGACATTTTGATACTACGTGAGTCATATTAGCGCAGTATCAAACTTATGATGAAATTAATATAATTTCAAGAAATGTTAATTTTTTACTCATTAAAATATTAATTAAATATTTTAATTAATTTTTATAACTATTAAAGTATGTTTAAAGTAACTATTACTAATTACAAGAGTTTAAATTTAGTCACTCTTTTGACTAAACTTGTTTTGATTATTCGATATTTTGAAGTAAATAACATTAACGTACGTACAAAAGTATAAAGTAATTTTAATAGTAACATGTTAAAAAGTTACTAATATTATGTTCAAAAATATAAATTAAGAAATATTAACCAGTAAGAAATCATTTTCTGTAATAGCATTACCTGTGATCGCTAACCTCAAATTGGTAGCGGTAGCTTAGTAATATAACTGTTGCATCTGTTCTCAAATAGTTTCCAAACTAAGTAGAAATCATAACAAGAGTTTTTTTTTGTATTTTATTAATTTTTTCTCTTGAAAATATATATTTATCAAATTCATTGTTGAAAATAAAACGGTATATTGAAACCGTACAAGCCACGAGTCTGACACTGGCTATAGAAAGTTATAAGGTGCGTGCGCATACAGACGTACGATAATTACATACTTACCATATATATGGTATTGAATTTCATTGTTTTATATTTATTCGTTAATTTTGAACCATTGTTTAATTTTATTAGTTCTATAAATATTACATCTTGACACTGATATCATGGATCTTCAAAGAATCTAACAACCTGATAATATATTAACGAGAAAACATAACCTTGTAAATTAAAATTATTGTATTAGAGACAGGACTACCAGCTTTGAGCCTGGATAGAGTTTTATGTCAAAATTAATCGATTGTAATTATTATTTAAAGGGTTATTAGTCTAAATGATTGTTAATTGTTTTTTCTTGAAATTTGCCATTTTTAAAATTTGTTAATAAACCTACACTTCTTTACCAATGAACAAGAGTATCATTTCAAATAGAAATTAAATTGTTTCTTGTAAATCACTTCTACCAAAGGTGGCGGAAGAATTCAAACTAAGAGAAATTTAAAATATTACATATGTGTACTAACTGTTATAAATATTCAAATTGAATATTTGTGCGTATTTTGAATGTATGTATTTCAGCAACAACCGTCACAGAACAGGACTGAAACGGATACTTGTGGTAAGTGAGGGAGGCATACAACAAAAAGTGCGCGAAACTCATTTAAATTGAAAGAGTGAAATCTTCATAAACACTTATACAATCACACTAATAACTCCTAATAGTTATAATTGGAGCAGTTTTTATAGAAACAACATAATAGCAGATACCAAAGCGTATCTGCAAGCACACTACAATTACACTGTATACTATACTACAGAAGTGATAGAAGATCACACACCACACTTCAATACTACTTGATACTTGTTATCATCATAATCTATAAAAATCTATAACCTTATAATATAAATCCTCCTTACAAGACTAACATACATTATAAACATAATAATCATATTATCACTGTTCATAAAGCAGTCTCAATACATCACCATAGTATCACTATGTTCTTTTAACCACTTAAGGTTGTTACTTCAACATAAAATTTTATTTATCACTTGACAAATATAAACATAATTTTCAAAATTTAAATGTTATCTCCAAAAAACGGTTGATTTCTTTCTTTATTTCACATAATTAATTTTGAGTATAGACACTGTGCAAGTTCCAACTTTCACTTTTCAAAAACAATACCTTCTTACTACTGTATAACAAGTACAACAATGGATCATCTTAAATTATATTATTTATACTTTTAAGAAAACATTAACTCCTTACAGAGTTAGTAAATTAAGTTACAAAATTTAGGATGTTCTATTCTATATGTATAATTCTTAGAATAAAACCAATGTTCGTGGGAAAGATGCCAATCGTTAAGTTTTTTTTCCCCACGAAACTAGGGGTCCCCCTCCCCGTTCAACAATAAAATTAAATTTCTACTTGCACCAATTTGTGGAGTAAGACCATCGTTGCTTTCACCCCAGATGGCAGTTCCACCAACCATGGTCCGCCTCCAGATTACCAAAATCCACGACCAGAGGTGGTGAGTCTGTGATCGCCCGAAAATGGGGGAGAGTCCCTTCTGTAAAATAATATACACCAAATTAATACTCATACAGTCGCTAATATCAAAAACAAAAACAAAACTATTTATAATCCCTATGATGACCAGTACAATTTTAAATTTGTAGCATTGTGTGTTCCTACTATCTCTCCAGTCACGCTGTTCTGCAACACATATGAATTTTGCATTTTAATCTCTACTGCCTCATACGGTCCTTCGTAGAGTAGGAAGAACTTCTTGATTTCTTTGTCTTGTGAGCTCGATAAGTCATGCCTTCTTACTAATACCATTTGTCCTATATTATATTTAACCCACTTACCTCTTGCGTCGTGTCTACGTTTTCTCTGCTCGCCTTTACTTACTAAATTTTTGTTGGCCAACCTGATTTTAATGCTCACATCAGTTGTCGTACTCTCAGGTGGATAATCGAACAGTTGTTCTAAAATTCTTGGGGGGCGTGTTCCTCTTACCAACTCATGAGGGATATAGCTGGTGGACTCGTGGGTGGTACTGTTTAGCCAAGTTTCTACCTTTCTTACATACAACGGCCACTCGCTGTGTTTAGCGTGACAATAGGCTCTGAAGATCCTGCCTATTTCTCTCATTACACGCTCAGCCTGGTTGGACTGGGGATGATACACAGCCGTATTCTTTGTGAGGATTCCTTCCCATCCTAAGGTCTGGCGCCATCTTCCACTGATGAACTGCGGCCCATGGTCTGACAAAATTACCTTTGGCTTACCCACGTTAATCATATAATCCTTCGTCACCTTTTCACTCAATACCGTACTGGTAGCTCTTTTCATGCTATACAATTTTACATATTTTGAGAAAGTGTCAAGCAATACAAATATATAAACTACTCCGCCTCTACCCTTCGGCAATGGTCCAAACAAATCCACAGCAACTAAATCGAAAGGTCTTTCTACCTTAACATAATTCAACTCACCTTCCACTCTGTAATTTACCACCTTCGACTTTTGACACAAATCACAACTCCTCAGCAGCTGTCTCACTCGTCTCTCCATATTCCTGAAAATACATGATTCTTTTAAAACATTCACACACTTTTTAGCCCCAAAATGACCATATCTTATATGACAGTCCCAAATAATCTTCTCTTCCAACCCTTCTGGCACTACTAATCTCCAGTCACGCTCACCCCCTACTACCCTCTTGAACAACAACCCTTTGTAAATTTTAAAATATTGATTGTAGTCTGATTTATCCAATTCCGTCTCCAAGCTGTTTATTATTTTCCCCGACTTACCATCTGCTCTCTGCATGGTTCTGATATCCTTCAACTCTTCTCCAAAGATCCTGTCTTCTCTGCTAATCTGAAAAATTTCAATTTCCTTTAAATCCCTACCTGTTTTATTATCCTCGCAATCTACTCTGGAAAGAATGTGGGGTACCTTGTTCTCTGTTCCCTTGATGTACTCCCACTCGACGTTGTACTCCTGCAAAACAAGTACCCACCTGGTTAAACGGCTGTGAGCAAGCTTACAAGTGTTGAGGAACGACAACGCCTTATGATCTGTTCGAATAATTGTTTTGTTGCCTAAGATGTACGTTGTGAATTTGCCGACTGCGAACACAATACTGAGCAATTCTTTTTCCGTTGTGGTATAGTTCTTTTCGGCTGGCAGCAATGATCGGCTGACGAATGCAATAGTTAGATGTTCCCTCTCGTCATCCTCCTGATACAGTTCAGCACCTACTGCTACATTGCTGGCGTCCGTCTGCAAATAAAACACTTTATCAAAATCCGGATGGTTCATCATAATCATTTTACTAAATTTTCTCTTTATTTCTTCGAAAGCTCCACGCTCCACGTCTCCCCATTTCCATTGCCTGTTCTTTTGCAATACAGCACTTAACTTTGCTGTGGTGTGTGCGTAGTTCCTTTGAAATTTTCTGTAAAAGTTGCACAGCCCAAGAAAACTCTGAAGTTGCTTGATGTTCCGCGGTTCAGGGAAGCGCATAATAGATTCGACCTTGTCTGGGTTTGCTGAAATTCCTTCCGACGTAATAATGAATCCTAAAAAATTAATCTTTGTTTGTAAAAATTTGGACTTGTCCCAATTTTCTGTTAATCCTCCCGCTTCTAATTTTTCTAACACATACTTTAAATGTTCTAAATGGTCTTCAAAAGTCCGGGATGCTATCAAAATGTCGTCCACGTACACTGTGAGGAAATCTAAATCTTTTGGTCTCAAAATTCTGTCTAAAACATTTAATGAAACTAGCTACGCTGGTATTTAGCCCAAATGGTAGTCGTCTAAACTGATAATTTTTCCCATTAAATAAAAATGCTGTGTATTGCCTACTTACCTCTGCTAATGGTACTTGCCAATATCCGGCCATCAGATCTAATGATGTCATGAACCTCACTCCACTAAACTTTTGAAATATTTCATTAATTGATTCTGGTGATTCCCGGTCTGGTATGATGATCTGGTTTATCCTTCTCGCATCTAAACACAATCTTACTCTTCCATCTTTTTTAATTACCACCACCAATGGATTTGAGTAGTGCGATACTGACCTCTCTATAATTCCACATTCCATCATCTTATCCAACTCTTCTTGCACCGCTCGTCGTTTAGAGTAAGGCACTGGATAGCTCCGCTGCATGAATGGTGTGTGTTCCCTAATCTACAACATACATTCATAATTTTTTGCCCTTCCTGGAACATCGGCAAACACTCTCTTAAACTGCGCTATTACCTGCCACAACGCTATACGTTGGCCACTCCTTATCACCTCACCCCCACTACAGAATTCATCCGCCCTTATCTCCCATACTGCATTATTAGTATTGCTCATTTCATTATCAACATCTTCAAAATACCCTTTCTACACAAATTTATTTTAGTATCTATGTTTTTCTCAACTACTCGCTTTTGTAGTAATTTCACACCAGTTATTTTAACTTTATTCATCACACTTTCAAAATTAACTTTAACAGACCGATCACCCCCATCTAGCTCTAACACCTTCTCTTTAAAGTTTATCACAGCTTTATTTCTTTGTAAAAAATCATTGCCTAAAATGTCTAAACTTAGCCCCTTGACTACCAAAAATGTATTATCAAAATTTATATCTTCAATTGAAAAACTTAAATGTATTTGCTTAGTCACACGTTTACTATGTACTCCCGTGACTCCTATTACTGTAATCCCTGCTACGGGTAGAACTGGAATATTCTTTTTAAATTCTTTCAATTCACTTAAAATGTTTTCGGCTATTACTGAAATCTCACTCCCCGTGTCAACAAGTGTTTTAAATTTTCTATTTTCTATTGTTACCTGGATTTCCGTGAGTCCAGCTCTCACCTCCGTTGTTGTGTTATTTTCTTCCTCCAACAAGTTAGCTATTATATCTGTTTTGATGATGTTACTTGGGACATCCTCTAATGGTTGGACCTCATGTGCTTCCCTGAACAGTGGTCGGGTCCTAGTTACCACTGTTGGCTTTAGTTTTCCGGCTGTGGCCTGCTGTTACTGGTGGTGGGTACCTGGTGTCCCCTTGTCAGTCCCTGGTTATGGTTTGGTGTTCCTCGGGTACTCGGTGCTCCTCGGTTTGGCGGTACAAACTGCTTGGTGTTGTTACTACTCCTTGGTTCGTTTCTTGGTACCTTACATTTGTAGCAATGTTGCATGTGGAAACGATTCCCAGTCCTGCACCTAGAACAACTCCACTCACCTGGTTACTGTAAATCAGTACGATACATATTATGATTATTGTTTCCATTATAATAATTCCTTTGCCGATTAAACTCGGTGTTGTTATTATTTACAGTATGTGGTATGGGTCGTCTACCCATTTCACGATCATGAATACTCTGTAGTATATCTAATACTCTTTCTAGCTCGTTTAGAGTTTCTATTTCTTTTGTCATTAATGTAACCTGCACTTCTCTTGGTAAGTGCTTACTCACGTATCTAACGAACGATTTAAAAGGTATTGGTGGCTTTAAGTATTTCGCCTTGTTATATAGTTTTGTCACATATATTGTGATATTATTATTATTAGGGTTATGTCCTATGAAATTACCCGCTCCCATAATACGGCTTCTTAAAGTTTCCTGTTCTTCTTCCGTCCAATATTTGCCCTTAAAAGCTTTTTCAAAAGTGTCATAACAATCCCATTCTAATCTATGAGCCTCAGCCCATATTATTGAATTACCTTTGAAACACTTTACTATTTTGGTTAATTTTACTTCCCAACTACTGCTACTGAAATAATTATAATCCCGTGTCTGATTCAAAAAACGCATGGGATGTATCACCCTGTTTTCATGGCTAAAATTTTCTAGTTCTATTTCATTGTATAAATCCCTAGTCACTACCACTCTCTCATTAATACTAGAAATATTTTTATGAATTTCCCCCCGTAACTCATTTTTCACACTTGTTAAACTATTGGCAATTAAATCATATTTATCATGCACATCATTATTATTTTGTATAGCTAAATCATCTATTTCTTTAATCTTATTTTGTAAAATACTTATTCTACTCTTAGTATTTCTTTCATGTTCTGATATTGTATTATCTATAGTTTCAATATTTTTTGTGATGTCCACAACATTTGATTCAACTTTCTCTAATTGGCTTTGCAAAACATTTGTTTTCAATTCTATTTGGTTATTTACTTCATAATTTGTTTTAATTTCTATTTGACTTTCTACATAAGTTAAACATTTCTTTTCTATTTATTTATTTTGTGACTCTATCTGGTTTTTAACTGTGTCATTAACTGTCTCATTAATTTGATCAATTTTGTTATCCAAATTACTTATTTTACTATTAAATTTCTCATTAACTATTTCTACTGTGTGTTTCTGGATATTATCACAACATGTTTCTATTTTGTTAATTCTTTAATCAAAGTGGCAATTTTGTCTTTTAATTTCATTTTTTATTTCGTCAAACTTCTCAGTAAAATCACTTTTAATTTCATTTTTAGTTTGCATATTTTGTGTTTTAATTTCATTTTTTATTTCACTTTTGAAATTATTAAAATTTTCATTCTGTTTGTCAAACTTTACATCTAGCTTGCTGAACTTCTCATCAAATTTATTACTCTGTGTATCAAATTTAGTTAATAATAACTGCATCAAAGCAGCAGTTGTTTCGTCTGTTTTGTTTTCATGACGACTTGAGATGGATGTTGCTGTTACTTTCTCTAACTCTACAGATGTAGTCACACTCGACTCCCCAATCTGACTAATTTGTGTTAATGGAACATCCATCTCACTAGTCAAATTTTCATCAATTTCACTGATTTCTATTGTTTTATTGTCATTGGTACTCATTTTCTTTGTTTATTATATCTCTAACACATACAATACTGCTACCGCATATATGCCTATAGTCTAGTAACTTAACCCTACCTTACGCACGTGTTTACGTACTTTCAAAATATTACTCCAGGTAATTATTCCCCTTTTCTGGTAGGCACACCCCACATAAAATTATATTTTATGTCGAGTCCCTGGTCGGAAAGCGTCAATGTAACTTTATTTTATTAGTTACTTTTTATTATTTTGTAATATCGATAATTTTGAAATTTTCATCAGGCGCCATGTTGCAAACTGTACAACAAAATATGTATACTTACCTAAGGTCAGAATTCGTGTTAGCGAACCAGTACTTGCGGAATGTATTACCTGAAATAACTCACTCGTGCTTATATTGTTTACCAATGACATTACCTTTTATTATCAAAAAGACTCTACGTACATATGAAAATGACTCTACTGAACTATGTGCCAAACACGCACGTTACTATGCCTCGGGGCGTAGTCCCATTTCTTTTGTAAACATATAATATCCCTTAAACATTTTATAAGCCCTCCAAAATAACATGTTTTATACTTGTTACATAATAAACATAATATAGTTATTAGAAAAAAAATGATTTCACAACCCAGCACTTATTAATTGTTGTAATGAAATATCCTCTTTCTCACTCACACTCTCATTCATGGTACAAAGTTATTTTGTAAAATTGAGCTCATTTTAATTAATCGTGTTTAAAGAAAAGATTATGTAAACCCTTAGTTGGATCTTTTGGACCCCCCCCATTTTTATGACTTAGCTGTAAATTCTTCGAAGATGTCCCATCGTTGATCTCATACTCTCGATGTTGTCGTAACCCAAAATTTTGTGTGGGGTTTACGTTGAACTGTTATTTTAAATATATAATATACTGCACTTTCACATATTTAACAAACTCTTGGTTGTGTAAAATTTAGATGTAAAAAGCTTTTAGCGAATTTGCCGGCCGGCACCCTTCACTGTCGAGATGAAAATGGCAGCGGTTATTAGCTGTGCAATGCAGAGGTGGGGCAAAAGCTACGTCACTGGTCCTTTGTTCGAAACTGCCAAACCCTTTTGTTTACAGATTATATTGCGTCTCGCATTCCTGTGGCTGATGTCATCAATGGGTTAGGCTTGTTTACGCTTTTATATGACAAACTGTTTTTTGCTATTATTGTGATTTTCCCCTGACCCCGACACAAATCCTGTCCGCTCAATATTACGTCGTTGAAAACTTTTGGACAACTTTACTCTGTTTTCTTTATAGGGCTTTAAAAACAATTATAACAATTATATTTTATAACAATTATTTCCCAGGATATTATAGGGCCGGAATTGTACCATTACAATAATGACAGAACTCACTGTTAAAGACTTGACTGTAGACGCGCTGAAATAAAGATTAAAATAATTCTGATGCTTTACTCAAAACATCAAGAAGGAATTTAGGTACTGTACATCTGGATACATGGTACATAGCCTCAGTCTCCTGCAGCTAAGTATCTCAAAGTAGTTTGTAGTTATATACAAGGTGAGATACTTTCTCACATCACAGTATCTTTCTTCTTTTTGACTGGTGTTACTTTAAACAGTAAATGTGTGAATTACTCGTTGGTTTTTCTCAAATGGTTTGGAACATTTTTCTACCCAATTTTCACCCACTAACAGTGTTTTCTCCTGTTCTTTTTATATATAGTAGTTCATGTAAATTCTCAGAAAACCTTAAGAAATCGTAACTACACCTGCGTGAACAACTTCAGTCTGTGCCATGTTAAAATGAACTGGTTAGGTCAGCTGTGTTGAGTAGTGTAAAAGAAAATTGAATTCAACACAATGGAATGTGATTGAGTCAACTGAATTTATCAACTGAATTGAACCATGTAAACCTGTGTTTAGATAACACAAAAATGCCATCAACAGTTCCTACATACAATGAATAAAATATAGTGGGACAGTACAACCATATATGGTACTGTGCATTGCCAAAATAATTAAAAGAATTAATAAAAATAAATAAATCTATAGTTGATAGACATGATTCAGATTGCAAGCTGGATTGTTTAAAATATAGGGGACGCACAGTTCAGGCATGTACACGCATATCTGGCCACCTGGTGCTAGCTGTGTGTACATGTGTATTTTGTTTGTGTGTGTGAAACCTGTCTGTTCCAGGACAGTAACAACCCCTATTCAAATGATGTTAGAATTTAAGTATTATTTTAATTATAAGAAAACTATGTATAATAATGTAAAACTAAATGCACCAAAGTATGTATTTTATAAAGATGCGCAAAGAGTTAAAAACCCATTTAAAAGTGATGTAAAGTGAAATTACAATGAATAAAAAAGTGAATAACTCCCCCTGAATAATTATAATAAAGAAGTGTAAGTTACATATAATAGACATATAAAAATTAGCGATCGATTGAGCAGAGTGTAGTGTAAAACAGACTTCGCAATTTGCGAAGTCAAGCGAAACTAGTGAATCGGACGAGAGTGGAAGAAAGGACGCTTTCGACAAACTGACAAGACCGATATCGTTCAGACAGGAGTTTTGCAGGATGTGGCTATAAATACCAGGTTGCGCTAATAAAGCTTCTTCTTCTTAATTCAACCGTTGCTGCTGAGGCTGTCAGTCAACAACGCTGTCTTGAATCTACTGTAAGAGTCACAGGACGAACTGGAAGTCAAAGCAGAGTAGCAGAGCACATATGCAGAGGTTCTATGGACACACCTACAGCCCATGATGTGAGGAGAGGCAACAAGTAAGCAGTACATGCAGTGAAATCCTGGAAGAGGACACGGAGGAGGACGCACCGATAATTTACCACATCAAACGAGGTGATAAAAAACCATAATAATTACCGACAATTGAAAGACAATAATTAAAACTAGAATGAAAGACATTTGAACTGTTGATAAAAATAATTAAATTGTACATAGTAGTGTAAAGGCAGATTGTTAATTTAGAATAATATCTCATGTATAGAAATTAGGATTTGAAGATAACGTAAATGCTATAAGAGCAATATCTGATTGAAATCGAAGTAAATTAAAGTAATTAATAAAATCTTTATTTGATAAAAGTACAATGCATATGCAGTAGAAAAGTATTAAAGCCAAGTAAGATTAAAGGAATTGAAGTAAAAGTAAAATCATTGTTGAAATAAATTAATAAGCAATTGCAAAGATGACCACACTGAATAAGTAAGCCGAGAGCAAAAATAATTAATAGTTAAGAGTAGATAATAAGATTTCTGTATATCCTGTTTAAATGTAAATTGTTCATCAGAAGTCACATGCATAAGACCGCACAAGCGATGAATAATGAATATTTTTGTTATTTCCGAAATAAGTAAAGAGGTTTTTAAATAAATAATGTAAATATTTGAAAAAAGGTATTACACATTCTTGTTATTACGATTACACCTAACACCATTGTTATGTTATATAATTCACACATGCATAAATATTGTAACGTGACGATATGGGAAGCCCAAATAAGTAGATAAGCCCACATAATAAAAAACCAAAATAACAATACTAAAACATTTAACTTGAGAAAAAACTAAACAAATAAAACCTTAAAGAAAATAAAGAAGTACAATACAGTAGAATAAAATAAATAAAAATGATGTACTCTAGATTATAAGAAAGAAATTGTATAAAGTGTATAAGTAAAAAGTGAAATAGTAAGTGGGAAATAGTGGTAATCATTAATCACACAGATAAGACTATGAAGGTCAATGATTCATTCAGTGAACTTAAGTGTGAAAACACAAAACCACAAGAGACTTATAAAGAAATAAGCAAAAAAGACTTATGGAAGCATTAAATAGTGACAGCCAAACTAAATGTTAATGTTAGAAAAATAATTGTGAGTTTAATATTAGTTGTTGAAGTTTCTATGCCTTTTAACCCCTATTGTTTATATTAAAGGAAAAGGCTACCAGTAGGATTAATAATAGACAATGGTAAAACGCCTAATCTTGTGATGAAATGTTGGTGAAAGCTTTGACATTGTTTAATTATGTTTGTTTTATGTTAATGTTAGTATTTTTTGTTATTCATGAACCAATTATAAAGAACTAGATATGTATTAAGCCTATAAGTAAACTAGAAAGTGTATATTAGAACAGTGTACCAGAAAATACCTAAAATAGGCCCATACGAACAAGGTATTATTAATCAGCTAATAGACCTTGGTAGACTGGGAAAAGAATTAATACTATTGTATGCTAAACAGTTTTTTTAGTTATTGGTTTAATAATGATTGTAATCTCAGCCATGAAGGCAAACATTGAGTGGATGTGTTTGGAGATTTTGTTTTAATGTATTAATATTGTTAACATAGAATAAGAGTTTTAATATCATATAATAACATGCAAGTAAACAACTATAATCAATTAGAAGGGTTCAAACCAAAAGGCCAAATAAATTAATGAATTAGGATATGATTTAGTAAATGTTAAAACTGTATGAAGGTCTATAAACAGAATTTTTGTAAAGATGATGAAACTACTCAATTTATTTTAATTAGTATTTATATTGTCTCATCTTACCTTCGGGTTCTCTTCCAGAGTCGTACAGACGAAACTCAGCTGCAGACAAGGTTATTTGGGTTGAAGTTTCAAAATAATTGCGCTAACACCAATTTTTGTGTATTCTAAAACAACTAGCTTTCTTTAATGCAGTGTTTGCTTTCAGTTTATGTTTACATTATAATTGGAATACAAAAAAAACAATGAGGCATGAATACTTACTTAATTGATCTAAACTCGTATGAAAATGACTTAGCAATAACACAATATAAAATAACTTAACCAGCACTTTGCAACGCTCTCTCACTCATACTTTTATTTTTTATTTATTTTTTTCTTTTTTTTTAAAAAACCCCATGATTTAAACTGTGTTTATTTTTAATTTCTGTATTTATAGAATAGTTCTGATAGGGTTATGTAGAGTACTTAACAATCCATGGCATTAATCAGTTCCATCACCACCTCGTGTTGTTGGCTGTTTCTGGTCACAAATATTATTTCCCCAGTTCACAAACTTTCATGCTACCACAACGTACCCTGTTATATTCAATTCACCATACTTTACGATTTCGTTAACAATCGTTACACTTTTATGAACTTTTAGTCGGCCGACTTTTGTGTTAAACAGTTGCTCGAGCTCTTACGTATTTAATTATTTGACCACGCGCGGCCATGAGTTGCAGTTGAACTAACTCATTGCGGCTCTAGGGCAGCAATACACGGAGTTTTTTTTTCTGGTCACATGGTCGTCAGTCTGCGCTCCCATTGGTGATTTTTAAAAGAGTGCTATAACGCAGGCATAAGATTTAGCAATTTTTTGCCGCCTGGTGCAATTCATAACTAGGCGTTATTTTTTCCGTGATTCACGGCTGACGCAAAAATGTGTGTTGTTTCATCATCTGGCTGGACTGTTTGAGTGCGGAGACAAAACACAGACGTTTTGTTTTGTAATAAACACTGCATACTTGGTTGACTAACTCGGGGTTCCAAAAAGGTGATCAATGACTGCATGGGGAATACAAATTTTTTAAGATATTACCTTGGCCCTACAATTCCGTACCTTACAATACCCCCCCCCCAATGAGAGATTGGATGCCAAAGCATACAAACTCTCATTGCCTAAAACCTAAGAGGATCAGTGAGGATATGGCGCCACAACCCCCCTGAACTTTCTACTAAAATCATGGGTACTTACCCCCCTAGTCTGGCGACTGCGGCAGCACCCATCCGATCTTACTGGACTTCTCTGCCCAAGATCCCAACACCATAAACTCGGACAGATACCCGCCACAGTAACGCCTGACTCTAGAACATTCAATTAAAAAAATTTACAAATGGCCTTCCATCATTCCATATCCCACAACTGATTCATTTCCTCTTGGCCATACCGGCTGATTCTTTGCAAAGTACTGGTCTTCTTATACAAAGTGCTGGTTATTCATTTAGGTGGGTTGCCCTACAATGGCAACTGTTCTACATTCATTCATGATTACATAAAGGGGATACGACATAATAAACATTCCCAATGGATATTACCATGAGTTATAAACAAAACGTTACTACCTAATTCATTACAAGTCAAAATTAAATTACTCTGACCTTTTAGATAGTCCATCTGTTAAGTTACTTAATTCAGCTTTAGTTGAATTCAATTTATCATCAACTCGATAACTGGACTTCATAAATACAATGCCCACAGGGCCATATAAACTTGCAATGTATTTATATCTGACTAATATTAACACCATACAAATTAACTCATGTTCCCAATACAATATTACCAATCCAAAATAACACATTAATTGTACAAAATACCAGTACATAACAACAAAATATGGGTTATATACTCAAGAATGCTTTATTCTTACCTCCTATATCTTTTTTTTTTTACCCCCCTACAAATCCCTTAACCCCTGATGCCCGTTACAATCTGCTGTGTTCAGCACTAGGCTTCTTGGCCCTTGCAGACCTCAACCTAGCCGTAATCACATCTCCCTCGTGACCTGTAACTGGGTCACCCCCTAATCCACACTCACTATTACCCCCCCCTGGACTGTAGCGCCCAGTTGCTTCCACAAGGACAGATGCGGAAGGGGTGGACATTTTTTCTTTTATTCCACCCCCATCCTTGCTTCGGCGTTTCAATAAAAATTCAGTATTGCACTTACTATTATTGATTGATACGCCCCTAATGGACTACCACCCCTATCTGGGTGAAAATAGCCCTGTTCCAAAATTTGGTAGATTCCCCAAAAAATAACCCCCCTACTAAGTCTAACAAACCACCGGGTTAACAAAATAAAACAAACCACAAGCCGGTTATAACAAGTAAAATTTATGATTTTTCACAATTAACTACTTTCACGGTCATGATCCGGTGAGGTCATGGCCGCACTTAGGTGGAGAATCTACAGTTAAACGTAAAATATGGATTGACATTGATAAAAGTTTACATGAACAGTTATGTGCACATCTTAGTTTCCCAACACTATCTCAGCCCAAACATTTCCTTCAGCTTTCAATTTTAAATGAATATCTTAATCATTATGTTTTTAATTCATAATTACAGTGTTAGTATTTACTTTATAATTACAGTTTGAATTCAAATCAAAATAAAGTTAAACACATCACTAACATTTACATTATTGCGTTAATCCAGGGACAACTCCAATTTAATTTAGTCTCTTCATACATTCCAAACAATTTCAGTTACTTTAATTACATTTTTCAAAATGATTCTAATGGGTTTAATGTATAATTCTTTCTTAGTATTTCAATAAATTTTACAAACATTACATCATTGGTTTCAAGTCTCTACTCAACTTCCTCCATAACCACATTCTATATACCATTTATCTCTACTCATAACCTAACATAGCAGGTACCACAAAATAATAATTTAACCTTTTGGTTATATGACTTTTATTTTAAAATGTTTTCACAAATTATTTTTTTTTCTCTAACTACCCGTAAATAGGTTACACTTTATATGTACAGGATAATTGTATACCGAGATGCGATGGAAGACGAACAGAACCCCTATCTCAATGACGGTGAATAACCACCCTTCTACAGACCTCAGATCCTTATCTGCCCCTTGTTTCCAAAAATAACAAACAAACCACAACCACTAATCTACAACCCCATCTCTGTATACAATAATCCTATTAAACTATACAGTAAAATTGATTATTACGTTTGTTTACTCAGCCACAAAACTTCTTCACTACCTACCTAATTAAGGGATGAGTTTACAATTCATAAATAACACCAGTTTATTTAATTTTGAGGATTACCCTAATTCATTATTTAGAACTAAGGCAATCAAGGTCCAAAAAAGTGTGCCAATTTATGTAACTATTTTTATGTTTTCTCTAAGGGGAGGGTTAGGGAAATTGGGAAGATAAAAAGGGTAAGGATCATTAAAAGGTCAAGAACTAGGACTAAAGATAAGGACAAAGCTCCCTCCGAAAATAAGGAGAAATGGAGAGAACCAAGGCTAGCGTGGGCAGGGGCGCGTCCCTGAAGTAGACGAACCCCACTGGGACAAGTGGGGAGCATCTACCCACTACCACTTTTTGTTTTATTATATTCCTAATTTTATAGTTATTTAGTTTATATATGATTACAATTATTTTGTTATTTTATTTTAACCAATACTTTTTTAAATTGGTGGCATTATGGGTACCCACTATTTCCCCCGTCATTTGGTTTCGGAGAACGTAGGCATTATCCATTTTAATTTCAACTACTTCATACGGTCCTTCATACAACAAAAAGAATTTTTTTATCTCTTTATCTTGTGCACTTGATAAATCGTGTCTTCTCACTAATACCAACTGACCTATCTCGTACTTAATCCACTTACCTTTAGCATCATGGAGCCGTTTTCTTCTTTCTCCCTTGGTTAATAAATTTTCATTGGCGAGTTTAAGTTTTACTTCCAGAGCTCGGGTGTTGCTCTCCGGTGGGAAGTTGAACAGTTGTTCCAGAATCCTAGGTGGACGTGTTCCCTTAACTAACTCGTATGGTGTGAACCCCGTTGATTCATGGGTGGTACAGTTTAACCATTCTTCAATTCTACCCACATATGCTGGCCATTCACTGTGCTTAGCATGGCAATACGCCCGGAAAATTCTCCCTAATTCTCGCATGACCCTTTCGGCTTGGTTCGACTGAGGATGGTATACCTGGTATACGTGTATTTAGGTATGATGCCTTCCCAACCCAAAGTTTGTCGCCATATTCCGCTAATAAATTGGGGTCCATGGTCAGATAATATTATTTTGGGTTTTCCGGTTTTGATCATATAATCCTTAGTTATTTTTACTTCCATATTCCTTAAGGAATGTAAGTATGGTGATGGCAAAAAAAATCGTGTTCGAGATTATTGCAGATTCTGATTGTACTACACTCAAAACATGAAAAAAAGTCGTTTTCCGAAAAGTGTCTGTGTGTCTGTCTGTCTGTCTGTCTGTGTGTCTGTCTGTAGATTTTTTTCTATGGCAAACGATAACTGCCGCAAATTCAAACAGAATCAAATAATTTTTTGCATACAGCCCTGATTTGTAGAGTACTCAAGACCTATTGTTTTTGGTGAAGATCGGTTGAGGGAAAGGGGTAGTTTACCTGCAACGGTTTTTTTTTATCAAGGGAAATTTTTTTGTTTTGGCAAACGATAACAGCCGCAAATTCAAACAGAATCAAATAATGTTTCGCATACAGCCCTGAATTGTAGAGTTCTCAAGACCTATTGTTTTTGGTGAAGATCGGTTAAGCAAAAGGGGTAGTTTACCTGTAACGTTTTATATTTTAACAAGGGTATTTCCTATGGCAAACGATAACAGCCGCAAATTCAAACAGAATCAAAAGATTATTTGCATACAGCCCTAAATTGTAGAGTTCTCAAGACACTATTGTTTTTGGTGAAGATCGGTTAAGGGAAAGGGGTAGTTTACCTACAACGTTTTTTTTGACAAGGGTATTTTCTATGGCAAACGATAACAGCCGCAAATTCAAACAGAATCAAATAATTTTCTGCATACAGCCCTGATTTGTAGAGTACTCAAGACCTATTGTTTTTGGTGAAGATCAGTTGAGGGGAAGGGGTAGTTTACCTGCAACGTTTTTTTATCAAGCGTATTTTCTATGGCAAACGATAACAGCCGCAAATTCAAACAGAATCAAATAAGTTTTTGCATACGTCCCTGAATTGTAGAGGTCTCAAGGCCTTTAGATTTTGGTGAAGATCGGTTAAGGGGAAGGGGTAGTTTACCTGCAACCTTTTACGTTTTAACAAGAGTAAAGTACTTGAAAATTTATTTAAACTTTTTGAAACAATGGTAATTGTTGAAAATAAAATAATTTTGTTGCCAGGTAACAAAAATAAAGTCATTTTGATTATAAAATATAAATATTTACAACAAGAAAAGAATTTTCAGTTTTCAAAATTTAAATATATTTTTATAAAACAATGGGTTCTTCATTGAGGTGGGGACCATGTCACTCACTCCATCTCAAGCCTCTCCTATTTTGCAGAAAAAGAGGACCCTGTCAAGGCTGATACTTTGACGACAGTGACAGGGCTTTCCACCAAATTCAGCAGAGTGACAGGTAGGCCCAACTCTGATTGGCTCCTCAGATTTCCCCAGCGTTAGTAGGTTCTATGAAAATATTTTATTTAAAAAATGATTTTAAATATAAATCTTAGATATGTTTTATAAATCTCATGTTTTATGTTTTAACATGGGTAATTTTTTATATGACGAACCATAACTGCCGTAAATTCAAACAGAATCAAATAATTTTTTACATATGTGCCTGAGCTATAGAGAACTCAATGTCTGTTGATTTTGGTGAAGATCAGTTACGGGGAAAGGGCAGTTTACCTGAAACATTTTTTGTTGTAACATGAGTAAAGTACTTAATTTTGATAAAGTATCCTGATAAGATCTTAATAATCCACTGTAGAAACGTAGATGAAATATCTATAAATGAAGAGGCTAGTTGAACGGGCTGGGGGTAATTTTCTATTAATCAAAATTATAGTTGAAGGGGGAGGGGATAATTTTTTTTTATATGTGTACTACGTTATTGGCAACAAAGAAGTATTTTTTTGTTAAAATTCCTTCCCTGGCTGTTTGGCTGAAAATGATTTTAAATATAAATCTTAGAATATGGAAGTCATGTATGGTTCTCCATACCGATTTTTTCACTTAATACCTTACTAGTTGCTCTCTTTATACTGTATAATCTTACAAATTTCGTGAATGTATCTAATACTACAAAAATGTACATTACGCCTCCCCTTCCCTTTGGTAGAGGGCCAAACAAATCCACCGCAACTAAATCAAAAGGCTTTTCGACTTTAATGCACCTCATCTCTCCCTCTAAACGGTAATTAACTACTTTTGACTTTTGGCATAAATCGCACCCCCGGAGTAAAGTTCTCACCCTCCGTTCCATATTTTTAAATAAACATGATTCTTTTAATACATTTACACACTTCCTAGCACTGAAATGCCCATACCGAAAATGACAGTCCCATATTATCTTATCTACCAACCCTTCCGGTATGACTAATCAACAATCATGCTCTCCCCCCTCTACTTTCTTAAACAAACTCCCTTGATAGATTTGAAAATAATGGCTATACCCTAACTCATCTGAATCGGACTCTAAGCTAGTTATTATTTTATTCAATTTAGGATCTGTCCTTTGCATGCTATTAATATCTCTCAATTCTTCCCCAAACAATCTATCTTCCCTACTAAGTCTGAAAATTTCTATTTCTTTTAAGTCCCTCCCTGTTCTCATTCCCTCTGTATCTACCCTAGATAAAGTGTCAGGTATTTTGTTTTCTACCCCTTTTATATACTCCCAACTAAAATTGTACTCTTGTAAAGCTAGCACCCACCTGATTATCCTGCTGTGTGTCAACTTACAGGTGTTTAAAAAGGATAATGCCTTGTGGTCAGTCCGGATGATAGTGGAATTTCCCAATAGATATGTTCGAAACTTCTTCACAGCAAAGACAATACTTAATTCCTTTTCAGTTGTTGTGTAGTTTCTTTCAGCAGCTAACAGCGTCCGGCTGGCGAAAGCAATAGTATGATGTTCTTTGTTGTTGTCCTCCTGGTGTAGTTCCGCACCTAAAGCAATATTACTGGCATCCGTCTGTAAATAAAATGTGCGTTCAAAGTTAGGGTGATTCGTCATGATCATTTTACTAAAATGGTCCTTTATCTCATTAAACACATCTCGTTCTCTTTCCCCCCATTTCCACTGCTTATTCTTTTGTAACACTGCGCTCAACTTGGAAGTTATATGGGCATAATTTTTCTGGAATTTTCTATAAAAATTACATAGCCCTAAAAAACTTTGTAACTGCTTAATATTTCTGGGTTCTGGAAATTTTAAAATTGATTCTACTTTCTCTGGGTTAGCTTTTATCCCATCTGGTGTAATTATGAACCCTAAAAAATATATTTCTTTCTGTAAAAATTTAGACTTCTCCCAGTTGACAGTCACCCCCCCTTTACGCAGTCTATCTAATACATATTCTAAATGTTCCACATGTTTGGAAAATGTTCGTGATGCTATCAATATATCGTCTACATAAATGGTTAAAAAATCTAAATTTTGTGGCTGTAGAATTTCATCTAAACATTTTATAAAACTGGCCACACTGGTATTCAATCCAAAAGGTAATCGTTTAAATTGGTAATTCTTCCCGTTGAATAGGAATGCTGTATATTTCCTGCTTTCACATGCTAACGGGACTTGCCAGTACCCCGCGGTTAAATCTAAAGAGGTCATATATTTAGCTCCACTGAATTTTTGAAATATTTCATTTATTGCTTCTGGTGATTCCCGGTCCGGTATAATTATTTGATTAATCTTGCGGGCATCTAAACATAATCTAACGCGGCCATATTTTTTAATGACTACTACTAACGGGTTAGAATATGGTGATACTGATCTCTCTAACGTTTTATCTAATTCCGTCTGGACCGCTCTTCTCTTTGAATATGGTACCGGATAGCTTCTTTGTACATAGGGTGCGTGTTCCCTTACTTTTAATTCACATTCATAATTTCTTGCCCTCCCTGGTATATCGGCAAACACTTCTCGAAAACACTCTATTACCTGCCACAACGCTTTACGTTGAGAACTCCCTATGTCACCCCTCTCACTACAAAATTTCACCGCTCTATCCTCCCAAATTCGTTTATTTATATTACCCCCTAACTCTCCCTCTCTACATACATACGTATTAACTTCCGTTTCTACTTTACTGGCCCGATTCAGTATCATCTTAACTCCCGAAATTCTAACTTTATCTACTACCTGCTCAAAACTAATCTCAACTGGTTTACCTTCGTTATTAAGTACTAACAACCGCTTCTGGAAATCAATTACCGCCTTATGCTTTATCAAAAAATCGTTTCCCAAAATAACCTCCAAATTCAACCCCCGTACTACTAAAAATGTGTTATCATACTGTACTCCATTAGTTCTCATATTCAAATGTACTTGTTTAGTTACTCTTTTACTCCTAACCCCGGTAATACCTACAATGGTCACCCCCGCTACTGGCAAAAATGGGATATTTTTATTTGTTTCTTGCAAACTCTCTAATATGTGTTCAGAAATAACAGAAATTTCGCTACCTGTGTCAACTAAAGTTTTTACTTCCTTACCTTCAATTTGAATACTTACCTCTGTCAGTCCGGTTTCTGGTCTTGCTGTCTCTAAGTCATCCTCCTCCATCAGTTCCTTGGACAGATCAGTGCGGATGACGTTACTTATATAGTCATTGTTGTCTTGGGTCCCGCAGTCATTTGTCGACAATGGTGGGGTCCCTTCACCCACTGTCCTTGCTAGTTTTCCGTCTGAGTGGTTGCACGGCCTGGAGTGTACCCACCACGACCTCTGTTCGAAGTTCCACTGCTTCCCGGTGCTCCTCGGTTGCTGCTCCCTCCGCTCTGTGGTTGACCATTCTGGTTAGGCTCAGTATTATTGCGTTGGCAACTCCTCTCTTTATGACACCTATAACAAGTCGTTCTGCTGCCGTAGTTCCCGCAATGACACTCTCCACATCGCCAGTCCTCTTGTCTATTGTTATTATTATTACTTCCTCTCATCCCTCTATAATGGGTTGGTGTTCCCCTGGGCTGGTAATGTCTTTCATTTGTGTACAGTACGGGCGGATTCGGGCGCCTACCCGTCTCTCGTTCTCTAATATTTTGGAAAATGTCTAGTATTTGCTCTAATTCATTTATGTCTCCCAATTCCCGTGTCATTAAATTGACTTGAATTTCTCTCGGCAAGTGTTTACTTATGTACCGTACAAACGATCGGAACGGTAACGGAGGCTCTAAATATTTTACCTCATTATATAATCGCATCACATATAGGGTCACATAGTCCCCCTGGGCCCCAAAATTACCTTTTCCCATAATTTTGCTGCGTAACCCCTCTTGCTCCTCCTCCGACCAGTATTTACTTCGGAATGCACTCTCAAAACTTAGATAATCTCCCCACTCTACTTTATGCACTTCTGCCCACACAGCAGAGCTCCCTTTAAAGCATTTCATTTTTTTTTAGCAACTTAACCTCCCAGTTGCTATTACAAAACTGATTATACTCTTTTACTCTGTTTAGAAATTGCATGGGGTGTACCCCCCTACTATCACCATTGAACAATTCTAACTCAACTTCACTACTTAGGTCACGGGTCATAATTACCCTTTCCGTAACATTATTTATTTTCTGGCCGATTGCCATATTCAGTTCATCTTTTACGTTAATAATGCTCTGT
Source organism: Magicicada septendecula (assembly GCA_034769895.1). NCBI lineage: Eukaryota > Metazoa > Arthropoda > Insecta > Hemiptera > Cicadidae > Magicicada > Magicicada septendecula. The sequence goes on along the minus strand of CM068370.1, from coordinate 266,654,190 downwards.
TCAATAGACTCGAACTTATTGTGATTTACACTCTCATTAACATTTACTGTTTCTTGGATTAATTGAATATCTGTTTTACAAATATTTTCTATCTCATTTCTAACATTTTTAACTACTGCTACTTGTGATTCTAATTCACTACTGCGGTTATCTATAACGCGTATGGTGTTAGTTGTGCACTGCATCTCACTCTCAATACCCTCAAATTTATCACCTGCTTTACTTACAAAATTTTCTAATTTGTCATTTACTCTAATTATTTGTTGTCCAAGTTCTTTTTGATTGGATTCTAAAATGTCTATTTAATTGTCTACCACACACACACACTCTCTTAACTCATCTGTTTCTCTTTTTGTTTCACTACGTATTTCATTAATTCGCTCATCAATACTACACAATGAATTAGTTAATTCGTCAAGCTTTACGTTTATGCTATTTTCAAATTTCATATTCTGTTCTTTGTATTGTTCAAATTTAGCATCATTTGTGTCAAAGCGTTTATTTAATTTAGTCTCGTTTATGTCAAAACGACTATTTATATCGCTACTCATTACATCGAATTTAGTCTCAAATTTTTTCTCATTATTGTCAAAGCGTTTATTTATTGCATTAAAGTTTACCTCTAACATTGCGCTTTGTTTTGCCAAAAGTGATTGCATCATATTCATTGTCTCATTATTATCAGATTGCTTATTTTGGATAGGCGTTGAATGAATCCTAGCGCCTTCCATTGTCACAGACTCAGTTAGGCTTATTTCGTTTACTACCGTTTCTGTTACTATTGTGTTTATTTGATTTTCAGTACTTGTACTAGTCAAGTCAACATTGTTGACTTTATCACTATTGTTTTCCATTTTTCTATTATTTACCTATACACAATTTTGTAAGCTTACTAACTACACTTACTAACTTACTAACAATCGCCCTCGCTCCCAAACAACCCGTTCTGCAGCTTAATTAGGTCTGGCGAATGTAATAACAAATTACACTCGCCGTCTCTGTATCGGGGGCTAATGAAACTACTCAATTTATTTTAATTAATATTTATATTGTCTCATCTTACCTTCGGGTTCTCTTCCAGAGTCGTACAGATGAAACTCAGCTGCAGACAAGGTTATTTGGGTTGAAGTTTCAAAATGATTGCGCTAACACCAATTTTTGTGTATTCTAAAACAACTAGCTTTCTTTAATGCAGTGTTTGCTTTCAATTTATCTTTACATTATAATTGGAATACAAAAAAAACAATGAGGCATGAATACTTACTTAATTGATCTAAACTCGTATGAAAATGACTTAGCAATAACACAATATAAAATAACTTAACCAGCACTTTGCAACGCTCTCTCACTCATACTTTTATTTTTTATTTATTTTTTTTCTTTTCTTTTAAAAAACCCCATGATTTAAACTGTGTTTATTTTTAATTTCTGTATTTATAGAATAGTTCTGATAGGGTTATGTAGAGTACTTAACAATCCATGGCGTTAATCAATTCCATCACCACCTCGTGTTGTTGGCTGTTTCTGGTCACAAATATTATTTCCCCAGTTCACAAACTTTCATGCTACCACAACGTACTCCATTATATTCAGTTCACCATACTTTACGATTTCGTTAACAATCATTACACTTTTATGAACTTTTAGTCGGCCGATTTTTGTGTTAAACAGTTGCTCGAGCTCTTACGTATTTAATTATTTGACCGCGCGCGGCCATGAGTTGCAGTTGAACTAACTCATTGCGGCTCTAGGGCAGCAATACACGGAGTTTTTTTTTCTGGTCACGTGGTCGTCAGTCTGCACCCCCATTGGTGATTTTTAAAAGAGTGCTATAACGCAGGCATAAGATTTAGCAATTTTTTGCCGCCTGGTGCAATTCATAACTTGGCGTTATTTTTTCTGTGATTCACGGCTGACGCAAAAATGTGTGTTGTTTCATCATCTGGCTGGACTGTTTGAGTGCGGAGACAAAACACAGACGTTTTGTTTTGTAATAAACACTGCATACTTGGTTGACTAACTCGGGGTTCCAAAAAGGTGATCAATGACTGCATGGGGAATACAAATTTTTTAAGATATTACCTTGGCCCTACAATTCCGTACCGTTACAATGATAAAACATCTAATATGAGACCCACATATATCAAATGAGGTATCAGAATGCTTATCTTTTTATAAGTAAAAACACTATGTAAATCAATTTCAGTATAATTAAGGATTAATTAGGGAGTAATTTGTAGTACCAGATGTAAAAATAATATATTTTAAATAATAAGTATCACATGACCCATGAGTTCACCGGTATTGACCAATGACATTTCACTAAATTTTGGTCAAGACCGTTGAAGGAACAAGAAAAAACGTTTATTCTATTGTTAGACTTAAAAGAGTCCAGATCAGCTCTGTGTAGCAAAAAGCCAAAATTATAACTAGGAATCAGATCCGAGTTGGGAGAAGAAACCAAATTATAACAAAAAAAGTCAAACAGTAAATAAGTGAAGATAAAATGAACCAATTATAATAAACTGAAGGAAGAACAAATAAGAAGAATAAAGACTAAAAAATAAAAAGTGAATAAATATCTCGACTTTTGGTGAGAAAAATAACCTTATTCTAAAATAACAGTTACAACTACACAGCACTAAGATTAACTGCACAAACATTGTTAAACCAGACACCAGTGAAAACTAGAAAGAACATTAAATATAAACACTGTGGACATTTAATATAAATCATTTTATTTAAAAGAAACTGTTGGGAAAAATTTTCACATCGAGTCTGTTGAACAACAAGCGGCCATTTTGTATTTTATACAGACGCCATTACATGGCGTGTGGAAGTTTGAAGCAAATTATTTTTGTTACACTTAAATAAAATTAATTCTCCCTTGTATTAGTATTTAAGATTTTTGAATATTTGTAATGTATTAAAAGTTCTGTATGCGTTTTTGATCTTACCTAGCAGTTTAAATAATATTATAAAAAAAATAAAAATATTTTAGGAATCGATTTCAGTAAAAGAGTCGACACGGCCATCATATAGTTCGACCTACGAGTCGGCAAACAAATGTGAAATAAAATAAATGTTAATAAAACTAATTAATTGGTATTAAAGGAGCTTTTATTTATAAATTAAGTTAAGGTTAAGGGATTTTTTAGGTAATAAAGAAGAGTGAGCACACAATTGGCAAGTTGAACTTCAAAGCGAACAAGGAAGAGACAGATAACCTACAATAGTCAAGTCGATATCATAATCGAATTGGACATACAGTAGACTCTCAACTATCCGACCTAATGTGGCGGTCGGCCGGGTCGGATACAAAAAAGTCGGATACACCGGAGCCGTAGGCATACCAGCCTCTGTAAGGTCAATGACCGCCACCCTATTGCGTTGAATGTACTTGTTGCTATTTGGATGCATACGTCATATCAGTTTGTCCTTATAAATGACGTACAGTAATAAATGAATTAGAAAGAAATGAAATAAGAATTCGCAACTACAGTATCTTTCACAAAACCTTTATTTGAAAGACGAAACAAAATGTGTAGTTAACAATAAGTTGAATGAGTTTTACTATGAGTTTTAATTTATACGAAAGCTTTCAACCAAATTAGTTGTTAATATAAATCAAATTATAATAACCTAAAACTACGTACTGTATAATGAAAGAACAAGTGAAACTTACTAAGGTTTGAAAAAGTCTGTAATTGAGACCTGCTTCTTTCCTCGCATTAATTTCCTCGCCACTATATCCTTCCACTTACGTAAACATATGATGCCTGCTGGTGTTGCTTCTTCTTGCTGGCCAATGTATTCCACTGCCGTCTCGATCCCCTTCAGGCCTTCGGAGTGGGTTATACGATCGGAGGGTTCATCACATTGTTCATCTTCAATCGGCTGTTCATTTAATACCATCGCTACAATATCTTCGTCTGCAATTTCTTCGATTTTGTCCTTTGCCAACCATTCTGTGATGTCTTCCAATGAAGCCTCCTCACATCCGGGAACTTTTTCTAACAGCGATACAAGCGCAGTGTTATCAGTTGCATTTTCCACATCACATTGCTGTTCTACCTCTTCCCACTTATCACTGGCTCTGTGATCCAGCAAAATTTTCCACGATCGCACAAGTGTTAAAGATGGAATTTCATCCCATGCCTTGGACACCCATGTGATGACGTCAAGCATGTCTACTGACTGTAGTGCCGTCGCAACTGTCAATTGTCGCGATGATATAGCTTAATAGCCTACGTCAATATTTCTTTTTCAAAGCTTGGAGCACTCCCTGATCCATTGGCTGACATATAGATGTAACATTTGCAAGCAAGAACAAAGCTTTTATGTCTCCATCTTTTAATTGGTCATTTGCTGGATGTGAAGGAGCGTTATCCAAAACTAGGATTGCTTTCCTTGTTAAATTGTTTTCAGCTAAATGTTTTTCAACTTGTGGCACAAATTCCTGTTCAAACCAATTTTTGAAAATTTCTCCATTCATCCACGCCTTTTTTTGATGGGTATAATGCAGGGGCAAAGAACTTAAATCTTTAAGATTTTTAAAAGCCTTAGGCTTGCGAGATTTTCCAATCAAGGTCAGTCTCAACTTGTGGTTTCCGGTTGCATTACTACAAGCTAAAACTGTAACGCGGTCCTTGCTCTTCTTGAACCCTGGTGTGGCCTTTTCCTGTTTAGACGCTAGTGTTTTAGACGGCAACATACGGTAATTCAAACCCGTCTCATCACAGTTGTACACTTGTTCTCCGGAAATACCTTCCTTATCAAGCAGGTCAAAAAAGTGTTTTTTAAAGTCAGGGACAGCGTCCTTATTAGCAGTCAATGCTTCACCACTAATCGTCATCTGACGAACACCAAAACGTTTCTTCCAGCGATCAAGCCACCCGTCACTGGCAGTAAACTCACCATCGTCTCCTTCGATCTGTTTTTTAAACTGAATCGCTTTTTCTTGGAGCAAGGGGCCTGAAACCGTCAATCCTTTCCCCTCACATTTTCATACCACAGATATAAAGCCTCTTCAACTTCCACATGTTTTCCTTTTTGCATAGTTTTTCTAACTTTCATGCCACTGCCACTTGCTTGCTTAGAACACCATTTTTCAATCTCTGCGCGATTTCTTCGTCAATCACCCACAGTAGTTTTTCCAACTCCTAACTCCAGTGCAATTTTGTTTACCGACTCACCAGAATCCATTCTTTTTATTGCTTGCAGTTTTTCTTCCAAAGTTACTACCACTTTCTTTCGTTTGTCACCCATATTTCACATAAAAATAAAAGCCACCAACAATACTGTATACACACTTTATAACAAATTAACAATCCATGAACGACTGAACCGCACGGACTGACTTCTGGATACAGACTGACTGATGCACCTGTTACACACTCAAGTAGGAATACGAAACTTTCCTGTCACAACATGAATCAATTGGCGTACTGTATTGGTAACTGGTGATTCACGCGTAAGCGCCTTCACCCGCGTGGCGGGATTGCTCAGACGTTTGAAGGCGCTAGTAATCGGATCGGAAATACTGCGTACATACCGTACTCAAAAAATACCTTTTTTTTTTTTGAGTAGAGCGGGTTGGATAGGCCGGAGGTTGAATAGTCGGGAGTCGGATAGCCGAGAGTCTACTGTACTTAAAACATTCTTTTAACAATTTGTTTTACCAAACCAGTGAAAGTCAAACAACGATTAATTAATAATTCTCAAACGAATAAATTTTGAAATAAACATATAAACGAACAAAAATAAAATAAATTAATTTAAATTAAATTAGAGTAAATCCAGATAAGAGAAAACTTTTTTTATTTTTTTTTTATTTTTTTATATAAATATTTCAACACTCAAAACAAGATAATCTAATAGATAAAAGGATATTTGAAAGAGTTATATTTCAATATCATCATTGCATTAAATTCGTAAATTTACATTATATGTGTGGTGTTATAATAGCTTGTGGAGAAACAAACTTTGTACCTTTTTATACGCCCCATAATTTACTTACCCTGATTCCGTTAAACTTACCTTTTATATAAAAACTCCCCAGAAGATTCCAAACTCGCTAAAAAGGTTGCCACGATGTTTTAAGGATATACATCAAAACCATAATACTTACACTTACTTAATTTTGATCATTTAATGCCCTTAGATCAGAAGATTCACAGGTTTCGTTTAGACGAATTCTCGATGCAGAACTCAGGTTACGGGTGTAACGTAATAATTAGATTAATAAATTTTTATGCTATTTAAACCAACTCTTTTATTTCAGAAAAGACCCCGGTGCAAGAAGGGGACAGCTCCATTTTTTTACGGTTTCACGTTTTTCCTTGATACATGTGAAGAAAATTATTCTCTTTCTTTTTGTACAAGAACGGGACAGCTCCAACCAATATTCCATCAGATATTAAAGGGAAGGAGCTGTAACAGTCTACGTTTCGGCGGAAGAACGAGACAGCTCTCGGAGCTGTCCCATTCTTGTGCCAAACGCAGTTCACTGTTTGTCCGCATGAGTCGCACGGGTAGTCAACAGCTGGTTCTGTTATTTTGTTTACTTCAGTACAACGCTCTTTCTAGTTTTGTGAGGTTATGTTGTTTGTGTTTGCCTCAGTTTGCTTTAGTTATGAGTGCATCCAATCTATTTCTTCTTGAAAGCGATTTGGATAATACAGATAGTGATCCAGATTATGTCCCGGAAAGTGACGTAGAGGAATGTAGGCCTAGATGCAATGTAAATACAACATTGGCTTCAACATCAATTTCTGGTCATGCTGAGTGCTCCGATACAAGTATAGGTTGTGCAGATGGTGAAAATTCGACTATACTTAAGGGAAAGGGACGAAAGCGGAAAAGAGACACTTCCAAATGGAAACGTAATGATTTGAAGAATAAAAGGGCAAGTGGAGACGAGCATATGAATACTTCAAGCAGAGTGGTCTCAGCTCGCAACACGGGTCCAGACTGTAAATGTAAGTGGAAATGTTTTTCTGTTGTTACTGACGATATTAAGGTTAATATAATCAGTAGTTTTAATGCAATGGTAAATAAGGAGAAGCAGGACATCCATCTTAGTGGTCGAATCAGTTTATCCACTATTCAGAGACATAGGCCTAAAACAGGGGAGGGACAAAATTGAGCCTACGCAGCTCACTACAAAATAAAACATGGTACTTTTGAAAAAACGGTTTGTAAGAAAGCTTTTTGTTCCCTCTATGGAGTAGGAAAACGTAGAGTTGAAAGGATAGCGGGATATCTACAGGAAGGTATCCCTGTATTCAAGGATAATCGTGGAAAACATGGTAATAGACCAAATAAAATATCTGATCATATTATAACTAAAGTTGATGAGCACATACAAAGCTTTCCTGCTGAAGTATCTCACTACAGTAGGAACAAAAATGAAAATGTACGGTACCTTTCACCGGATTTGAGTATTCGAAAAATGCACAGACTTTATTTAGAGAAACATTAAGCAGAAGTATTTGCGAAATTGGAAAAAGGTGAAAAATGCAAACCAATAGTTACTTATGATTATTATAGTCGTCACTTTAATGAAAACTATAAACTTTCCTTTGGATCACCCAAATCTGATACATGCCAAAAATGTGATACATTGGAGAACCAAATTAAATTTGAAAAAACGAAGAAACTTTAAAGACATTAAAAATTGAAAAAGAACTTCATTTAAGAAAAAGAGGAATTTTATAAGGAAATGAGTTTAAAAATTAAAGAATCCAAAGCTAATGATAAGATTGAAGTTTTGACTTTTGACTTTCAACAAAATTTACCTTTGCCAGTAGTACCAAGTGGAGATGTGTTCTATAAGAGACAGCTGTGGGTTTATAACTTCACTATATACTGTGCAAGCAAAGGAAAGTCGTACTGCTACATGTACAATGAAAGTACTGGACAGAAAGGTCATAAGCATGATCGACCATTTCATAAAAAATGAAATCAGTTTCTGACAACTGCTCAGCTCAAAACAAGAACATGGCACTGATGCAGTACTTGTACACTCTTGTTAAGGGGTATAAAATGTTTGATAAAATTATTCACAGGTATCCAGAGCCGGGACACAGTTTTTTACCTTGTGACTGCACTTTCGGTGTTACTGAAAAGGAAAGGCGAAAAAGGGAACGAGTCTTTGTTCCTAAAGACTACGAGGACATGGTCTGAAAGACATCGAAAAAGTTTGTAGTTATAGAAGCCAAACAAAGTATGTTTCTAGACTTCTCGTCCCATTTCAAAGAAGTTCCAAAAAATACAAACCCTGTATGCTAAACCTCAGAATGATAATACAGGAAACAAAACCAAAAAATCTGCCTCCAAAAATAAAGGTAATAAGTTTACAATATCGAAGTACAGGTATGTAGAATACAATAAAGATGAACTGTTGTGTAGTTCTTCAGCATTACTAAAAGAAGCATTCCAGCTTGAAAAACCAAGTACCATTTTCTCCCTTCCAGAACCTGACAATAGACTTTATCATGGCCCTTTGGGCATAAAAAAAAATAAATTCAAAGATGTGAAGGAGTTAGTAAATAAATATGTTCCCCCAGACTGCATGTGGTTTTATAATGAACTGATACAAGAAGATGATGCCAAGCGCAACGTGAGTGATAAACACGTGGATAATGATGATGAATAGTACACTAGAGAGAGAAAAAAACCATTTCTTCATTTCTTTAGTAACTCAGATTCATGTACTGGTATGAAAATAAAGTGTTTTTATCACAAGAGTCACATTATGTTCTTATGGACCCAATATTTATATGTATTTTATAGCAAAAACGGGACAACTCCACAATATAATAATTAATTGTACATACAATACATGACATTTTATTAAAATATAATTTAAATTGGTTTCATAGAGGCAAATTCTAACATAACACTAAGCATGAAAAATACAGTTTTAAAAATGAATTTGTTAAACGTTTTTTTCAATTCCTGAAAAATTAAAAAAAATGGAGCTGTCCCCTTCTTGCACCGGGGTATTCCTTTTCAAATACTTTCTTTCTTTCTCTTTTCTTTATGAAATGTTATTTGTTTCTTATTTATTACGTTATCTCTTATTTATTCTTACCTCTATCATATAAAAGTTTTATATTATACATAACAAACCAGTACCGTACTTTTACTTTTAACGTTTTTCCCAAAATTCCTCACACACACACACACACACACACACACACACACACACACACACACACACACACACACACACACACACACACGCACGCACGCACTCACGCACGCACTCACGCTCTTTACATTTCTCTTTCACCCCCCTTTTACTGAATTCTTAATTATTTGAATATTCAAAACTTGTTGGCCAACATATTCACTGTACTTAACCTTCTCCTTGCCATTCCAATTGTTCCGCCATCTTTCCGTTCACTTACACTGTCCCTACTACACAACGACTATCACTGTTTTCAGTTTTGTATTTAAAATATGCCTTTTACTTTCTTCGCACTCTTTACATTTCGAATATAATTTTGGGGTAGGCCGGGCGTACTCACACGCACCGGCCTCTCGTCACTTTTTCACTGATACTGTTGCTGATGCGTCTGACTATATTGTTTGACGAGTGGTGAACAACTCACTGGTTACAACTGTCGACTGTGTGCGCTTGGTTGCCTACCCGCCAAGTGTAAGGCGTCGCCGTCACTCGTTCCGTGATTGGTTTAAAGGCGGTTAGCGGGAATAATTCGCCTTCCTTCAAAACGTTGTTTTATCATACATTCAATAAGAATTCTCAATGTTAAGTACCCAAAATACAATGTACATACACATAATATAACCTATTATACAATCCATACTGCCTGTAATCTCAATGCATTAACACCTTTTACGTTTAATTATTCATCGTTTGTTATACAATTCAATTCAAAATAAATTTCTCAAATTTATTACCAAAGTTTCACATCTTTTAAATTAATTAACCCATCTCAAATTAATTTAATTACATCAATTTTCAAAATATAAGTTACTTGAATCACATTATTCAAAACAATTTCAATTCATCTAATTTCCTTATAAAATTCACAATTACATCCTGTTAATTATTTAGTCAAATGAAATATTATTATTATTATAAAATCACTCCCTAATACAAACACTTGTTATATAAAATACTGTGTACAACATAACCTATTACACAAATACATTTAATAATAATACACATTTATATGCAATCTGTTTTACATTAATAGTCATTGTTTACACACAAAAAATCATTCCTTTCATCAAAATTTAGTCTGATATTATTCCCACACTTTTCATTTTTGTTTACATTTATTATATTATCTTTTTTAATATAATACCCATTTACACCCAGGTAAGTGCTTATTCTCAAAATACTCATTATTTGCTACTGTGCTGTTTACTTTATAAGGTAAGTCTTTATTTTATTAACTCTATTTATTGATACTCTGTCTTAACTCATGATCTCTATTCACCTTAAATATTGCTACCTCTCTCTCTCTCTCTCTCTCTCTCTCTCAACAAATTATTTAAAGTTTATCGATAAGAATTGATATATTACAGCAGTATCGACTCTACTCAGGGCCGGTCGATAAAAAACTTTACATTGATTGTATATAAAAAAATAGTTCTTTGAACGGTTATTTTAGAATAGCCAGAGAAGGGTAGGGACAAGAAAGTATAACACTTACAATTATAAATGTCTTAATACTAACAAATACAATGTTATAATTAATAAATAAAGTTTATATAATATTTATTTCAAACCAATGCAGTAGAAATTCGTTTCTTCACAGCTGGAGTAGGATGATGACGAATAAAAATGGCCGACCGGAGTCTGCGCAGTGGAACGTCTAACCTTGACGAAATATTTGTTTCAATAAAGATGTCCTTTCTCCGTTTATTGGTTTCAGCAATTGTGTATAATGGTTCTGTAGTTAATTGAGTGTCACTGGTGTATTGTTTAATAGTTCACTTGGTGTAAATGTTTGTGATTATGTCTATCTCACTTTGTCACACGTGTCGGGTTTAACCTTGTTTGTTCGTCTGTAAAATTTATTGTATTGGTGTTATTTTAATTAATTAGGCATGTGTGGTTCTGTTTATTGGTGATGCACTGTTCATTGTTTATTTTCACCGGTTCACAAATAAAAAACTCAAAATAAAAATTTATAAAAATTTTTACCGAACTCGGTTCATTTATAAGACACCATTAGTTAAGGTTATGCAGAGCAAAAATCTCGTTTAAGTACTCGCTTCAACGGATAATAATGAACTGTTCTCATTTCCTTCGTCTCCTGAAAATCTTAGCCAATTTAATATATATTATACATTGTTTCAAATTATCTTAGCTTCCGATACATTTTATTTGAATACATTATACACGGAAAATATTTTCGTTATTAATTAACTGTATGAAATACTAAATACATATTCGGTTTCTTTATTCTATTTTGCTTATTTTGATACTAATGAATATAGTTTCACAAAGTTTTCATTTAAAAAAGTTATATTTCTTTCATTTTGGAAAGTAGGTTCAAATATGTGTTTCCTGTTTTTGACCAGATAATAGCCATTTTCTCTGATATAATTATTATTATATTGAATCTGAAATTGATATAATTGTCTATTTTTACTTAATTTCTTGCAATTTAGTTTATTAATTATTGTTTTTAAATATAATTCATTTATCAATGACTCCTCCCCTGATAATGTTAGTTAGTACATTCCATTTTTATTTATAATTTTACTTATCTTCTGACAATATCTTTATAAAGTATTAGTTACATTGTATTACTATATGGTGGGTTTATCTTACATAAATATCATCAGTTTAGTTGGTTTATAGGACTAGATTTGTCAATTATTATGTAGTCTAAATTCACTATCTGGCCTAGATTTTATCTGTTGCTATTTGCAAAGTTTTTAATAATATAGTTAGTTTATACCCTTCTCTGACCTTCTATTCTAATAAAATATTTATTAACAATTTGTTCCTTTACTATTATAACATTGAATATTGATTTTAAACAATTAAAATATAACACTTATTTACTATTAAAAAATCTGGTATTTTGAATCACACCTTTTTTGTGTACTGATTACACACAGTAACTTAATAAAAACATTTTATAATATAGGAATGGTATCTACATTCAGATATTGCATTCCTAATTTAAATTACTAACAAAATAACATTTTATAACTACAATACTGCTCAATACTAAATCTTATTTATATAGTTAATATCTGGAACTAGGAACATAACATTTTGGTTCCATTAAATGTTCAACACTTCCTTAAACTATTTATTTACAATCTTATTTGTACTTCCCAATTTTAAGGATGTATTCCCCGTCACTTTGTACTAAACACAAGCTATCTGTTTATATTATTCATTCTATGGAATGTTCTCATATAAATAGTGGCATTTTATTAGCAAGAGTATTCCTTGCTCCTTCACCATATTACTTGATTAACTATTATCATGATACTTTTTAAAAACACTTAAAGTTATTTATTTGCACGGTAATTCATGTACCATCTCAAAGTTTATTTATTATAATTTAATAACTTGCACTTGTCCCTGGTTATTTCTTGATATTATCACTAGTCCTTTTATAGTTTTATAATATGAAATATTTAACCATGGGGAACTGTTAAGATTTGTCTATATAAACTATACAATAACTTTTTTGGGTGCGCTGTTACTTAACACTTTAAACACTTCTTGTTTTTATCAGTTTTACATAATTATATGGTTTGTTGGGGTGTTATACTTTCTATTGTGACATTCATTTATTTTTGGGGTTTTTTGGGGTTTCTCCCTATGGGGTTTCTATTTGGTATTGGTCGTGTTTCACTTCCTTTATTCTAGTTGATCTTCACTTGTCTCTGATTATTCAGTATATTGGTTTATTTTAGATTTCTTCTTTCTTCATTCTTGGTTCTTCAGTACCATTTCGTTTTATACTCTTTTGTTTACTCTGGTCTGTTTTCTTTGTCGGTTTACTTGGTCTGGGTATCTTCATTGCCTGCTTCTATCCTACCTGGGTAATATAGTTATTTTCATTTTTAGTTTTCTGGGTTTTTAATTTGTAGTATAATTATATTAGTTGCAGATTTTTTCTTTATGCTTACTTTTCTTGTTATTATAATAATTTATAGTGCTTTTTAATTGATTTTCCTTTGGATCTTTTTGGATATTCCATATACTTGAGTTTTATTAATGATCATTTGGTAATTGATTTAAGTGGATTATCTGTCATGCTACGCTGTTTATAATGTTAAGGATTTCTTGTTTAGGTGTATTAAGAGAATTATCACTAAGACAAATTATTGTGTTTAAAAAATTACAAATTATGTTCTTCAACATTGTATTTATTAAGGGAGTGAAAGTCAGAATTACCACAATGGCTTTGTTTTAATCAAATAGAAATTATACTAAATATAATTAAATCACTACCAACTTGGATTTAATTATATTTAGTTAATCAACGGACACGTCATGGACAACGAATTCCAAGAAGAAATTAAACAATTATTTGTGGTACTACGGTGACTCATGCTAGCATGTTTGGTTTATTGCATTCAACCCAGCCTCAGTACTTCGAGCACAGCACTCTATATTATTATGTGCTTGCTGATTTTAATATAGTTAATCCTAATCATAAAAATGGAAAAAGTTAATACTGTTTCATAACAAAAACATAACATGTAACAAAAAATTTTAACATTTAATTTTACTATGTTAACATCCAATTTTATCATGTTCTGGAATTATAAGACAGTGATACTTACAAAACGTGCATAAGCAGAAATCATTAAATGAATATTCATACAAAGAAAAATATATTATACTGCGACAACACAATTGAATTAATTCTTGCGCATAGGATTAAAGTGTGTGTTTTATAAATCAACAAGTCTATATTGGAGGTATTATAATTATTTATTGCACACCAGTTGAATAACACGATATATTTTTAAACATACACAAATGTTATGAATTTTGAAATATTGTTTGAAACAGTTTATATAAAGTTCAGATCTGAAATTCGTTCAGAGTTCCAAGTTTTCATACACCTTTCGCACAGTTTACGTGTTCACACAAGAGAAACTTCTTGAACGCGAACCACACGTTTACTAGACGAATGCTCAAGATGGACTGACTTTGATCTGCACATGGCAACAGACAATTTTCAATGATTTTACTGCGTTCTAATAGGCCAATTACCGGTCACATGATACTATGCACACGGCATGAATATTTCTTCATGCAACAGTTTGCATGGAATTGGTATTTCCTGCAAAGATCTGGGATTTTATTACTTCACGCTTGAGTGAGTTTCATATAAAGATTTCATATAACACAAATTCACATTTTAACAGTTATTTGAAGAACACAGAATATAGGGAAATTGTAGCTAATATTACATTTTATGTCTTGTTCAAGTCTCATGTAAATCGGATAATTATAACAGACACTATAGAAAAACGTTAATAACTCGCGCACCCGCACACTTTCACAAACACATTACTTAGAACAATTATGAATAACATTTTTTAGAGTTTGACCTATTCTAAATTCTTATCGGTAATACAATACAAAAACAATAGCTAAAAAACCAATTTGAACAAGAGACAAATTTAAACAGGAGAATGTCCGTCATCCATGCATAAGACATAGTTCATTGCTTATCATGATCCTTTGTTCTATCACAATACATAAGATAAATATCTTATGCAAGGAAAAGAAACATATGTTAATCAACAAATGATTTTGTGCATTTTCGTTTTTCTGTAGTTAAAACACACACACACACACACACACACACACACACACACACACACACACACACACACACACACACACACACACACACTTGAATGTATATGATAGCCTGTTCACAGATGATACTATTTCAACAGTTATTAAATGCCTGAGCACAAGTTTTGTTTACTCTTGAAGCTTTTCTTTAGAGTATTTTTAAGAAGGGGAGTTGTTATAGTTTGTTTATTGCAGTTAATAAGCAGATGCAGAGGTTGTCAATGATAGAGAAGCATATGCGCAATGAAACATGGAGTGGAGTAGTGGGGGGAGTGGGTATACCTACCAATATTGTCGTGTACCCCCACCTTTCTTCCTACCGGCGCAAATTGAGTTTCCTAACATTGACAATCTCTACTACTGATAACATTATAAGTTTTTTCTTCATTTGGACCCACATTTTCTGTGATATAAATATTACTTATGTTATCTGTATTGTATGTTGTGAATTAGGGGAGACCTGAAGGTTGCTGAACAAATCGCTATAGAATTCTGTGAAGATGCTGCAAATAGTGGATTGCTGTATGTAGAAGCAAGGTATTCACCTCATAATTTTTTGTCACCAGCTGCAAATCAATATGGACAAGGATCATTTGAGGGTATGTTCAGTAAATTTGTAAAACTATATAAATCTGTTAAATGTATAATTACCTAAGCGTTTAAAGTTCCTCTTGTCCTTAACTGTGAAAAATCATGTATAGTCATCAACTTGAACCTCATACAAAGCTGTGCTGTTCTTTTAGTTTTATGTCTGACAGCTTATTCCCACTGTTATAGCAACATTATGTGCATATACAGTAGAGTTGCAGCCATCCAATCTTTACTTAATGATATTGTGTTCTGAACTGATATATCTGATATAGCATTACAAAAAAATTGCAGCACTAAATTTTAATAAACCCCAGTCCTGAATGAGTCCACCTTATGAAGGGTGATGAAAGTGAAATGTATGAAGTAATGACTGCAGAGAAAGATGTAAAGATAGCAGATAATCAAAAATTGGAGGCCATTTTGAAGCAGCTTTAACATATGTGGACCAACAAAGCTATTCTTTCTGAAGTGGTGGTAGTCCAGAAACAGCGTGTTTGATAGCAACAAAACTGCAGTCACCAAGAGAACTGTCTACAATTTGTGATGGCAGCAAGGCGGTAAGCGAACGTCTGCTTTCCAGTACCAGCGACGTCCATACAGCGAGCCAATCAGGGATCAGCAGCCGAGACAGTGTAGTGCATAAAACCAGCGCCGGTAGAAAATTTTGCCGTACAACAGCCTCTCCCCAGGACAAGTTCCTCCTCTTGGTGGAAGCCTGCCGTGTTATTGGTCTGTTATGAACAACGGACAAATACGGCAATCCCTCAAGCAAGACCTCGAGCTCATGGCGTGGAACGCCCACGGTCTCGTTTCCCGGCAGGGTTGCCCAGACCTTCAAGTCTATCCGCTCCCGCTTGGAGACTGCTGACATAACCGAGAGCTTCATGCTCTTGGTGGAAGCCACCATTTGTGTAGGACTTCTATGAGTCGGGTCCTCAAACAAGACCTCTCAATTCTTTCCTGGAATGCCAACGGTGTGGCTAACAAAATCCAGGAACTCCAAGAATTACTGGCCCGACTCAAACCCGATGTACTGCTTCTCAATGAAACCCACTTGACCCTGTCAACAATCCGTTGAAGTCACTGTTCTGGGCGTCAATTGTCGACAATCCGACTTTTTACATATTTTATTCTTGTATTTTATGGTAATAACATACAATAAAAAAAACAAACATCTACTTACCATAAATTCCTCGGTTTTAGTGCATGATTTAGATTCCAATTGAATTTCTTCTGTAGGGTCCAGGGTTTCGTTGCAGCGAGATTTAGAAACAAGAGAGGTATACGAAACAATGATTTGAACAACTTTAGTGTGGACATATACTGAATTTAATATCATACCTTTTCTGAGTTACATATTACAATACAACAAAATGGCGTCTTACCATCACTAGCTACGTGATTTCTACTCCTCTATCAATACTGAGTACACTAATTTCATTATTTGATGGTATGTCTGGTTTATTACCATACCTCTCCAAGAGACTGCAGTTCTCTCGTTATTATTTCTCTTTAATAAATGACAGAAACCAATGCCTCAATTTGCTGATTAATAATTTATGAGTACAAACATTCTTACACACACACACACACACACACACACACACACACACACACACACACACACACACACACACACACACACACACACACACACACACACACACACCCACACACACACACCCACACACACACACACACATACACACACACACACACACACACACACACACACACACACACACACACACACTCTTTCCCCCATGTTATATGATCGGTACCTTTTGTAAATTTTGGATTTATATTTAGAGCTCATTTTTACCAAAGAATAACAGTTAATTAGTTTGCACTTTCCTGATTATTAGTTGCGGTCTCCCTTCCGATGTTCTCCGTTTGGCCAGGTGTTCGGCATCTCTCATAATCTCGTTTTGTCCCTTGTTACACTGAATCTAATTACATCTCAAGTAGCAGTTAACTGTGCTACATTACTTGTACTGTTAATTACATTTTAAATCAGTAAAGAACACTTTTACTGGCGAAACTGTGCCAGCCACAAATTTAGCGTGTAGACATCTTGATGAGTTGTAAGGAACTGGGAAGATGCAAAGCACATATTTTGTGTATGTGTTAGCGCATCCACGTCATTGTCTATTGTTTGGAATTGGCTCACGCCCTGTTGTCATGTCATTGTTTGTTAGGTCATCACTTATTTTAATGACGTCCCGTCTTCTGGACCAATGAGCGTGCCTATTTACAATCTATTTCCACTTGGATGGCCATTTCGTACGTTCATCTCTGCACGTCGGCTCCTGACCTTGGAATCGTGGTGATCTATTTGAATATGCGTAGTTGTCTCTTCACAAAGGAAATTGTTCTCTCCATGCATGTGTGTGTGTGATACAATAAAATCTGATAATTTGTTACCACTCATACCATAATTCTGACATCGAGATTATTGTACTGTCACAAAACCCCCTCAATGAAAGATTTTATGTCGAAACATAAAAACTTTCATTGACTCATTCACACTTTTCTAAAAGGATCGGTTCAGATATGTCACCACAACCCCCTGTAACGTTAATATATCAAAATTTATCATCACTTACCCTTGGTCCAATGATGCTGATCGCACCCTCTGACCTTACTGGACTTCTCCGGAGAGATCCCTACACCATAAGGCATAAGGCCATGAGGCACTGAACGCTCCTGTTCTAACGCTCCGGCCAGCTCAGGACCGCGGTCACAACACCACAAAACTCTGAAACATTGAATGCAAAATTTTAAAATAGTGGTCTGATATACTCCCATATCTACAACTGATATGTTTCCTTTTAGAAGCATTGGTTTGTGTCTGATGCATTGGCTTGTTCAATTAATCTCTCCAAAACAACAAGAATTCAAAACTGATTTTTCATCCACACTAAAATCAATCTACTCCCTAAGAGAAAAAAAAAAAAAATATATCCCTATAAATAACACAATACATAAACAATTCGTTGATATTCCCCAAAACACCATCACCTATCTATTACTATAAAATTCAACCTACAACTACTATGGCAGACAAGTTTATTATTTAAATCTTATTACTCAACTTATAATCATTTTATACCTTTTGCAGCTGATATCATACTACATTTTGCTCAACACCATTTGTACCTTTATACCTTTAACATTTAAAATCTACTATTTTTAACATTTGTTACCGTCGTTACCAATAACAATAAAACATCATAGAACATTAGACATTACACATTAACATTGTTACATTTACATTAAACAATTTACATTCACATGACTTGTACCAAAACTTTATCACATCATTACTATCAACAATTCTCTATTAACTTTTAATTATTGACATTCGTTTATATCAGATTCTATATAACAATTTCAAATTTATCATTTACCTTTCAGTTGCAATTACCTCCCTACTATGAATTTTCCTTTTCTAACCTTTTTATCCTTATTAGTTTGGGTGACTCTCTATTATTCACTATTTTCTATATCTTATTTTGGCATTTGTCAATCTAACCTTACTCACCTCTTTTTTACACTAACCGCTTCTAACCATTAATATATTATGACACCAATATCTCTATAGCCCCCTTCACTAATCCCATTTAAAACCTCTGGCACCGCTCATCTTTTGTACTAGTATGTGTGTTCCCTATCTATGCTCATTCCCTCATTGGTTCCTGACCCTTTCAGATAACCCTTTCCGGCACACAACGGTCCCTTCCTGTCCCAACACCTTTCGTTGCAGACTCCCTACACCAATACCCTTATTACAAAATATCACCATCAACAAATATAATTACCATTCACATTACTCAACTCTACATATAATCACTAACTACTGTGTCCCTAAAATATCTAACACCTCTTTATATATTATCTGTATCTCAACATTCTTATTTTTACTAACTCCCATTAACTCTATTTAACTAACTCCAATGCCTCTACTTATCACTATTACCCAAACCTCTTTACAACATTTCACCTTAATATACCACTAGAAAATTCATCACTTACCTACTAACAACAATACCTCTCCATATCCAAATATATTACCGGCTTCATTTATTAACCATTAGAATCTGAATCTCATAATATCATTTAAAATCATCAAACTTCCTTAAATTATTTAAAATTCCACAGTACATAGTTTACACAAAAAATACATAAAATACACAACAGCAAAAATACACATATACATAGACATCAATACACAAAAATATACAATCCACATTATCAATTAATCGTTTACCAAAATCAGTGATAAACAGTCCATCCTGAAAAACACTGTTCACATAATTAAATGTTTATAAACACAATAAAATGTTTACCCTCCATCGTCAAATAATAGTCGAATCTTAAAACTATATACATTGTTTAATATTGAATATTTTATCTTATCATTATACATACATATACAATTCAAATGTTCATCATTATCCCCAAACTCATTTAACCTGTCATGATTGGTCATTGTCCTGTCACCGCCTGTATAATCAGTCATAATTTGGTAATTTATATCATCATTGTTATCAACATCATCTCCTACTACCTCAGTTTCAATACAAGGTAAGTTTTTATTATATTTATCACTTCTCTCTCCACCTAACCTTTCTATAAACTCTTCATAATTTCTATTTACTCTATATAACTCCATCTCCCAATTATCACACAACTCTCTTTCACAATAACTCCCATCATAACCCCAAATCACATTCTCTCTCTCAATATATGCAGGGGACACTACAACTTTATTCTTGCACCACCTATCAGGTGCATCAAAAATCCAGGGACAACTATTTTCAGACCTTTTGTCTCCCAAATCTACATCGAAGGCACTCTCGTCCTTCCTAAACACCTGTACGTCACCCCCAAATACACCATTAAGGGAAAATCTAACCCCTGCAATTCTTTTACAATTATACTCTCTCTACACACTCTCTTCAACCCTTCAACACACACTATCATTCCATCATTATTATATTCTATTCCCCATAAAACCTCATTATTACTACCCCTGTTTACATAATCATTTTCCAATATCATACTTTTATTTATATTATCATAATTTTCTACCCCCACTTACCTTGTCATCTTTGTTTATCTCTAACTTGTCTACCTTGTCAATATTACAATTTTGTCTCTGTATTTAATTTTTTGATTTTTCTAATTTCTCCTCTAATTGATCTAATTTTACGTTTTGCAAGTTATTTTGTTTTTTGAGCTCATTCTCGAAACTGTCTAACTTCACATTAAACGTACTATTCATTTGGTTAAACTTGTCCTCGAATTTGAGGTCCTGTCGTTCAAATTTGTCACTAATTAATGTAAATAAATCTTCCAACGAGATTTTATTTTCAATTGTTTTGGGTGTTGAGTTGGCATTTATTCCTAATAAAATTGACTCTGTCGCTGTATTTTCCATTTCTAAGCTATTATTATTTTCTGCCATTTTTGTAATTTAAATGTTGGAATTACTATTTCGTTCTACTTGTAAGTTACACAATTACTACTTACTATGTTTTGTCAACATAACCTCCATAACCTCCCGTATTAGGTTCTGGATTATTTCGTCACTCTCTATGTCTCTGAGTCTGGCTTATTTATATAAAGTAATTTTATATAAAGTCCCTGTTCGGACGCCAATTGTCAACAATCCGTTGAAGTCACTGTTCTGGGCGTCAATTGTCGACAATCCGACTTTTCACATATTTTATTCTTGTATTTTATGGTAATAACATACAATAAAAAAAAAACAAACATCTACTTACCATAAATTCCTCGGTTTTAGTGCATGATTTAGATTCCAATTGAATTTCTTCTGTAGGGTCCAGGGTTTCGTTGCAGCGAGATTTAGAAACAAGAGAGGTATACGAAACAATGATTTGAACAACTTTAGTGTGGACATATACTGAATTTAATATCATACCTTTTCTGAGTTACATATTACAATACAACAAAATGGCGTCTTACCATCACTAGCTACGTGATTTCTACTCCTCTATCAATACTGAGTACACTAATTTCATTATTTGATGGTATGTCTGGTTTATTACCATACCTCTCCAAGAGACTGCAGTTCTCTCGTTATTATTTCTCTTTAATAAATGACAGAAACCAATGCCTCAATTTGCTGATTA
This sequence comes from Magicicada septendecula, assembly GCA_034769895.1. Classification (NCBI taxonomy): domain Eukaryota; kingdom Metazoa; phylum Arthropoda; class Insecta; order Hemiptera; family Cicadidae; genus Magicicada; species Magicicada septendecula. The sequence continues at coordinate 266,632,611 of CM068370.1, read as the reverse complement.
ATAATTTATGAGTACAAACATATTCTTACACACACACACACACACACACACACACACACACACACACACACACACACACACACACTCTTTCCCCCATGTTATATGATCGGTACCTTTTGTAAATTTTGGATTTATATTTAGAGCTCATTTTTACCAAAGAATAACAGTTAATTAGTTTGCACTTTCCTGATTATTAGTTGCGGTCTCCCTTCCGATGTTCTCCGTTTGGCCAGGTGTTCGGCATCTCTCATAATCTCGTTTTGTCCCTTGTTACACTGAATCTAATTACGTCTCAAGTAGCAGTTAACTGTGCTACATTACTTGTACTGTTAATTACGTTTTAAATCAGTAAAAGAACACTTTTACTGGCGAAACTGTGCCAGCCACAAATTTAGCGTGTAGACATCTTGATGAGTTGTAAGGAACTGGGAAGATGCAAAGCACATATTTTGTGTATGTGTTAGCGCATCCACGTCATTGTCTATTGTTCGGAATTGGCTCACGCCCTGTTGTCACGTCATTGTTTGTTAGGTCATCACTTATTTTAATGACGTCCCATCTTCTGGACCAATGAGAGTGCCTATTTACGATCTATTTCCACTTGGATGGCCATTTCGTACGTTCATCTCTGCACGTCGGCTCCTGACCTTGGAATCGTGGTGATCTATTTGAATATGCGTAGTTGTCTCTTCACAAAGGAAATTGTTCTCTCCATGCATGTGTGTGTGTGATACAATAAAATCTGATAATTTGTTACCACTCAAACCATAATTCTGACATCGAGATTATTGTACTGTCACAACCCCTGCGAACCGGTTCCGATTGGACAACTATCTGTGCTATCGAAAAGACAGGCCGGGCACTGCTGGTGGCGGTACTGTGGTCGCGGTGAGGCTCAGCCTTGATCATCACCGCGTCCTCTTGCCGCAAATGTCTCACCTAGAGGTCACTGCTGTGGAGATGTTGAACACTCTGGGCGGTGTCCTCGTGGTCTCGACGTATAAACCGCTGAACAAAGAGCTCCTTCACCCTGATTTAGCGGTCGCGTTCGATCCACACAGGAGGGTCATCATGGCCGGCGACCTGAATTGTAAGCATCGCGATTGGAACAGTCGCTTTACTGCCCCAAACGGGAAGCGCTTATGCAGGTTTGCAGATTCTCGCAGGGTGACAGTTGTAACATGACGAATTTTGAGGGATTTTTATTTTATTAATTTTTGGGGACTTGTTATAAAATATTCATAAATTCATTTTCCAACTGGGTTACGGCCACGTGTTGAATAAAGCATTGTGCGGACAAAGGAACAGTATGCAGTATCAGTTGTGAATCATTTACAAAAGAATGTACCAGGCGTCATTTCTTAGAACTTTGTGGGTGTGGCAGTTACGCCCGAACGCACCACTCAAGCATGTGGTGTGGCACAGACGACGCCATGGTAGCAAACTCAACATGGCGTGGAAGCGAGATTTTTGCATTGCACCTAATCATAAACGACGGATGTAAGACTAAGCCCATCCTACTTTGGTGACGTAGAACAGTGCTCACGGAATATCGTCGACATCCCGCACTAAAAAACTCCTATGTATCAGGTGTACAGCCACAAGACTGTGACAACTCAGGCTGTGTGCGGCGACGAAATTTGTTCATCGGCAAGGCAGTAATGTCCGGCATCATGCAAAAAGGCAGTCCACGAGAAACCACAACAGCTAACAGACGCAGATAGTGCCGTGTGGGCCCGGTCGGCCGGAACTTTATAAAATATGAATAATTAAGTATAATACCGCTTTCAGACCGACCGGGACCCAAGGAAATAATGGGCTTACCAGATTTATAACGAGCGAAGTGAAGTTGTCAGCGACAAGTTAATTAATGTGCGTTGAATCGGTGAGATAAGAAACACGTGTCCGGCCGGAGTCTCGGTAGTTAACAGTTAAATCAAAATGATTTTTTGTAAATAAAAACAAAGGGTAAGGTGTTAAATTAGTATGAATGAATGAGAGAGAGAGAGCAGGCTGGGCAGTCTTCATAGATATAAGGTGTATATTTTGATTCTGACAATGTTTTACCAAAAAATGTAAGAAAATTCTGATTTATTTTGACAGTTTTATTGGAAAAGTATAACAGTACAAAACTGAAGTAATTACTTATTAAAAGAATTCAATTCTCTTCAGAAATGAGTTGCATAAGTGATTTACTTAACCCTTAAACCATACTTGCATCCTACATTCGTGCGACCGAATCCTGGCCCAAGAAAAGTTTATGAGGTAGGTGAAAATATTTAAATAAATTTTGTGTATTTGTATTTGTAATAGAGAAGATAATAGCACAATGGCGCCCGAACAGGGACAGTTGTTATAAATCAAAATTTAATATAAGAACCACACCTACAAAAGATGCAAGTATGGTTGAAGGTTGGATAACAGTACGTAGCAATTATATAAGGTACGTAAGTCTAAGAGCAGTATATGTAGACTAAGAAAATTAATAAAAAAAAAAAAAAAAAAAAAAAAAAAAAAAAGGCAGATAATAACGAGAATGTCAGCTTAACTGACATTGAAAATGAAAGCCAAATGAATATTGAATTAAGTGGAACTGAATCAAAAATTATGGATGAAGGAATTCATTCAACGCCAATCCAAAATAAAAAAACTGATGATAATGATATGATGAAATATTTATGTAGCATGGTGTGTAGTATGAAAGAAAGTTTAGAAAAGCAAAATGCGATGTTAGAGGTAAAATTTAATGAAATAAAGAGTGATTCCAATATTAAATATAATAAAATAAATGCTAGACTTGATGTTAGTGACACTAAAATCAATGCAAAATTTGACAGACAAAGTAGGAATTTTAATGAGAAATTCGATGTTCAAAAGAACAGTTTTGATGAATTAAAAAACCATATGAATGAATTCAATAAGCATTTAAACCAAAATAGTGAAATAATAGAAGCTAACTTTCACAGATTAGAACAGAGTGTTGAGAGGTTAGGTGACAATATGATAAGTATGACAAATATTAATAATGACAGAATAGTGGGAGAGGTAGTGTTAAATAATGAAGTATTGACTAGTGAAGATAGTGATGTTAATTACAATTCTGAGGTAAGTAGGAGTGATAATTATGACAATGTAAGTGAAAATATGATGTTAAAAAATAATGGGGTAAATATTGAGAGTACTGATGAAGTTTTGGAATGTAATAATGGAATGTTAATGTGTGTTTATGAGTCAGAGAGAAAGTGGAAAGATAGCATAGTGGTAGAATGGGGGCAGAGGGTAAATTTTCCCCTTATTTGTGATGAACCAGAGTGTTCACAAGTGTTATTATTGGAGGGCAAGAGACCCTATTTAATGAAAGATTTAAGTTGTGTTCCTTTTTTGTATAAGTTAGTACCCTCTGTGTGGAATGATATTGAAAGTGTGAGATGGTGTTATGATGAGAGAGATTTAAATAGAGAGTTGTGTATCGATAGAGAGATAGAATTGTATAAATTAAAGAGAGATTATAAGGAATGGAAAGAAATGTTAGAAGTGTGTTTAAACAATAGTAATTTAATGTATGATAAAAAAATAACTGACCCAATATTGAAGATAATTACTAATGGAGACTTGACAGAAATACATAATGTTGACTTGGTATATGATTATTATGGTAAAATAAATGAACTGAAATTTTATGGTTATGACACACAAGATAGCCATATGTGGGGAAATAAAATTGAAAATTGTTATTTGAAACAAAGATTAATTTTTGATGATGGAGGTTAAACAATAAAACAATAAATGGACAATTTTAAATATTTTGTTTTACGGTTCAGACCTCGCAAACTTGGACATTGAAATGTGATATAACTGAATAATTAATGATGAAGAAGTGTAAATAAAGGTTTAGTGAATTTAATTGTGTGTATTGTAAAATGTTAGGTAAACAATGTGTATGTAGGTAATTGTTGTAATAATAATATTAATATGTTGCCATCTAAATAAATAACAAAATTAATTTTGTAGACAGTAATTAGCGAATTGTAATTGTTTTGATAGCAATGGAACTTGTGTTTCCAATAATTAATTTAATGAAAATAATTTGAGATGTTTTAAACATTTTTGATTGATTTGAATGTTATATGATTGAATTTGCTAATGAATTTAAATTATTTTACGAGAGGTGAATTTGACAGTAATAAATAAATGGATGTTAAATGGTTTTGTATGAAATAACACTGTTGTTAAATGTTTCAGAGGTTACGTGGAGTTATTGGTGTGTATGGTGTGTATATTTTGTGTTTATGTCAGTAGGTGAATAAGGTGCTGTAAGTATAAAATTTATCATACTAATTAAATGGAATAAAATGTTTACAGATGTTTAACTCAATTGAAAGAATTTTAAATTCAATAATGAAAATAACTTAAGATAATAATTTAAAAAGTAATAATAACTGAAAGGTAATGTAAAATAACTGTTAATAATAATTTTGAAAATTTTAAGTAATCAAATTGTAGAAAGTGATGAATGATTTAAATGAATGAAAATTTCACATTATAATGTCTTATATAAAGAATTAAGTTAGCTATTAGTGTGCTATTGCTGGGGTGGCATGTGCCCCAGTAGATAGCGGAATGGGTTGGGGGTAATAGAGAGTGTTACCCCCATCGGAGGCGAAAATGGCGAAAATGCACGACACACTCTTTTTGTACAATTGTATATTGTACCTTGATAGACTTTCGTGTCATGCAGAGTAATGACGTGTAACATGCTTGAAGGTAGAGTTTGATTTCCCCGACTTTTCGGGCGATTACTGCCTTACCAGCACTAATCGTGGTTTTGGCTAGTGGTCAGCTATGGCCATAATTTAAGTCCCTTGACCATAGCTGACTTGAAATTGGTTGATATTAGAAATTAACAGGGGGGTGAAACTATGGGAAATCCCGGAAACTATGGAACAGCGGCTGCCACTCTGTCCGAGTAGGGACAGCATAGCCAGGTGGTAGACCCGCATTAAGGGCACGTAACTATATAACGAAGATATGTTGATACCTAAAATCTTTAAAATGTAACGCCGAAGCAAGGACAAGGAGATGTTCAATTCCTCCAACTATGCCGTCCTTGTGGAGGCCAATGGGCGCCACAGTCCAACAGAACAAAACAATAGTGTGTGTGGTTTGGGGGGTTGCTCAGGTGAGCAACGAATTTAAATTTTATAACTTAAAGATGATAACTAAATTTTGCACTAATTAAACGCTTATATTACGATTTGATAAATAGATGTTCATATGTTTATTATACTATGTTTATACTGTCTCATAAATGTTTTTTTTTTCATTGTGTTAGATATAGGGATTAAAGAAATATGTAATCTATATAATTTTGAAATATGGTTATAACAAAGTAAATACCTAGACCGACCGGCAGGCGGTTTACATAATTGTACCAGAGTCAGAGAAGGGGGAAACAATGATGTGTAGTATGTTAGATATAAGGATTGATAAAAATATGTATTTCATATAATGTGTATAATTTTGAAATGTGTTTGCAGTAAGGTCATTCACCTTGCTAAGAAAATCAGCTGATCAGCAGTAGAATGTCACGTATAGATTGTTTGACAATTTCCAAGATAATTAATATTTGAATAGTGATGCCAATGTGTTAAAGATTTTATTTTAAATGATGAGAATAATTTGATGAAGTTAAGATTTTTAAATGATTTGTAAAAGATAGTAAAAGGTAGATTTTGGGTGATTAGTATTTTGTTGGGACATGTAGATCAGTCCAAGTTGAAGTTAAAGTGGTAACAGAGAGAATAATGTTGTTGTGAAGTAATGTGATGTAGAATTTGAGAAGTATTGATGTTGACACAGTAGTTATGGGGAATATAGGTAGAGTAATGATCGATATATTGATGTTTATAAATGATGATGTTATTTTGTAGTTGAAGTGGGGTAATGAGAATGTTAATTAGGGGATGGTAATTTTGTAAGAGGGGATAGTGTAGTGTAGGAGTCCGCAACAAAAGTGGTTGGGACGGGAAGGGACCGTTTAGCGCGGGAAGGGACCGTTTAGCGCGGGAAGGGGTTGCCTTAGGTAGAATCCAGGGACCAGATTAAGGGAATGAGCTTTTTGGGGGGGGGAACACACATCCTAAGTACAAAGGGTTAGAGAGTATTTTTTTTATATAACGAGAGAATGATGCGGATTGAGTTTAGTAGTAAGTTGGGAGTAGAGATTGTTTGATAGATGTATTGGTAGAGATGGGTGTCATGATAGTCAAAGCTGTTAGTGGTACTAAAGTCAGAAGAGGTAAAGGTTATAAATGTATACATATCAAGTGGTAAATCAAGTTAGTCTAAATAATTAAATCACCCAAAGTAATGGAGAATGAGAAAATTAAATAAAGAAAGTTATAGGAAAAATATAAAATTTTGATTGAAACAAGTGACAATTTTAATAGAATTTGAAAAAGTAAAGTTGTAAAAGGTATAATTTTAATAAATTTAAATGTCAATTTTATTGTTAATTATAATAATATTTTGTTATTTTTAATGTCTTATTTTATTATGTTTTTGTGTTTAAAGAAAAAATTTTAAAAATGATTAAGGTATTTTCTGATGTAACTTGTGTATAACTTATGTAGGTCAAGGTTGTGGACTTGACCCAGTTTGATCAGCTGATGGGTGAGGTGGTAAATTAGACCAGTTTTGGCAATGAAGTAATGCCAATTTTGTTTATTCATTAATTTAAATAAAGGTAAATAATTTTAATATTGAAAAAAGAATATATTTTAATAAATTTAATTTTTTTTGGAATTTGAAAAAAAAAAATTTTTTTAATTTTTGCCTGCCATCTAATTGATGTTTTGAACTCTGATTATATTATTATTTGTATGTATTAATAGTGTTTTTTTATTGAATTGTATTTTTTAGGGTATATGTATAATCACATGTTAGGATAAGGAAGTTCATGTTTTTAATAAATGTTCAATTTATTTGTTTTCTAATTATCACTAAAAACGAAGAGAATTATTCAATTTAGATAAAAGATTTGTATTTTGATTTTTTGAGAATAATGGTAATATAGATTTGGTTTCAATTTGAAGGAAACTCCTAAATTTGATAAGAATGTTTCCATTTTGCTAGGATGTAGCAATAAATGTGTGTACAAGCCCAGTAACTGCTAAAGGCAGCCCAGTGTGCATGATAAGGGGGAACATATCGGTTGAGGATCTGGCATGATATAAGCCAGGGATTTGGATTTTGGGGTTGCATGTTAGAAGGTGAGGTGCGCTGTGGTGCGTGTCTGTTCGATTTTATGGTGTTGGGATCTCGTGATAGAGAAGTCCAGTGATCTCGTTCAGATGCTGCCATAGTCGCCGGGCCAGAGGGGTTGTTTACCCATGAAGTATAAGAGCCAAAGGGGGTTGTTGGCACCATATCCTCACCGGTCCTCTTAGGGGTTTTAGCAATGAGATTTCTTCTGTTTCGGCAGAAGATATCTCATTGGGGGGGTAGTAACATGACGAATTTTGAGGGATTTTTATTTTATTAATTTTTGGGGACTTGTTATAAAATATTCATAAATTCATTTTCCAACTGGGTTACGGCCACGTATTGAATAAAGCATTGTGCGGACAAAGGAACAGTACGCAGTATCAGTTGTGAAACATTTACAAAAGAATGTACCAGGCGTCATTTCTTAGAACTTTGCGGGTGTGTGGCAGTTACGCCCGAACGCACCATTCAAGCATGGGCACAGACGACGCCACGGTAGCAAACTCAACATGGCGTGGAAGCGAGATTTTTGCATTGCACCTAATCATAAACGACGGATGTAAGACTAAGCCCATCCTACTTTGGTGATGTAGAACAGTGCTCACGGAATATCGTCGACATCCCGCACTAAAAAACTCCTATGTATCAGGTGTACAGCCACAAGACTGTGACAACTCAGGCTGTGTGCGGCGACGAAATTTGTTCGTCGGCAAGGCAGTAATTTTAAAGTCATTGTACTGGTATCCGCGTCACAATTATTATAATTAAATTTTTTTACCTTAATCCGTCACTGACCACTTGGTTTCTGTCTTCTAACGCATTTCGGATTAAATTTAATCCATCATCAGAGTAAAAATTCGTCAGTTATGACTTCGTTAAAACATTAAAACATTAAAATGACACTAAAATACATCTATGTATATGTTGTACAAACACAGCGACGTACGCGGATGTGAGTGCGCACTCGACACCGGTTGACGACGTACTGCACAGTTTATTTACGTTATCATATTATCTATTGTTGTGTTGGGGCGTGTACTCTATGGTTATGTTATCTATAATCCTATCATATAGTGTATGTGATTTAAATGCCAACTGTGTTATCTATAATCCTATCATATAGTGTATGTGATTTAAATGCCAACTGTTCGTTTAGTATATTATTAGGATTATTTCTGAAGGCACGGTAAATTTCAAACTCTTCTGCTGCATCCATATATCTTCCCTTTTTGCAAATGTGTAAGGGTTTGCAATGTGCCTCAAAATTTGTGTAATTATGATTTAATGAAATGAGATGTTTAGCATAATTTGATTTATTTATATTTGAAATGCTCGTGGGTAAGTGTTCTTTATATCTTTCGAAAAAACCCCTGCCAGTCTGACCAATGTAATGCATGTCGCAGTCATCACATATCATCTTGTATACGCCCGTTCTTTTTTCAATTGATGTTCGTGTGGCATTATTTAACATTTTTTGGATATTGTTATTTGTTCTAAATGTGATATGGATGTTATGTTTTTTAAATGTATTTCTAATGAGCATTGAGAAGTTATTAGTATAATCAACCGCCCTATATATTACGTCCATCGTGACACGGTGAGGGTTGTCAGTTCTGCGTTTGTGTCTAAGCATCAAGTGTTCAACTAATGAGCTGCGGTAACCGTTTGCAATTGCAATGTGTTTAATTATATCTATTTCTTCCTTGTGGTTTGTTGGATCTAAAGGTACACTGTATAGTCTGTGTATCAGACTGTTGAACGCGGCCATTTTTTGTGAGTGCGGGTGGAACGAATCGGCATGTATGACACCATCAGTTGTGGTGGGTTTTCTGTATATCCTGTATTGAAATTTATTATTGTGTTTCATAAAAGTTAAATCCAAAAAATTTATTGCGTTGTTTGACTCTATTTCGAGTGTGAACTGTATGTTTTTGGTGATGTTATTCATGTAATGTAACAGCATGTTTGCCTGTCTCGTTGTCCCGTCGAAGATAACAAATGTGTCATCTACATATCTTTTATAAAATGTAATGTTACGTTGCCATTTATTATGTGGTGATAGCAAATATGTATTTTCGAAGTTATTCAGGAAAATGTCAGCCAACAAACCGGATAAGGGTGAACCCATTGCAAGACCCTCCTCTTGAATAAAAATTGTGTTATTGAATGTGAAATAATTTTGTTTCAATATTACGTCTAGTAAAAGTAACAATTCTGTTACTTCTTGTAGATTTAACTTTCCTGTTCTTATTAAATTATCTTTTAGAATGTCCAAGGTTGTCTGTACTGGGACGCTTGTATAGAGGTTTACTATGTCAAAGGAGATTAACTTATGCTGACTATTAATGTTAAGGTCTTTAGTTACTTTTATTAATTCAATGCTATTTTTTATAGAATGATTGTTGTCTATGGTTATGTTATTTTTTATTAATTGGACCAATTTCTTGGATAATTTATAACCCGGGGCTGTTGTGTAATTAACAAGAGGTCTTATCGGTATACCTGGTTTATGGATCTTAGGTAAACCGTTGAACATGGGTGCATGTGCGATTATGGGTTTCAACTGGCGGCATGTAGTTTCATCGAAAAGGTGTGTGCATTTATTAATCGTTTGGTTGATATATTTTATATACTTCGTTGTGGGATCGGAATCTATGGCTCTTATGTTGTTGCTATGGATAAATTCATATACTTTTTGTTGATGCATGTCTATCGGTAAAATAACCATAGTGTTGCCCTTGTCTGATTTAGTGGCTAAGGCCTTATGTTCATTTAGTTTATGTTTAATTTGTTTAATGGTTTTCATTTTACTTGCGTATTTCTTTTTTAAACTGTCAGATAATGGTTTAAAGTTGTTGCCATGTGTTCGTATATGTCTGTCTATTTTTCTGTTGATTGTAACTCTCAACTCGTTTTGTGTCTGTGAATCTGTTACACTTTTTATGGCTGCTTCGGTTATAATCAATTCTTTAGTTACGTGATTCTTATTTAAATCTGGTAAATTGTACTTGAAACCTTTATTAAGTATATTCATCTCTTGTGCGTCGAATTTAATATCAGTTAAATTAGAGACTCGGGTATAAAATGTATGTTTTTACATCCAGTGAATTTGTCGTGGTGTTGTCTTGTAGTTAACATATTTAATTTCTTATCATGTTTGTGTACGATCAGTAAAGTGGACTTCGTAACCTGCTGATTAATGAATTGCAATATGTTGGGCAAAAGTATTGAGTGTATCTCTTTTAACAATGTTAAATTTGCTTTATATAATAGTGAGTTTAGTCTATTCTTTTTAATATATAATTGTTTGATCTCTTCTTTTATCCATGTTATCTCTGCTATATGTTTAACTTTTGTGGCAGCTTTCGTTGTGTTATTAATGCGTACTGTGCAGTATCTAGGTATAACGTTCAATTTCAAACAGTTTTTATTGAACTTGATGTGCAAGTTGGTCTTTGATAATTTACTTTTAGTGTTTATGAATTTGTATACCATTTTTGCTTGATAAGCTTCCAATTTTAAAGTCATTGTACTGGTATCCGCGTCACAATTATTATAATTATAATTAATTAATGAGAAAAGTTTATGAGGTAGGTGGAAATATTTAAATAAATTTTGTATATTTGTATTTGTAATAGAGAAAATAATAGCACACAGTGATTGGGCCTGCCCAACCTACGTTCTACCCCTCACAACTCCGCGTGGCTCCTGATGTCTTGGACATAGTGGTGATCCAAGGAATTGACTGCCCGGTCCATGTGTCCGCGCTAACGAAACTATCGTCCGATCATCTCCCCATCTTGATACACGTCACTACCCAGCACGTCGTTCGCAGAGATGTCAGCAAGGTGGTAGAATGGGATCGCTATGGCCCGGCGTTAAGTCGCCGTTTGCCACAGGCGGGACCACTTGAAACCGTCCGCCAAGTCGACGAGGCAGCTGCCGCGTTTGACGAGGCTGTCGTATCTGCTATCCACGCATCTTTCAAGATGAAGCCTGGCGTCACGCCTCACTCGCAGCGGATCCCAGAGGAGACGAGTGCTCTCGCTTGCGAGAGAAATCGCCTCCGGAGACGCTGGCAGCGGACCCATGATCCGGCCGACAAGGCAGCGTACAACCGGGCGACCGGCATCTTACGTCGTGAAATGCAGGTCTACCGGAGACGCTGTTGGGAACTTGCCGTGGCCCAAGCGGGGGATGGATCGGACGAAAGTCGCCCTTACCGGATACCTTCGGTTTTGGTAGGGAAGAGGCGCCGATCTCGCATCCCAGCCATTGCTGGACCTTTCGGTCAAATCCTGGCTCGCTCGGAGGCGAAGGCCGAGTACTTGGGAGCATGTTTCGAGCGTCAGTTCGCTCCGAACCCGTCCATGAACAGGGACTTCGATGAAGAAATCGAGAAAGAAGTTTAAGACTTTCTGTCTCTTCCGAACACTGCGGAGCCCGAACTCATTACTAGGTAAGAGGTCTCAGATCGGCTCGTTGAACTCATACCGAGAAAAGCTCCTGGCCCGGACAGCGTCTCGAACGCCGCTCTAATTCTACTCCCGGAGCAAGGAATACTTTTTTTGTTGCGCTGTTCAACGCGTGTCTAAGACTGGCCTATTTTCCCAAGAAATGGCGAAAGGCGACGGTCGTAGTGATCCCGAAGTAGGGAAAGGACGTTTCCCGTCCCGGCAACCTCCGGCCCATTAGTCTACTGTCGGCCACGTCAAAGGTCCTCGAACGTCTTATACAACGGAGAGTCCTAGACCATCTAAGAAACTTCGATGTACTGGTCCCCGAACAGTTCGGTTTCCGTGTGGGGCATTCCACCACTCATCAGCTGATGAGACTGGTGGAATACATCACGGGCGCCGGCTGTCGGAAAGAGCAGACTGTCGCCTGTTTCCTAGATGTGGAGAAGGCCTTTGATAGTGTCTGGCATGACGGGCTCTTGTTCAAGCTCCGGGAAATCCAGCTCCCAGATTGCTACCTTCACTTGATTGCTAGCTTTCTGATGGAGAGGACTTTCTGCGTGAGAATAGATGACCATGTCTCTTCCGAGAGACGCATTACAGCCGGGGTACCTCAAGGTAGCGTGCTAGGGCCTCTCCTGTTCTCCGTGTTCGTCAACAATGCACCCAGAGAGCCTGGGGTCCAGATGGCCCTGTTTGCCGATGACACAGCGGTCTATACCGCCGATCGGAACACTGACAGGGCTATCCCACGACTCCAGTGCGCACTCGATGCGTATACAACGTGGACGGAAAACTGAAAGTTGCCGTCAACGAAACCAAGAGCTCCGCGGTGCTATTCTCAAAGAACCACGAGGACTAGTGAGAATCGGTAGAACGTACCTGCCCTGGTCGAGAGAAGTTATACCTCGGTGTCCACCTTGATCGTCGGCTCACATAGCGTCAATGTGACCTCATTGCCCACGCTGAGACAATGTGTCAGAGAGCGTCCGCTTGTCTCGCGCAACTGTTTCCGATACTGGCCAACAAGGCTATGACCCACAAGCTGGGTAAGTTGATTGTCAACGTGTACCTGTTGTCGATCATTACCTATACCATTCCCGTCTGGGGTTCCCGCGCAACCGTTCATAAAAGAAAGTTGCAAAGCGTTCTCGATAGGGGTCTTTGGCTAGCGGCCAAAGCCCCCTATCGGTTCCCACTCGACTTTTGAGAAGTGGACTCGGTGTCCGCTCCTTGGATGACACCGTAAGGCGACTTGCACGTAAATTTTCGTCCGAGCTGCGAGGACCCAGGTAAACCCACTCATAGCTGGCCTTGGCAAGTACCGACCACGTCCAGGTGATTCTTCTAAACGGCCTCGGTAAATACTGTACTAGAACAGCCTAGTACGAACATGCCGTTGTAGCGGCCACTAATTAATTAATATATTCCGTCTGGACAGGACCACTAGGCAGGAACCCCTTCCGGAGGCTCGGAACTAGGAAACCATTGGGACGTCTCACGCTGCGCATCCCAACAGCTCTGGCAGTGTTTTCGGCGCACTTCACCACAGCACTTCATCGGTACGCCATCGGACGCACTTCATCTCCTCTCCTCTCTTGGACGACATCGACGCTGAGTCAGCCGGAAGGAACAGCCGAAGAATAGAACCGACGTTCTTGTGTCTTCGCCCTGTACTGCACCAGCGACAGACTTCGCTGGTCCGGCAGGGGACTCGACGCAACCGATGCCGAAAGAAGAGGAGGACTGCAGTACGCCATGAACAGCGGGCGCAGCCACCGAACAACTCAGCGCGGCAGCGGAACAACCAACATCAGCGTTTTCGCCACACGGCCCTTTTTAGGGTCAACAAAATAACTAAGAGATGTACGATTGGCGCCATTTGCGGGAAGCCTTTTGTCCGGTGACAAAAAAATAGTTTTTTTTAATGATCAATTAAAAACTCTAATGATGAATGAATGAAGAGTGACTTTAATAATACTCTTCAGTAGTTCATGCCTTATAAGTTAGTTTATGTACTTATTTGCACACACGTTTTGTGTGTCTTTGTGTAAAATCTGTTTGTTACACATTTGAACCCCATCCCCATTCACGATAACTAAAACTCTATTGTATATAACTTCTTTATAGAGTAATACAATCCAAAAACATGAAGTTGTGAGTGTGATAGTCTTTTCAGTAAATTCAGTATTAATTAGAGCAAAAAAAAAAAAAAATATATATATATATATTACATTTAATATTTATAAATAAATTTACCTCAAGACATACCTTTTTCCCTTATTAGGAACATGTTTCGAGAGCTCCTGTGCTCTCATCATCAGCCTTCGCGATCTTGCGTCTGGTGAAGTATTTGTGTGTTGGCTGGATGCTATTAATGTTGTTTGTTGGTCTTTGGTATTTTAAAGTTGTATTATTGTGTGTGATTGTGGTATATGTATTTGTATTTTGTTTATTTTCGATGTTGAGTGCTTTGAATATTGTGTCATGTTTTGTATTGATTTATATTTGTTCAGGTATTATTTTGTTTTGTGTTTTATGTTTGTATATTTGTAAATTTTCCCAAATGTTCATTATGGTGCCTTTGTGTGGTATATGTTTTATTAGTGTCACGTTGGTTATGTCTGGGAATTCATGTCCTGTGTGTATTGCATGTGTAGCTAAATTGGATTTATATATTTCTGGTTTTTTGTATGCGTTTAGGTGTTCAAAATAACGTTTTTTCAGCTGTTTTTTTGTTTGTCCTATGTAACATTTATTGCAATCTTGGCATTCAATTTTGTATATACCGTTAGTAGTTGTATTATCTTTGTTATGTGGGCTATTTAGTTTTTGTAAATTATTTTTATTAGTTTTGTATGCTATTTTTATATCTGTGTGTTTTAAATAGTTTTGTTAGTTTTGTCATTTTATTACTTATGGATGTGAATGTGGCCCATTTTTTGTTGTTGTTATTATTTATGTATTGTTCATTTTGATTAATTCTTAATTGTTCAGTTTTTATTTTATATTTAATTTTATTTTCTATTTTGTTTACAGTATTTTTATTGTATGCATTTTCATAACCAATTTGGTATATTATATTATTATTTCTTTCTTTGTCAGTTTCTTGTTTGTTTAGGGGTATTTTGTACATTGTGTTAAATAGTGAATAGAATGCTGCCATTTTATGTTGTGGTGGGTGGTCAGAATGGTTAGGTATTATATATTTTATAACATTTTTCTAACATTTTGGCGTCTTTTCAAAATGTATACGTTTTGGCGTCTACTCGAAAACGAAGAGTATATTGAAATTTTATTATAACATTATGTTCTTGTGATTATGTTATTTGTGTTTTGTGTTTTATATTTCAATATACGGTACTCTTAATACAAGAAAATAATTTTTGTTGTACAAAACGCTGTCTTTATGGCATCTTTTTATAATTACGACAGTAGGGCGTCTTTTCAGTTTTCCGACAATGAAGCGTCTGAAATGTATATTTTTTCAAATTGTAGTGGTTTTTGCTTCCAGCGACGTTGCCAGATTTCAACCCCGGGTATTGCACAGTTTACGTTGACGCTTATTTGTTTGTATGAAAGAGTGACTAACTGCAGGCGAATGACCATTATTCTTTTCCGTTGTTCACGCGCCAACTTTACATCATAATTTTAACTAAATATTTATAAACTGTCAAATATTTATCAACAATTCTTAAACTTCACTATCCAATTCTACTAACCGTGATAATATAATTATTGTGTTTTACGAAGCATGCCAAAGTAGCGTACTGGCCTTTCGAATTATGTAAAGATTGACCACTTGTCGTCGGATTAACTAACGGAATTAACGGGCATGTTAAT
The DNA here is from genome assembly GCA_034769895.1 of Magicicada septendecula. NCBI lineage: Eukaryota > Metazoa > Arthropoda > Insecta > Hemiptera > Cicadidae > Magicicada > Magicicada septendecula. The sequence goes on along the minus strand of CM068370.1, from coordinate 266,617,045 downwards.
ATTTTCTCATATGCATTGATACCAGGTGATAACGTAACTTTGATCACATTTACTAGAGAAATTTCTTATGCATGTTGGCAGTCAAAAATAATAAATGTAATACCAAACGTTATGAACTTATACTCATAATATAAAAAATATAATCAGTTATATTTTTGGTCAGTGTTCATTATTATGCATACAGTATTTTGAAGTAATGCTATAAAACATTTATTTGTATCAATTTTGTGGGTAACAAAATTTTATAATTATAGTTTATAGTTCTGTAGTTCTTAATTTTCTATAGTTCTGTTTGGGATTGAGATTGATAAATAGATAGACAGAGAGAGAGAGAGAGAGAGAGAGAGAGCGAGGGGGGGGGGGAGAAGGAAGGAGAGCGATCACAACTCTGCATATATGTACATAATAATAATTACTTCTTGTGTTAGAGATAGATGGAGAGATGGGAGACAGAGGGTTGTGAGATAGCATAATATTTTATATTAACATTTCCATAATATTAGTTCTATTTGTATTAGAAATAATAGCAAGATGTTGCGAGAAGCAGGCAGGGAGAGAGAGAGAGAGAGAGAGACAGACAGACAGACAGAGACGATATTAAAATGTTTTGGGTTGAGGGTACTAGAAGTCATCGGATACCTGCACTTTTTGTAAGACCAGGAAAAGGTTATTTTATGATACTGTTCATTGACATGTCTATTGTTATATAGGCTTGTGGTTTCTCCACGGATTATAAAAATAGTGGCTACATCCAGTGGCTTGAGAGGCATTTTCTTACAGAGAATGCTCACAGCCGCTAATAAATCGAGAAATGCTGATACTTATTTCAACAATTTCTTCAGTTACTAAAAGCGGTCAGTAAGGCCTTGTCGTTTTTCACATCTATGTTAATATCTTTACATATCTTTTAATTTTATTTATTTTTTAGATTTTGTCTAACTCACTTGTACGTTAGCTAAATTTATTAACTACAAATTACTGTATATTCAATTTAAAAATTGCGTGTAAAAATAGTGAATAGCCGCTAAAAAATCATTAAACAGTTCTCCTACAGAAAAACATTTCTCTTCAAATATATTCAATTAAATACGTCTGAAATGTACTAACAGACATTCTCCCGACTCTTCTCCGTACATCACGCTTAATTTTGGACCATTAGTTCTCGATCGTTTCGGTGTGAACGGCAAAATTGCGAGGACATACAAAATTAAGCGAACGATTCACAGGAAAATTTATAACCCATACATTTGGGCAGTGGCGCACCCAGGAGGGTTTTGGGGGTTAGAACCTACCGAAAATATGGTAAAAATTGTGTAATCAATGAATGTACAAATAGTAAGGCTGTAGTAATAAGATGAACTAAAATACAACGTAGGTAAGCTTACCAGACACGAATAAACTGTTCTCATGATATGTAATTGTGTTCGTACTTTTCAAAAACACCGGTTTTCATCAAAAGCATAGAGTTTACTTTATTGCTATATTTTCCGGTTTGGAGAGTGAAATGTGGGTCAGTCTGGGTCGCCTGTCGACTTCAGTGCAAAGGAAAGTTATAAGCCTACATAGTCAGAGTCGGAAAATAATTTATAACGTGTAGGCCTACAAGTTTATTAAATCGGAAGATAAGGATATATCAGAAAGAAAGTTACAGGAACGGGTAGCTCAGGCGTGCGGCGTGTCTATAAATAGTGTTTCTAGAATTATTAAAGAAACATCATGGTATATGGGTGATATAAAATCTTTCAGGACTCTCCATAAAAATGTTCAACAAATGAAATCAAAACTGATTTAAACGATTTCGACAAGTGCACCACTCGACGAATTATTCACCAAAGTCAACCCATAGAAGGGTAAAGATTAACATTCAAAAGTAATTTAAACAATTTTAAAGAACAAATTAATTATAATGGTAGTGTTTCCAGTCTGAACCACATTATTCGCCAAATGGGATTTCGAGGGAAACGTGCCAAAAGCAATAGGAAACTTTTAAATAGAAAAACGTGACATTGAAATCTTAAGAGTTGATATATAAGAAAATTATAGCAATTCAGAGAAGAACGGTAGTCCATAGTATACACAGATGAAATTTTGGTTTTCACCGTTCAAAATCGGTTACAAAAATTTGGACAGACAATGACAAAAGTGCCTGAAAATTTCAATAAATAAATAAATTCGCCTGCAACATCATTAACAAAAAGGTAGACATGATTAACTGGTTATTGAATCATGGGATTCCTTTAGTCCATTTATGTTATAACCTGAGCTCTGTTTAATAGTTAGGCTAAACAAAATAACCCAACATTATTATTATTAGCGGGTGTCCTACAGTCTATGCCGCATCCCTCATTTCGATCGCCATTTCTCCCTATCTTTCCAGTCATTGTCTTCAATAGCTCGACCTCTCATGCATTTAATAATTCCTGTTTTCCATTGTGTTGTCAGGTTTCCTTTTCTTCTCCTGTTTTGTGGAGTGTAACTCAATGCTTTCTTTGGCCATCGCTTCTCCTCCATCCTCATTACGTGACCATACCATAGCAACTGTCTGGATTCTATTCTTTCTGCTGTTGTAAATATGCGCCCTGTTTTCCTTCTTATATCTTCGTTTCTAACATGTTGCATTCTAGAAATATTACACGATCTTCTTAAGAAGTCCATTTCCACAGTTTCTATCATCTTTTTCTCTTTACCTGAAAGTTGCCAGCATTCGCAGCCATAAGTTAAAATGGGCTCCTCAATAGTTGTGTAGATTGTCAGTTTAGGTTGAAGTTTCATTTTGTTCGACCAAAGTAACGAGTTTAGCAAACGAATAGCCTTTTTTCCCTGTTGTATCCTATTTTTTATGTAATTCTTTGTTGTTCCATCTTCTGAAATAATAACCCAACATACTAAACTTTTAAAATAATCACTATTTCAGCAAACTATGGACATTCCATTTTACGACTTCCACCCTATCACCCGGTTCTTAATCCTAGAACTGATTTGGGCAACTGTGGAAAAGCATGTTAAAACAAAAAAAGTTTATTTTCGTAGACAGTGTTATAAACTTAGCAAAAAAAGGAATTTGAGTGTATTTATCTCACATGCTGGACATCAAAATGTGACCACGTCTTGAAAATTTAAAAGAGCATGTGAGATCGGACCAAAAAGTATATAATGTAACAGATCGTTACTAAATTAATAAGCGATGGGATAGCAGCAGTTAAGACAATTTGAGTGATGATAACAGTGAAGGAAATTGACGTACTTATTACGGCAATAAGGTGTGGAAGAATTGACGTAATATTTGTAATTGTTTGTAAGTAATTATGTGCTACGTTAATTAAATAGTTTTAGTATAATTTTTTCATTAATGTTGTCTGCCCTGTTATTCATGGTTAATTTACATCTGCTTGTTTTTAAAACACACACACACCCAGAGTCACAGTCATTTCACATTCGAGCCTGTTATTGATGTTACTTATACAAACAAATTAAGATGCCAGTGCAATGTTGACTATATATTACTAAAGTTTTTCGTAAATCGTAACATGTCTGATAACAAAGTGTTATATACTCCAAAATATACAATGTTTGTTAATGTCTAGACTCGACTAGGAGATTAGGAGAAACACTGTCACAGACACAACATGACAAGTCACTGTTTACATAATAATTGCAGTACTAAACATTAAACATTTTATAACTCGGTGAAATCTTTGTATGGTCCCTCTGTTGTATCTATTGTTTGTTTCGTCTTACAAAACGTCCATTTGAATTGTTTGTCGTGTCGAAATAGAAATCAAAATCAAAACTTGTCACGTACTTGTACGTAGACTTGTCGTTCAGGGAACAGTCTAATATTCAACTGTAGCCTTTCTATTCACGTGTATTACATTGGTCCCGTCTTATCCCCTCTACAATATGCGCGACTGCTTCACGTCTGATTATTTCACTATATTATTGTATTATTATTTCAATAAAGTCACCGTCTACTCATTAAGTAATTTATATTATTCAGTCAGCACATGCAAATTACTAAGCCTTGTGATTACGTGGTTTTTACTCGTGATTCCTACAAACATTGTGTGTTGATTCTTACCTGTGCAATATTTATGTGTAAGAAGGACTCTTTTTCAGCATTATAGGTGGAAAATACATGAGTGAAATTCCATGAAGCAAGGATCATTTTTACTTGCACTTGCAGCATTGACTCCCAATAAGTTACGTGTTGTCGTTCCTCTAGGAAAAAGCAAGCCCTGCTTGTTGAGAAAATAATGAGGGAAACCAAAATTGTGCACCTTGTTCGCAAGTTTTCAACCCCCCCCTCGAAAAAATCCTGGGTGCCCCTCTGCATTTGGGTATGTATGGGTACTCGCGAGATGTAGCCGCGCCACATATCTGCAACTATAGTGGTTCCTGGTTCTATATTATTTAAAATTACACGATTTAGTGTGTTTGAATCGCGTTTATCCACCACCTTTAGCAACCACTTCTTTATTCTCCTGTAAATTCCCCCAAGTACCCACCGAGTTTTGGTTATTCGGTCCCTGTTGTACTTCCTTCAAGTGAACGCACTTTCATCAATTTCAGTATCTCCCGGGCTGCCAATTTTTAAGCTGGTATCCCAGACAGTAAGGATCTCCCTGAACTCGTTTATTAATTTTCGTGTAGTTTTCCTGTTTATGTCAAGCTCTTTTGAAATAACTGAAATTTGATATTTCAAAATCCAAGCGACTAACACACGGAATAGGCTACAGATAATGCAGGAACACACGCTTTTCCGAAAAAGGTGTCATCATGTATGTTTTTTGTAGCTCAGCAATTCCGTCTACCATATCCGAAGGTGACTTTTTTTGTCCATTCACATTTTTTAACATATTACCATCACACTTTACACATTCTATTGAAAACGGAAAAAGATTTCAATCACAAACACATTTTCTGAAACCTTTTTTTAATGAAAAACCGAAAATTATTAACACTGTTGTATTCCATTTTAGTAAGATACACATGTGCACAACTCTGATGAATGAATGTTAAACAAAATTAAATAGATTTAAAGATATAAACATAGATGTAAAAAAACGACAAGGTCTCACTGGCCGCTTTTAGGAAGTGAAGCAATAGTTGAAACAAGTAACAACATTTATATTTTATCATTTGCGTCATTCTCTGGATGAAAATATCGGACTGCATGAAAAATGTCTCTCAAGCCACTTTTGGTAGCCACATACGTTTATAACCTTTGGAGAAACCACATGCTATATAACAATAGACATGTCAGAGAACAGTATCATAAAATAACCTTTTCCTGGATTTACAACCAGTGCAGGTATCCGGCGACTTCTAGTACCTTCAACACAAATGTTTCTTTATAATACGAGTAATTATACAAGTAGTTATATAAGTGATAGCTAGGTAAATAGACAGGTAGAAAGAGAGCAAAAGAGAAAAAGAGAGACAGGGGTAGATAGAGAGAATAGTATAGATAGTGTATGTCAGTCTCAATTATCTCATGTTTTTTTGTTTCCCTTTGTTTTTAGTTTAAAGCGAAGGTCTTGTTTCATCGCAACTGTCACACAATCTCGGGGCACTTTATGTTGTATAATACTTTATACTTTATAAAAAATGTGTTACATCGTGTTATAATCGTTTATTTAAGTACTAAGTAGGCCTGTAATGTGAGCGCTGATGTTGCTTAGTATAAGTCTATGTAGGCCTACTTGTGCTTCGTATTAGGTTACTAATTAATGATGGCTACATATTCATAGTAGTTATGTTATATCTAATAATGTGTATTTTATCTTTGTTCTTGCACTACTAATGATGGTCGTAGTGGGCATAGAAGAAACATCTGGAAATTCAGTATTCAATAAATGGTGGCCTAATAGCCCGCATGATAAAATGTAACACTACAGTTAATGGGAGTCTTTCAGAATACTATGTGGAGGGACACGACTATCAAAACTCCTCAAGCTGGATTAAAAGCTAGACTGGTAGTCCTAATAGGCCTGAAGGACATGAATTTAAGAACGCTTCGGTTTGTGTTTTTTTTTTTTTTGTACAGGCGACGAACAATTTTCTTTTTCGCCAGAAAAATTTTGCGAATTACAGTGATGGTACGGAGATCCAGAATTTGAACAATAGTGTAGAGACACCGTATCTTAAAAACAATTCTGTTCTTGTTATGGGCAATGTCTTGCTTCAATGTAAAGCAGTATAACGACATCTTATAGGGGAAAAAAGTATGAATTGGTTTGAGGCAAAAGGGATAAATTTTCCAGAGGACGGCCTGAAGAATCAATTATTGCATTTATAGGAGACGTACAAGGCAATATTCAGTGAGTATGATGATAATTTAACTTTACTTAAGATAGTTGTGTTAGTGGTTATAATCAGAAACAGAATTATCACTGTTGCACACCACTATAGAAAAATTATTCTGATTAGCGCTTTCAAGCTTCTCAGCTCATCGTCAGATCGGAAATCCGTATCACTGTTGCACACCACTATAGAAAAATTGTTCCGATTAGCGCTTTCAAGCTTCTCAGCTCATCGTCAGATCGGAAATCAGTCAGATGAGCTGAGAAGCTTGAAAGCGCAAATCGGAATAATTTTTCTGTAGTGGTGTGCAACCGTGATAATTCTGTTTGATAATTTAACTGACGAAAATGAGTGTCTTGTGCGCTGGGTTACTCCATCAATATCACTGTGAAGTCAACCCGATAGAATAAATTAGTACTGTTACCGTAATGCAACCTGTAGGGAAGAATTATTCGTATAACCTTTTGCGTATAGATTTTTCTTGTGCAATTTAAACAATAAATTACTAATGCGAAGGTCATTGACATGAAGACATAGTCTAACAATTGTAACATACTTGCAAAAATCAGTGTAACACACATTTACTCATGTTGATGAACGCAACGCATTTATTGTAATCATCTTTTAATACGCTCTTTATTAATAAAAATAACTCCCAGCCTGACAGGTTTGCCTAAATTTTACATAATATGGTTTGTAGCATCCACCATTTCGTTTTCCAAAATTTTATATCTTTGTTGACACTTCTAAAGAAGTGTCCTCGTGCATCAAAACTGGTCCAGCCGTTCTCTCTCTCTCTCTCTCTCTCTCTCTCTCTCTCTCTCTCTCTCTCTCTCTCTCTCTCTCTCTCTCTCTCTCTCTCTCTCTCTCTCTCTCTCTCTCTCTCCTTATTCGTTTTATTTCTTTCCTCATTTTTGTTCAAGAATGAGCCAAGGAACTTAAGTGCATTTACACCTGCCGGACAACCCTAAGGGTGCCTCTGTAAGAAACAATAAAACTTCTCAAGTGTTTATGAAGTATGAAGGACACTAGCCTTTTCTACAAACGTTATGCACAGTTTAATCTGGGTTGTGGCATCGGGAACTCAGAAGTGGTTAATACACGTCAGCCACTGCTGTGTATAGTGATAATGTTGTGTGTATATTCAGCGTAACACCACAGGTCTCCAGCCTCCAGCACAGAGATAAGATTTCTCATTCATCTGAATCCCGCCAAGAGTATTCAAGGTCAAATAACATTCCTAATGTGTAATGGCACAGCCATGTTTGTTTACAAAACGTACTACTGTTTTGGCTGACACATTTAAACAGATCTACGTCTGAACTAATGCAACCTCTTAATTATCTGTACAACAGTTGTCTGTTTTTACCTTTCCACCAAACGTGTTGGTAGGCTGACGTGTTCGTACTCCTATTATTAAACTGAAATCAGAAAATTCTACAATAAGTTAAACCAAGGTAGGAAACCCTTTAAGCCCAGGACAACAGCTTGTCGTGACACTGATGGCACCCTACTTACAGAAAAGGGGAAAGAACTTTGATGCTCTTCTTTCTAAGAATGACGAGGTGAACAACTATGTACCACCTGTGCTAGAGGAACATAAACACATCGAGCCTCCGGATGAAGATAATATGATAGCTGCAATAGAAAGCCTTAAAAACAACAAAGCTCCTGGTTCTGATGATCTTTCTGCGGAGCTTTGCACAAACGGTGGCCCAGAGCTGGTTAAAACCCTTCAACACCTTGTCATTGATATATGGATAGAAGAGAAACTGCCAACAGCCTGGCAGAAGACAGTTATATGTTCCACATGCTGATCAGGTGATCGGTCGATATCAGTGTGGATTTAAAAGAGGAAAATCGACAATAGACCAGGTTTTCACACTCCGACAATTTCTGGAGAAAGGTAGGGAACATAAACTACAAACCCATCACTTCCTCATAGATTTCAGAAATGCATACGACAGCATTGACAGAAAAGAACTTTACACTGCTTTTGAAGAACTGGGCATACCAAAGAAATTAATAAGATTGTGTAGGATGACAATGCTGACAGTGAATGGCATGGTGAACATTCAGAATGACTTATCATGAGAGTTCGACTATGGAAAGGGAGTTCTCCAGGGCGATGCTCTTGCTTGCCTCCTCTTCGTTCTTGCCTTAGAAAAAGCTATGAGAGATGCTGGAATAATTCCTCCGGGGCTGTATTCAACAGGTTGGTGCAGGTCCTAGGATATGCCGATGACCTAGATATAATCGGGAGGTCCTTTCGAGCAGTCACTGAAGCCTTTCTTGCTCTTGAAGGTCCTGCAAGTAGGCTGGGTCTCATAATAAAATGAAAGCAAGACAAAATACATGGCTACAGGACAGGAGGCTAGAGAAGGAGAGCACATCCAAATTGGCATCTATTCCTTCGAAAAAGTCAAAAACTTTGTTTATTCAGGATGAAAGTTAACTCCGATGGGGAAACAACAGAAGAAATAAAGCGAAGAATCACCTCAGATAATAGGTGCTTCTTTGGTCTCAGACCCCAAAGAGAGCAGAATAATTGCCAGGAGCATCAAGCTGCTTTTGTATAAAAAACTGATCGGCCCAGTTCTCACCTTTGGTTCTGAGACCTGGACCATTTCTATAAAGTCTGAGTCAAGCCTGCTGGTTCATGAACGCAAAATCCTCCGCAGTATATTTGGTCCAATATGTGTAGGAGGTGAATGGAGGAAAAGAACCAACCAAGAACTGAACACTCTTCTGAATGAACCAGATATTGTGAAAATTATAAAACTTGGTAGACTCAGGTGGGCTGGACATGTGATCAGAATGGGGGAGAATGAAATACCAAGAAAGGCACTCACAGGACAGATCTATGGCACCAGGAGAGTTGGTAGACCCAAACTACGTTGGGAAGACGGTGTGAACTACGATGCGAGCCATATCCTTGGGACCCGGAACTGGAGAGCAGCTGCACTTGACCGGGACAACTGGCAGAGGCTGGAGGATGCCTTTGAGGACGCCTTGACTCAGTAATGGGTTGTTGCGCCGCTGAACTGAATATTATTATTAAACATTATTATGTAGTTACTATTATTAACATTAGTTATTAATATTGCATGGTAATGTTGATTTCCAGGTCAAACGTAAAGTTACCTGTATTCTCTCTATGCGTTTATCTTTGAATAGGTTTTTTGCAGTAAGCTTCTCCGCTGTTCTTTTATATTGGCATCGTTATTCTTTTACTTGTTACAAATATTCTTGTAATGTTTTAAGTCTGAACACATATATAATTGATGTTTGTTTCTATTTGTTTTTAATCCTTCTAGATTTTGTTTACGTATTTATTCGTGTCGTACCTACATTGCTGTATTCCAGCTTTGCTTATTTGAGGATACTTGTCTCTTAATTGTGTAGTCCTGTTTTCTGTCTGTATTGTGTTACACGTATCTTTACTGATCTATTTTTACTAAAATTACGGGTTTTTGGTTACTCTAGAGGTTTCTTCTTATAATATACTTTTTGCTTTTAGCTAGGCGCTATCTGCATGCCTCATAGGTTTATTGCCGACCGACAATTTCCTCTTCACTCTTATATCCTCATTTTGCTTATATATGTCTGTTTTTAAACACCATCATGTTTATATGACTTTCTTTTGATGTATGCCTTTCCAGGTTTAGTTCTACTTTAGCTCCAAGAATCTGGTTACTGTAAAAATATTTCTCTGGGGAGCTCGTAGAGTCTTTAATTGTTTGGAAAGGTAGTAGAGTCCACCTAGTGATAACTGAGATGAAGTCTACTTGATTGCGAAAGCTACCACTAGGGGAACGTCATGAACACATAACTTTACGTGATGATGAACTTCTGGCTTACAAATAATAAAAGTTGTTATCAGAACTGAAGTAAATTTATTGTTCACCTATTCATTTCGTGACGTTAATCCATTTTTTTCCATAATTCTGATTCTCTAGCCGTTCTTTTAATTTTTGTATTTAAGTCTGTAAGTATAGTTACTCTTTACGTTAACAGTTTTTTACTGTCTCTTTCCAGTATTGCATAAAATTCTTCTTAATGTGTGTCGTCAAACTCCAAAATTGAATCATTTACTTGCTCTGTATATATTCATGTTAAAGAGTTGAGAAGGGGTAGTTCAAGAACTAGTGAACTCCCGTTGCTAGCTTAGACCTAATACTGCGTTACTTACGCTTTTATTTTCCGAGATATCTCTCTCTCTCTCTCTCTCCTTATTCGTTTTATTTCTTTCCTCATTTTTGTTCAAGAATGAGCCAAGGAACTTAAGTGCATTTACACCTGCCGGACAACCCTAAGGGTGCCTCTGTAAGAAACATAAAACTTCTCAAGTGTTTATGAAGTATGAAGGACACTAGCCTTTT